>SJYQ01005003.1:129449-223208 GCA_006410935.1 Redunca redunca
GTTTCCACTGTTTCCCCATCTATTTCCCATGAAGTGATGGGACCGATGCCATGATCTTTGTTTTCTGAATGTTGAGCTTTAAGCCGACTTTTTCACTCTCCTCTTTCACTTTCACCAAGAGGCTTTTTAGTTCCTCTTCACTTTCTGCCATAAGGGTGGTGTCATCTGCATATCTGAGGTTATTGATATTTCTCCCGGCAATCTTGATTCCAGCTTGTGTTTCTTCCATTAGGTGACAATAAATTGAGGGATGTGAATAACTCAATCCTCTACCACACTTCTAAAATGGAGATGAAAAGAAAAAAGCTAATTACATAGTACAAATCAGTAAGAGTGTCTAGACTGCAAAGTTATCACAAAGATAATTAATAAAATTAGCTTTGGAGATCTAAGAAAACATTTGAGAGGAGGTGACATCTAAGCTGAGCTTCAGACACCTAACCTTGCAGCTATAGCCTTTTCCTCCATCACCTGCTGGTTTATCTTTGCCCTAGAATCTGAATTTAACTTCACAGGTGAAGAAGACCTTCTCCCCAGTAATACTGAAGATATTTCATCTTATTCATTCCAAAGTGATTGAGGAGTTCAAAGATTAGCTGCCTTAAGGTTAGCCCCTGGATCTACATTTCTGAGGTAGAATATACCATGTCCAGAGCCCATTCTCCTTGCCTTGTAGTGGTCTCCATCCATGCAAGGGCTCTGACATATAAATCCATACTGGTCTTCCTGTTCCAATTTCGTGCCCGAGGCTTGATACTGTTTTGTTTGCTTTTGTGTTTTTCTTATTATCAGGCACAACCTTGAAAAAATCCCTTCCTAGGTCCCTGGTTTACTTTTCCATGATCTAGCCAGGTGAGACCCATCATTTGATTCCTCTGTCTTTCTCAGATGCTAGCTAGTGCTGCGGAGTTCTGCCCAGAGTCCTTAGGAACCAGACTCCTGCCATGTGGTAGCTGCACAACTCAGCCCACTGCTCGAGGCTCACCATCTATCACGGATAGGTCTACCTACTCTTCCTTGCTAGACTTCCCCTTTTGTCTTCCAACATTGTGCAATCCTGTCTTTCAACACTGATCAATGTATATCTTTTCTCCTTTTACTTTAGTCTCCTAAAGTTTAGGGCAACTGCTCTGCCTGCCTGCCTGGCCTTTCCCCTATACTGTGATGCTGGGAATACCCTTGGGTGTATCTGACCCAGGCTAGTAGGAGAGTCATAATGTAAATATTATGCAATGGGCCCTGAAGCCAGGCCTCCGAGGTGTGAATTCAGATGTTCAGCTAATTCGCTGTGCTAGCATAAACAGACTTTTTAATCTCAGTGTGTCTGGATAGGGACAGGAATGCTGTATCTCAGGATTCAGGGTTTTTGTATCCACTGAAATAATTTATACATGCAAAGTCCTTATAACAATGTCTGATATGAAGCAACTACTCTGGTCATGTTACCCACGGTGCTATTATCTCCAGCTTTTGTCTTCCCTGAAATGCTTGTCTCATTCCTAACAGCTTCAGTACTGTCTCTGGGAATCAACAGGGAAAAAAAAAAAGTAGATAATTTTTTTTTTTTAACCTAAAAGAATTGTTTTGGGAAGAATGAAATGCAGTATAGTGGGAACAGACCAGAATCTGATTTCAGATGACCGAGGTCAAAGTAACAGCTGTCTCTTTCTCACTGTGTGATGCTGAGGAAATTTATCTCTTTTGGCCCATTTCCCTGTTTATGGAATGGAAATAATAATAACCTCTGCTTCCCAGGATAGTTATGAGGATTCAGCAAGGTAAAGCCTGCGAAAGCTCTTTTGGAAATGGTGTTATGCTAATATTTGTTGCTTTTGTCATTGTTATCTATCATTTGTTTCGTGCCACTAGAAACTATGTCTTAGTACTTCCTGTAGGGTCCATGAGTGATAACTCAAGTCCATAAAAGATGTTTAATTCTCCTATTTTGAATTAACTGGCTGAAAAACAAATCAGTGTGTGAAGCTAAGTCCTTTACTAATACATTATCTTTTAAATGTGAAAAACAAGCACCCCATGCACACATACACACAACTTTAATTTTCCCTGCTGTTTCTCACTTACACTGTACTTCTTATCAGTTAGTAGAATCAAGAAAACAAAGCACCTCAGAAAAAGGCAAGAATTTCCTAGAATATACATTGGCTATGTCATTTAATGATTGCAACAGTCCTAGGAAGAAGATACAGTTTTATACTTTTGTGCAGATGAGACCAGGGAAGGTGGGAACGTTCATAAATATACCATCTAGCTTATTGCTGTTGAAGGGAGGGCTAGAAGCCAGGTGGCTAGAGTTTTATCCCACATCAAGAGAAAACAAAGAGTTCTTTTTCCATATAAATAAAGAAGAATTTATATTTATCAGCCCCAGCCCTTTGCAAAGCAATAGACAGAATATAGTAAGAAGATATCTGTGTATTATTTTGGGAGGAGATCCACATATAGAGGAGGTGACATCTTATACAAATATCTGATCATATGTAGTTTTATAGTCCTCCTTCACTAGAATACATAGCAATACATTTAAGCATTCCCTGATGCTCACTAAAATATATTCTCCTTAAAATCCTTGCCTGGAACTTTTATCCTCCTTGAGCCATTTTATCAGATAAACTTATGAAAACTAACCAACATGGGATTATACTGGTTGCCCTTTAACATGAACCATTCATGACTGTGAGTTATGGGCACTAGGCTATTAATATGTTCAATACTCTTTTAGTGTGATTCCATGTACCTCTTTGGATGCTCCTTTTGGGTCTAATGAGAAGGAGGCTTTTGACCAGGAAGATTGTTTACAACAGTCAAATAAAGTAATCTGGGTAAAACCAGGCTGAATAGGAACCCTAAATAATAAATGGTTTACTCAAGAATGGCCATGGTAGCCAAAGGGAAAGAGAATAGTAATCATTATGGCTCCTTCCATTTCTTAATACAGGACTTCCCTATAGCTCAGATGGTAAAGAATCTGCCTGCAAGGCAGGAGACCTGGGTTCAATCCCTGGGTCAGGAAGATCCCCTGGAGAAGGAAATGGCAATCCACTGCAGTATTCTTGCCTGGAGAATCTCATGGACAGAGGAGTCTGGCAGGCTACAGTCCACAGGGTCACAAAGAATTGGACACAGCTAAGTGACTAACACAACGTTTCTTAGTACAACTCACTGAAGCTACACACCTTTAACTTTCCTCCTACTTTTGACTCCTCAAAGTCTATGTGGGTTACTTTCTGGAAGAAAAATTAATTGCATAATTACTTCAGTTCAGTTCAGTCACTCAGTTGTGTCTGACTCTTTGCGGCCCCATGAATCGCAGCACACCAGGCCTCCCTGTCCATCACCAATCCCTGGAGTTCACTCAGACTCACATTCATTGAGTCAGTGATGCCATCCAGCCATCTCATCCTCTGTCATCCCCTTCTCCTCCTGCCTCCAATCCCTCCCAGCATCAGTGTCTTTTCCAATGAGTCAACTCTTCGCATGAGGTGGCCAAAGTACTAGAGTTTCAGCTTTAGCATCATTCCTTCCAAAGAAATCCCAGGGCTGATCTCCTTCAGAATGGACTGGTTGGATCTCCTTGCAGTCCAAGGGACTCTCAAGAGTCTTCTTCAACACCACAGTTCAAAAGCACCAATTCTTCGGCGCTCAGCTTTCTTCAGAGTCCAACTCTCACATCCATACATGACCACAGGCAAAACCATAGCCTTAACTAGACAGACCTTTGCTGGCAAAGTAATGTCTCTGCTTTTGAATATACTGTCTAGGTTGGTCATAACTTTTCTTCAAGGAGTAAGCATCTTTTAATTTAATGGCTGCAGTCATCATCTGCAGTGATTTTGGAATTAAAATGTTACTAATTTTATATATTTCTAATGTGTTTATGCACATGGTAAACTTTAAATTTCAAACCACTAAATAATGCCTTGGATGACATTACTGACTCAATGAGTAAACTCCAGAATTGGTGATGGACGGGGAGGCCTGGCGTGCTGCAGTCCATGGGGTCGCAAAGAGTCAGACAGGACTGAGAAACTGAACTGAACTGAAATAATGCCTCTATATTTTGTGCCTGCTCTGATTTTTCTTATATAAAGAAAACAAAAATTATACATACAGATAAATATTCATTTGTCTGAGTCTATGAATATTTAGTCAAAGATTCAATGAATAACCCTCACTCATTTTACCTACTTACTGTATATTCACCCAACACACTCCTGTTCAAAGTTTTGTCTAACCATTACATTATTTTTTCTTTCATACAGAGTTTTCAAGCAACTAAAGTGTTAAAGGCTAAACTGTATTTTACCTGAAAATTAGGAACAATGGCAAATGATTATTTCTTGCATTCTTAAAAAAGAAAATGCAACAAGGACTCCATAGTCAGACCATTTGAACAAAGTCAGGCTATGCCACTTACTGGCTTTGTGATTTTTGTTAAGCTTCTTAGACAGTCTGGGCCTCTGATTTCATAGTTACAAACTAGGAATAATAATAGTATCTACCTTATAAGAATATTATGTAGAATGAAAATCAATATTCATAAGTCATTTAGAACAACTCTTACACAAAACTAATAATTAACAAATAATTTTTTTGTGTATATATATATGGTATGTTCATATATATGTGTTTATATATTACATATGTAAATAAAGAGACTATGACATGAAATTTATTGATGTCTCACTGAAGTTCAAGTCACTTTCCTCTCCTTCATGCTTCAATGTGTAGCTAGATGAAATCAGTCACCACTGTTTGAACAGGTATTAATGCCTCCATATTTTTCACTCATGTATGCTCTGCTTCCAATGCTTTTGCTTTCTTACACTCAATTTGTAAGAATGTTGGGTGAACTTTAAAATTCACTTTAAAGTAACTGATTCTCTAAGTACTTCGTCTAAATCCATTTTGAACTTCTTGTATTTCATATAACAAGGTGTACTGTAATTGATTGCTTCATCTATTTGTCTTCCCTAACCCATGTAAATTCAAAGAACCAGGCATGTCATAGACATCTTGCGAGCCCTGAGTCCATACTGACCTGAGACATAGTAGAAATGTAATCAACATGTGTGTAAATGTGTGTGTGTTTTTGCATGTTTTAGTAAAGAAAGGGCCAATTTCAGTGCCAAAGCTGTTTGCATTTCTTTAGATGAGTCTCTTAGTTTCTCTTAATTCTTTAAAATGAGGTATATAATAGGCCCTTTCTGACTCTAAAATTTTATGATGTATAAAAGCAAAATAGAAAATAATTGCAAGCATACTAAGAATAAAAATACTCCATCAAGTTAATAAGTACCTATGTATTCATTTATAAATAAGCCAGTATTAACATATTTCAATAATGACCTAATGAAGCCAATGCTAAATGAAGATTTCTTCATTATACTTTTAAAAATTTGAAACCCTTCTATGAACCTATTAAATAAATGTGATAAAAGGAAAGAGATGAGGAAGGAAAATGAGGCTCTTTGGGGTAGTAGAGACACTGAAAACACAGAGATCAAATAGATATGTTATTTTAAATACTGATCTGTAGGATGATTAGAGTTTTAATAGGGTGAAAGTTCCATTTGAAAGGGGAGGTCTGGGGACAGTGGGCTTCTACATTCTACAGCATGCTTTCCTTAATTAAAGGAGTTATCAGGGAAAGTGATCCTTAAAACCTATGATTGACAAGCATCTTCTTTCCAAAGAGGCTACAAATATAAAAGAAAAAATGCATACTTTTTTGTTTGACTTGAGCTGGAAGATAGAAAATAAATTATAAGAAGCTATAAATGTCTCCAGATAAGACTCAGTGAAGTTTCCATTAAATTTTCCAATTAAGATAGGGTTCATAATAAAAAAAAAAAGATTTTGCCAAACCACAGTGAAATTTTAGATGTAGAAATTTTTAAAAATCTTATTTTATGATCAGATCCAAAATATTATAAATGATGATTCAATTTGATTCACTATTGTTAGTTATTATTGTGACCTTCAAAACAAAGATAACCTAATCCAGAGAAACAAAACTGAGTTCAAGGGCATTTATTTGTATTCTCCTCTTTTCAAAGCAGTATGCTAATTGCATTCAAGAATACAAAAAAAGTTTAGACAAATTCATGGACCCCCCAAGGAAGACAAAGGTAATATATAGACAACAAGTAGACACCATAAGGAAACCCAAAATAACATACCTACAGATACACCGCCAAGGAATACACAGCCGGGAGCTGATCTCAAAGGAAGGAATTTAGTCTGGGAAAGCATCTAGGAGAACTGGAGCCTTTAGCAAGGTCTCACAGGAAGCAGGACCACGGTCATGCAGCTGAGGAATGAGGGCTTTCCAGGCAGAGCGGTGACCTTAACAAAACCATCCAGAGGTACCACTAGACCAGATGTGTGTGCAAGTTGTGAACAGCTTGTTGCAAGTGAAGAGACTGTGAGATGTGACTTGGAAGACATAGGTATGGTAGGGATTTATTTGGAAGATCCTTGGGTAATATTAGCATTTAGTCAAAGTAGTAAAGGAAAGCCAGGGTTTATACAATACACTTTTCATCATGGAAAATGTATTCTAAGTTCTTTAGGGACTATTTTTTATTGTAGACTTCAAGTCCTCAACTTATCTTTCAAAGTTCTCCTGAAAAATCTAAACTTCTATCCTAGCATTCAGGGCTCTTTGCACTGTGATCCCCCCTTATTGTTCTAGTCCAATGCCCCGTTTTTCTCCCACGTAAACCTCCCATGTGGCCACAATGAAACTGAGTATAGCTGAGGACATTTTGTAAATATTCTTTTGTAGAAGAGTAAGCTTTTCTGCACTTCTGCCATTGCTTCTTATTTTCAATTCTGCTCGAAATGCCTTCCTCACTCCTATCATTCTGGGTCCTCTCCATCCTTCACAGTCTGGTAGCATTCTATGTCTGCCATAAAGCCTTCTCAGCCTTTCCATTCCACTGTGATTTCTACCCTAAACACTTTTGTTTTGTGCCTGTTGGTTAAAATATCTACTTTGCACTGAAATTTGACTTATTACATGTATACAATTTATATGTATATTTGAATGTTCTGTGCTGTGTGCTTAGTTGCTCAGTCGTGTTCACATCTTTGTGACCCTATGAACTGTAACCTGCAGGCTCCTCTGTCCATGGGGGTTCTTCAGGCAAGAATACTAGAGGGGGTTGCCATGCCCTCCTCCAAGGGATCTTCCCAACCCAGGGATCAAACCCAGGTCTCCCACATTGTAGGTATATTCTTTACTGTCCGAGTCACCAGGAAAGCCCAAGGATACTGGAGTGGATAGCTTATCCCTTCTCCAGGGGAACTTCCCAACCTAGGAATCAAACCGGGGTCCCTTGCATTGCAGGTGGATTCCTTACCAGCTGAGCTACCAGGGAATTCTATGTAGTTGTATATATACTTATAAATGGAGCAACTGGAGGGTAGAGATTTCATGTATATTTTTCATTCCTCATAATGCCATGTATATTTTAGGCATTCAGTGAAAATACACGGACTTTTTAGGCCGTATGAAAGCAGGATTATTTTTGTCTTTTTGTGTTTTAGCTCAGCGCCTTGTTCAGATCCTAATATATTGTATATTTTTCTTCTCCATAAATATATTGAATGTACAAATGATAATACAGTGAAGTGGAAGCAGCACATGCTCTGAAATAAGACAGATCTGGGTTCAAATTTGGCCCTCTACTACAAGCCTTGTGACAAACGGGGGCAATTTCTCAAACTTCCTAAGCTGTATTTTCCTCCATTACCATTGAGGGTAATAAATCTAACTTGAAACATATAAGATATTGCAGATAATACTAAGCATTCAATAATGTTATCTGTTACTAAAGTTTTCCACCTGAATTTTCCCCATAAATCATTGAATTCTTATACTTTATGATATAGAAATCATTACATTATATACCTGATACAATGTAAATATAATATGACATGTAACATTATGTCTAACATTGTTGTTCAGTTGTAAAGTCATGTCTAACTCTTTGTGACCCCGTAGACTGCAGCATGCCAGGCTGCAGGTTCCCCTGTCTTTCACTATCTCCTGGAGTTTGCTCAGATTCATGTCTTTTGAGTTGGTGATGCTATCGAACCATCTCATCCTCTGCCATCTTCTCTTTTGGCTTTCAACCATTCCCAGCATCAGGGTCTTTTCCAATGAGTCAGCTATTTGCATCAGAGGGCTACAGTATTGGAGCTTCAGCATCAGTCCTTCCAGTGAATAATCAGGGTTGATTTCCTTAAGCATTGACTGGCTTGACCTCCTTAGTGTCTAAGGCAGTGTAAAGGGTCTTCTCCAGCAACACAATTAGAAGGTATCAATACGTTGGCACTCAGCCTTCTTATTGTCCAATTCTCACATTTGTATATGACTACTGGAAAAACTATAGATTTGACTATATGAACATTTGTCAACAAAAAGATGTCTACTTTTTAATATGTTGGGCTTCCCTGGTGGCTCAGAGGTTAAAGCGTCTGCCTCCAATGCAGGAAACCGGGTTCTATCCCTGGATCGGGAAGATCCCCTGGAGAAGGAAATGGTAACCCACTCCAGTATTCTTGCCTGGAGAATCCCATGGACGGAGAAGGCTGGTAGGCTACAGTCCATGGGGTCGCAAAGAGTCAGACACGACTGAGCGACTTCACCCCGACTTCACCCTTCACCCTCACCCCTAGGTTAGTCATAGCTTTTCTTCCAAGGAACAAACATCTTTTAATTTCATGGCTGCAGTCACCATCCGCACTGACTTCGGAGGCCAAGAAAAGAAAATTTGTCACTGCTTCCACTTTTTCCCCCTCTACTTGCCATGAAGTGATGAGACCAGACACCAGGATCTTAATGTTTTTAATATTGAGTTTTAAGCCAGCTTTTTCTCTCTCCTCTTTCTTCATCAAGAAGCTCTTTAGTTCCTCTTCAGTTTCTGTCATTAGAGTGGTATCATTTGTGTATCGGAGGTTATTGATATTTCTCCTGGCAACCTTAATTCCATACAGCCCACCATTTCACATAATGTACCCTGCATAAAGGGCTTTCTCAGTGGCTCAGCAGTAAAGAATTAGCCTAAAATGCAAGAGCCGTGCATTTATTCCCTGAGTTGTGAATATTCCTTGGACAAGGACATGGCAACCACTCCAGTATTCTGCCTGGGGAATCTCCTGGACAGAGGAGCCTGGTAGGTTGCAGTCCATGGGGTCGAGAAGAGTCAAACATGACTGAAGCAACCTAGCACACACACACACTCAACATAGAAGTTAAACAACCTAGCACACACACTCTATATAGAAGTTAAATAAGCAAGGTGACAGTATAAATGGTTCCTAATTTGAAACCATTCTGTTGTTCCATTTCTGATTCTAATTGTTGCCTCTTGACCCACATGCAAGTTTTTCAAGAGGCAGGTAAGGTGGTCTGGTATTCCGTTTCTTTAAGAATTTTCCACAGTTTGTTGTGACCTACATAGTCAAAGGCTTTAGCATAGTCAAGGAAGCCGAAGTAGATGTTCTGAAATTCTCTTGCTTTCTCTATGATTCAGTGAATGTTGGTAATTTGATCTCTGGTTCCTCTGCCTTTTCTTTTCTTTTTTTTTTTTTAAACTTTTAAAATTTTTATTTTAACTTTAGTTTACTTTACATTACTGTATTGGTTTTGCCAAACATTGACATGAATTCACCACGAGTGTACAAGCGTTCCCAAACATGAATCCCCTCCCACCTCCCACCCCATGCCCCTTGTACATCTGGAAGTTCTTGGTTCACATATTGCTGAAGCCTAGCTTGAAAGATTTTGAGCATAACCTTATTAGCATGTGAAATAGGCACAATTGTAAGGTAGTTTGAACATTACTTAGCATTGCCCTTCTTTGAGATTGGAGTAAAACTGACCTTTTCCAGTTCTGTGGCCACTGCTGAGTTTTCCACATTTGCTAGCATGTTGAGTGCAACACTGTAACAGCGTCATCTTTTAGGATTGGAAATAGCTCAATCACCTCCACTAGCTTTGTTTGCAGTAATGCTTCCTAAGGTCCACTTGACTTCCCCCTCCAGGATGTCTACCTCTATGTGAGTGACCACTCCATGGTGGTTATCATTAAGACTTTTTCTGAATAGTTATTCTGTGCATTCTTGCCACTTCTGCTTCTGTTAAGTCATCACTGTTTCTGTCTTTTATCACGCCTATCCTTGCAAGAAATGTTCCCTTGATATCTCCAGTTTTCTTGAAGAGATCTCTATTCTTTCCAATTCAGTTGTTTTCCTCTACTTCTTTGCATTATTCATTTAAGAAGGCCTTCTTATCCTTCCTTTCTATTCTCTGGAACTCTGCATTCAGTTGGGTATACCTTTCGCTTTCTCCCTTGTCTTTTGCTTATCTTTTTTCCTTAGCTATTTATAAAGCCTCCTAAGGAAACCACAAAGAATAGCAAGAAGAGATAAGAAAGCCTTCTTCAGCAATCGATGCAAAGAAATAGAGGAAAACAACAGAATGGGAAAGACTAGAGATCTCTTCAAGAAAATTAGAGATACCAAGGGAACATTTCATGCAAAGATGGGCTCGATAAAGGACAGAAATGGTATGGACCTAACAGAAGCAGAAGATATTAAGAAGAGGTGGCAAGAATACACAGAAGAACTGTACACAAAAGATCTTCATGACCCAGATCATCATGATGATGTGATCACTAATCTAGAGCCAGACATCCTGGAATGTGAAGTCAAGTGAGCCTTAGAAAGCATCACTACGAACAAAGCTAGTGGAGGTGATGGAATTCCAGTTGAGCTGTTTCTAATCTTGAAAGATGATGCTGTGAAAGTGCTGCACTCAATATGCCAGCAAATTTGGAAAACTCACCAGTGGCCACAGGACTGGAAAAGGTCAGTTTTCATTCCAATTCGAAAGAAAGGCAATGCCAAAGAATGCTTAAACTACCACACAATTACACTCATTTCACATGCTAGTAAAGTAATGCTCAAAATTCTCCAAACCAGGCTTCAGCAATACGAATATGTGAACTGTGAACTCTCTGATGTTCAAGCTGGTTTTAGATAAGGCAGAGGAACCAGAGATCAAATTGCCAACATCTGCTGGATCATGGAAAAAGCAAGAGAGTTCCAGAAAAATATCTATTTCTGCTTTATTGACTATGCCAAAGCCTTTGACTGTGTGGATCACAATAAACTGTGGAAAATTCTGAGAGAGATGGGAATACCAGACCACCTAACCTGCCTCTTGAGAAATTTGTATGCAGGTCAGGAAGCAACAGTTAGAAGTGGACATGGAACAACAGACTGGTTCCAAATAGGAAAAGGAGTATGTCAAGGCTGTATATTGTCACCCTGCTTATTTAACTTATATGCAGAGTACGTCATGAGAAACGCTGGACTGGAAGAAACACAAACTGGAATCAAGATTGCCGGGAGAAATAGCAATCACCTCAGATATGCAGATGACACCACCCTTATAGCAGAAAGTGAAGAGGAGCTAAAAAGCTTCTTGATGAAAGTGAAAGTGGAGAGTGAAAAAGTTGGCTTAAAGCTCAACATTCAGAAAATGAAGATCATGGCATCTGGTCCCATCACTTCATGGGAAATAGATGGGGAAACAGTAGAAACAGTGTCAGACTTTATTTTGGGGGGCTCCAAAATCACTGCAGATGGTGACTGCAGCCATGAAATTAATAGACGCTTACTCCTTGGAACAAAAGTTATGACCAACCTAGATAGTACATTGAAAGGCAGAGACATTATTTTGCCGCCTAAGGTCCGTCTAGTCAAGGCTATGGTTTTTCCTGTGGTCATGTATGGATGTGAGAGTTGGACTGTGAAGAAGGCTGAGCGTGGAAGAATTGATGCTTTTGAACTGTGGTGTTGGAGAAGACTCTTGAGGGTCCCTTGGACTGCAAGGAGATCCAACCAGTCCATTCTGAAGGAGATCAGCCCTGGGATTTCTTTGGAAGGAATGATGCTGAAGCTGAAACTCCAGTACTTTGGCCACCTCATGCGAGGAGTTGACTCATTGGAAAAGACTCTGATACTGGGAGGGATTGGGGGCAGGAGGAGAAGGAGACGACCCAGGATGAGATGGCCGGATGGCATCACTGACTTGATGGACGTGAGTCTGAGTGAACTCTGGGAGATTGTGATGGACAGGGAGGCCTGGCGTGCTGCGATTCATGGGGTCGCAAAGAGTCAGACACGACTGAGCAACTGAACTGAACTGAAGGAAACCACTCTGCTTCTTGCATTTCTTTCTCTCTGGGATGGTTTTGGTCACTGCCTCCTGCACAATGTTATGAACCATCGTTCTTTAGGCATTCTTTCTACCAGATCTAATCACTTGAATGTATTTGTCACTTCCACTGTATAATCATAAGGGATTTGATTTAGGTCATATCTGAATTTCTTAGTGGTTTTCCCTACTTCAATTTAAATCTGAATTTTGCAATAAGGATCTCATGATCTGAGCCATTGTCAGCTCCCAGTCTTGTTTGGCTGACTGTGTAGAGCTTCTCCATCTTTGTCTTCAAAGAATATAATCAATCTGATTTCAATATTGGCCATCTGGTGATGTCCATGTGTAGAATTGTTTCTAGAGTTGTTGGAAAAGGGTGTTTGCTGTGACCAGTGTGTTCTCTTGGCAAAACTCTGTTAGCCTTTGCCCAGTTTCATTTTGTACTCCAAGGCCAAACTTGCCTGTTACTCCAGGTATCTCTTGACTTCCAACTTTTGCATTCCAATTCCCTATGATGGAAAGAACATCTTTTTTGGGGGGTGTTAATTCTAGAAGGCCTTGTAGGTCTTCATAGAACTGGTCAGCTTCAGCTTCTTTGGCATTTGTAGTTGGGGCATAGACTTGGATTACTGTGACATTGAATGTTTTGCTGGATTACTGTGACATTGAATGTTTTGCCTTGGAAATGAACAGAGATCATTCTGTTGCTTTTGAGATTGCACCCAAGTACTGCATTTCAGATTCTTTTGTTGACTTTGGGGGGTACTCCACTTCTTCTAAGGGATTCTTGCCCACAGTAGTAGATATAATGGTCATCTGAATAAATTTTCCTATTCCCATCGTTTAGTGCACTGATTCTTAAAATGTCAGTGCTCATTCTTGCCATCTCCTGTTTGACCAATCTAGTTTACCTTGATTCATGGACCTAAGATTCCAGTACCTATGCAATATTTTTCTTTACTGCATCAGACTTTACTTTCACCACCAGACACATCCACAAGAGCACTGTTTCTGCTTTCACCCAGTTGGTTCATTCTTCCTGGAGCTATTAGTAATTGCCCTCCACTCCTCCCTAGGAGCATTGGACACCTTCTGACCTGGGAGGCTCATCTTCCAGTATCATATCTTTGTTCCTTTTCTTACTGTTCATGGGGTTCTCGTGGCAAAAATACTGGAGTGATTTTTCATTCCCTCCTCCAATGGACCACATTTTGTCAGAACTCTTCACTATGACCTCTCTGTCCTGGGTGGCCCTGCACAGCATGGCTGATAGCTTCATTGACTTACACAAGTTCCTTCACGGTGACAAGTCTGTGATCCATAATGGGGATGTCTAATATACATGATAAAATAATAGTTTTTATATCCAAATTAAATTTTACCATTTTCAAAGAGATTTTTCTGGCATTATTTAACTTGAACATTTCATCTGCCAACACAAAAATCTTTAGAGGTTCTCTGCAACCTAAAATTATTTCACATGACATTCAAAACTTTTTAAAATAAATCCCTAACTGACACTTGAGATTTAGTTTGGATGCTATCCACCCTAGAACAAAAGTAATATCATCTCTCTCTTTTCTGAGCTTCATAAGTACATTGTGTTCACACAGTCATATGGTGCCATCACATATTACATTATATTTTTATATATTTCCCTCTGCTGCTAAATTGCGATTTCCTAGAGGAATTTTTTATGCATAGTTGAATCATTTATAGTAGCTAGTAAAGCTCTATATTTGTACCAGTGATCAGTATATATCTAACCCATACTTTTTCTTCACATTTTTATTATCAAATTTAAAATATTTATATTAGAATCCATGACTTAAACTTTTGTAAAAATGTCTCTGCTTGGGTTATGTGTATCACATGATCAAGATAAAAAGCTTGGGAGCCAAACTCCCTAGGTTCAAAATGTTAGCTCTACAACTTATTGGCTTTGCAACCCTGGGCAATATGATTAAAATTTTTTTGTATCTCTCTCATATTTAATAAGGGGAGGATAATTAGTAGCTACTTCATAGGTTGTGAAGTGGATTACTCAAGTGGAGTTATGTGAAGCTCTTCAAACAGGGGCTGGCACATGGAAAGAACTCAGTAAATGTGAGTTATAATTAGTCTTCCAATTTCTATACATAAATATGACTACCTCCTACAAAGCTGCCTAGGAGAAACCACTGCCTGGTGTTTTTATTGGGATGACGGAGTTCATGTTCAGGGGAGAGATAAATGTTCTCTATCATGCATAAACCTACAGAATCCTTCATTCATAACATAGATTTGCATCTCAAGCTCTTATTTTTGAGTCAAAGCCTGGGTATTTGTGTTATTACATGAATGGTACTTGATAGTAAAAGAATAGACATAAAAGATTAGCCAGCTCCCGATCTTCACTTTAAGGCCAACAGTTTTGAAAAGGCACAATTATGTATTCACAGTAGCCATAGTTCAAATGAAACTTCTTAAAATTAAACTTATTCCCTTGAGAATGCTCAACCCTAAGAAATATCAGTTTTTTGGTTTTGTTTTTTAATGTTAGCATTTGTTAATGTAATTAGTCCGTGGGGTCACAAAGAGTTGGACACGACTGAGTAACTGAACTGAACTGAATGGAATTAGAGATTTGACACAAACACTGTCTTCGTCCCCAGGGAACAGGTTAATAGATAAACCTATGAAAGTTAAAAGCAATTAACATCAAAAGATAAATGGCAATAAAATGATCATACTAATCCGTCAGGATTATAAGTGGTTTTAGAAACTCTTGTCAAGATTCTCCTGGCAAAGACCAGTTCTTCAGGGTTTGTCACTAGAAAATCATATTCTTTTTTATTTGATAACTGTTATGGAAGATAAATTAAAAAAAAATTTTTTGCATTATAAATCAAATAAACAAAACTCACATAATTGAATGCTTTATAATAAATGTTCCCAGTTTAGATTTTTAGCTTGATTTTATGGAATGAATACCAACAAGCTATATGGGTGTGCTTGTTTCATAGAACTGTTGTTTGGAAAACTGAGAAAATTCACTTTGCTTTTCCATTTTGAGACCAGACTACTTCTAAATGATCTGTTTTCATTAATGTGTCCTTCAACCAACCAGAAGGGGCACTATTTCAGCTGCCTACGCTAAGGTTACACAGCCTCTAACTAAGGGGTATGGTTAGACTGACCTCAATCTAAACAGAGCTATAACCAGGTTTTAAGAGAAAAAGGAAGTGGAATATGTTGTGTACCATTTCAGGCTAGAGCAAAATAAAGAAAGAAAGAAATGGGATGGCCCAGTAAAGAGATTCCCAGACATTTTTGGCGATGCAATACCTTTTAATATTTGATTATGTGATAAGCTTTCTGCTGTCTCCACCAGTGACTTTCTTATGTCTTAGAAAAAATATGTTAAATTATACGTTTAAAAAGATTTTGTTTTGAGAAATTATATAAATTTCTAATAGTTGTTATGCTGATTGAAAACTTTTCTGGGCATTGTAAAGCCACGGCCAGTAATCAATATTCAATAATCAGAGACATATTGCAAATATATGTTGTAGAGTTGAGGGTTTGACATCACTGAGAATTGAAATTGTATTTCACTGTCTTTCTCTCTCTTCTCTCCTCTCCTCCTAATGCTAAATGTAAATATCAACTCTTTTCTTAATTGAAAAATCAGGTCATAGTCATTAGAAACTACTCATGCAAGCACATGCATGCATCCAGTGAAGTCTGCTGTGCTGAGCTGTTTCAGTCATGTTTGATTCCTTGTGACCCTGTGGACTGTAGCCCGCCAGACTCCTCTGTCCATGGGATTCTCCAGGCAAGAATACTGGAGTGGGTTGCCATGCCCTCTTCCAGGGGATCTTCCCAATCCAGGGATCGAACCCATGTCTGTTAATGTCTCCTGTACTGGCAGGTGGGTTCTTTAGCATTAGCACCACCCGGGAAGCCCCAGTGAAGTCTGGCTGAAGCCATAGCCTTTTTAAGAGCTCAGGGTAATGCAGCATAGTGATTACAGTTAGTGGCTCAAAGTCTGTATCATCCCTTAAAAAAGAGAGATGTGTTTGTGACACATCCTTATTTCTTTTTCAAGATGAAACGACACCATCCCATACCTTCACACTATTGCCAAAATAGGAAATAAAATTAATCTATTTTGATTCATACTGATATATTTTTTTGGCTACAAATATACTTTGGCCTGGAAAATCCCATGGACAGAGGAGCCTGGTAGGCTGCAGTCCATGGGGTCGCTAAGAGTCGGACATGACTGAATGACTTCACTTTCACTTTTTACTTTCATGCATTGGAGAAGGAAATGGCAACCCACTCCAGTGTTCTTGCCTGGAGAATCCCAGGGACAGGGGAGCCTGGTGGGTTGCCGTCCATGGGGTCGCACAGAGTCAGACACGACTGAAGTGACTTAGCAGCAGCAGCATACATTGGCCACCAGATGCAAAGACCTGACTCACTGGAAAAGTCCCTGATGCTGGGAAAAACTGAAGGTAAAATGAGAAAGGGGCAGTAGAAGATGCGATAACTGGTTGGCTGGCATCACTGACCCAATGTAACAACACAAAGTGAGGTAGGATAAATGCTGACTCTGCTAGCAGTACGTGATGCAAGGGTTGAGGTGAGCAGCAACAGATATGGATATGAATTTAAGCAAACTCCAGGAGATAGTGAAGGACAAGGAAGCCTGGTGTGCTGTAGTCCATGAGGTTCCAAGGAGTTGGACACAACTTAATGACTGAAAAACAGCAACACTATATGATGCCTAAAATTTCACATTTGTGTGTAAGATTATTTTCAAAGCTACTATACTTTGGAAGGGAGAAAATAAACGTAAGAAAAGAAGTAGCAACACAAAGTGACATAGGATAAATGCTGACTCTGCTAGGGGCATGTGACGCAAGGGTTGAGGTGAGCAGCAACAGCTGGGTTGTAATATCTGCACAGATGATAATGTACTTATGTGTGTGCACCTGTGTGTGCATACAGTCAGCCCTTTGTATGCACACAACCAGGTATTCAACCAGCTGCCGACAGAAAACATTAAAAAACAATTCCAGAAAGTTCCAAAGGCAAAACTTAAATTTGCTTTGTGCCAGCAAGTATTTACATAGCATTTAAAACTATGTGGTATTTATAACTACCTGAAAATCATTTACATATTATTAATGTCAGTTTTATAAGCAATTTAGAGATGATTTAAAGTGTATGGGAGAATGAGCATAGTTCATATGTAAATACTGCTCCATTTTATGTAAAGGACTTGAACATCCATCCACAGATTTTTCTATCAGCAGGGGTTTTGGGGTGTGTCCAGGAACTTATCCTCTGCAGACACCTAGGGATGACTATAAGTAATTTAATGCATACATTTTACACAAATACATCAATTATACAGTGTATTTTATGTCAATTCTAATTAGCAGTTTTATTAAATAGCTAAGTTGTGTTTTGTATGTGCTTTAGAGGTATCAAGGGAAGGCATGGTGGGTTTGGGCTGTTATTAAACTCTACGTGCCAGATTCACTCCAAATCAACACACCATCAGAGTTAAAACAAACGTACTTTGTTATTGCTTATAAGATGAATATAAGGTCACTTTCAGACAGGGCTAATAAACAAGGGCTAAGTCCCTTGTTTAAAAATTCTGGAGCCTTGCCCGGACATTTTACCCATTTTAACCTAAAGTGCATGAAGATGAATAAGATACAATGTCTCTTCAATGAATTTGTTTCCAATTTGCCTGTCTGTACCAACATGAAAATTTATTCATTGCTTAAAAAGAAAACACCATATTAGGAAACAGTTTCTAAAGTAGACACTACTGTGGACATGTATGCAACTTTTGAGATGACAAGATATATCTGGGGGGAAAAGGAGCATGAAAATTCTTTTGAACATGTGCATATTATCTCAATTTCATTTGGGCATAAGCTCTATGACAATGTTTAGCTTCATCTATATCATATTTTCATTCTCAGAACCAACATGATCTTGAACTTAAGGTTACTTTAGAATAATTGCACTTTAGAAAGTAAAAAGTGAAAGTTAATCACTCAGTTGTGTCCGACTCTGCGATCCCATGGACTATACATACCCAGCTCCTTTGTCCATGGAATTCTCCAGGCAAGAATACTGGAGTGGATTGCCAATTTCCTCCTTCAGGGGATCTTCCCTACCCAGGGATCGAACCTGGCTCTCCTGCATTACAGGCAGATTCTTTACCACCTGAGCCACTGGGGAAGCCAGTCACCTATGATTAGAGGAGACTAGCTCAATCGCTTGCACCCAATAAGGTACTAAAGTTGTCTGAATCACTCAGTCTTTGACACTTCGATATTCCTATATAAATCCACTCAGTAAAATGCTGTTTGCTTTCATCAATAATCAAATTGCCTATGTCATCTCAGGAGACCACCAATTATTAATAGTAATGAACCCTCAGGCCTCGTGAGCTCTTAACTGTGTGTGCATATTCTATTCTCTAGTAAATATGCTTTCAAAAATAGCACTGCTGGTCTGGCCAAGAGCCAACTCAAAATGATCACTTGGGCACTCATTCTGGTGTTCCTCAAAACCCATTTTAACTTAGCCCAGGGCAGGCAGAGCTGTCCCTCATTACCTCTTGCTCACTCCATCCCGAGAAAAACTGCTTAATTTGTATATTTAAGATAAATACTTGCCATATTAGGGATCCCAGATGGACTCTGTTATCTGACTTCAAAGACAGATCATTCCATTTTTATTAACCCAAAGTTCTTTGTACACCTGCTTAGCCTTCTGTCTTAAATAAATCTCTTTTGAAGGCAATTGGGCTGAATTCTTCCCTCAGAACTAAATAAAGGAAGCATAAACTACAGTTCCCACTGAGGAGGATTTATATGGAGATGGCTCTTCACTCAGTCTTTTTTGGGGATTATACCATAGAAATCTTCCAGGGTCAAATTTAAAACACATTTGTTTTAGAGTTTGCCAAGTCTGGTATTATTTTGAAATTTTAGTGCTATTTGATTTCTATATAAAAGTGTTTTTCTGTCTTCACTTTGCTCCTCAAAGCTCATTTACTTCCTTCTGTCTCTGATCTCTCTTTTCAGCAAAGAGTGTGGAAAAGGATGGGAAATTCAAAGTGGCTCTGCTTTTGTTTGAATCAAGTTATGGTTCTTTCTGTAAAAATCATTCAAAAGCTTCCTGCATCACTACTCATTTTATCCCATTGTAATGAGCATAGGCGTATACTGATGGAGCTACTAGAAGCATCCTGAGAAATGATTCGAAAAATACTTGGTGGTTGGAATCACGTTTCACTATAACTCTATATGGATTGAATGCAATAGCTGAGCTTGCTGATCAAATTACACTCCTTTGGACTTAGATCATTTCTTCTCCTCAGAGGATTAATAGCCCTTTCATATTTTTTGTTTCATTTGGTTTATGGCATCTTTCTCTTAAGAGAACACCAAATGGATCTTAAGTGCAGAGAACACTTCCTATGGCCTTCCCTGGCCTATATTGAAGTAGAACGATGTGATTTGTGCTCCTAAACACTTTCTGATCATAGCTGTGGGCTCCAGTATACCAGCAGTCTGATAGTCCAAACTGTCAACAGGGTACATTTTGTTTCATATCAAACCTCAGAAATCTTCAGTCTTGGTCCAAGAGAATTTGCCTGGTGGAAGTCTATGAGAAAGCACTTTGCATAAAAGATGACTAAGGACCTGGAAAAAAGGCCCACCCAATGGCTTTGTTTATTTGTAAAGTCTTCAGGAACTCACTTATACACCTGAACATTGTCATCAAAGTATGCTAAAAATTCTCTGAAGAACACCATTCCCCATTCATATTTTAAATTAAAAACTTTAGGGAATTGACAGCAATTTTTGTTTTCATGATCACGATCGCATACTGAGTACTTGCAGAGGTCTTGCACTACAATGGAAATGCCGTGGACATTGTTTCATTTGACCATCTCGATAACTCTGTAAGGTGACTGTTATTGATCCTATCTCAACAGGTTTTAGAAACCTTATAGAAAGGTTTAGTAACGTGTTTATTTTTACACGTTCCATCAAATTTACAAATGTTCACAAAGAGTTCGAAAATTCTTAGAAATTTTCTTAACTGTAAGATGGAGACAATAATACCTCATATATTTTAAAGTCTTGTTCTTGTCAGTCAGGAAACAAGAACATAAAAACTGATACACAAAGGACTAGAGGCAACTATAAAAAGAAATAATTTTCTCCAATGGATTTACAGAAAGTTACTTCAGGATATCAGCCTCCAATTAAGCTACAGGCTTTTAAAAAAGATTATTATTGCTGCAGGTACTCCAGTTTGTATATAATGTTTGCTGTTTATTCGCTAAGTCATGTATGACTCTTTGCGACCCCATGGACTATAGCCCACCAGGCTCCTCTCTCCGTGGGATTTCTTTTGTAGACAAAAGCAAGTTCCTCAACCCACATGAGTCTCAACGATATGAGAAAGTGACTGACTAGAATATGATTTAAAGTTTCTTCGGGTTTTCTAATTCTAAGTAATTTTAGATGATTGAAAAGAGACAATAGCTAGATCGTAATGGTGGGCAGCAGTCAGCATCAAGGGTGAATCTGTTCAGCATAAAACTAGCATAGGTGTACCAAAAGGCAAGTCCACATGGGCCTGAAGACTTGTGGTACCTCTAAGTGATGGGGAAGAATGTATTTCAGTTTTTCAGATCTATTTATACATATAAGTAATAACATCTTTAAGAGGACACTTTAGAATTCTTACGAAGAATAAGAAAAGGACTGTTTGTGATCTGGAAGGCAATATTCAAGGAAAAATGTATATTGTTTTCAGATTTTAAGCAAAATCAATGTTTAACTGAACTGTTGGCAAAGAGTAAATTGTGAGCAACATGGTATGCAGCTGTGTATGGAAAAACTAAAAATGGAATTGTAATTTGGTCTTAAATTAGAAACACATCTGAATTTTATTAAAAATTTGAGTGATATTAATTTGTTTCTTTCACTTCTTAATTGTGTGTATATGTATCAGAGACAAGAAAAAAGGAGTGGGGGAGGAAGGAGGGGCAGAAAAAGAAAAAATGAATGGAGGAAAGGGATTAAAGACAGGAGAAGGAGAAAGAGAAATATATGACAACTGAACGTAGATGTCCCATTTATATGTGAACTTCATTCTGCTTACAGTCAGGTTCTCTAAGATGGCAGGACCACTTTACTGAGAAAGAGCAAATCACTGAATGCCTTTCAGAATCCAATAAAAAGGCAGCATGTTTAAGAGAAAGCTGACTTCTTGGTGGTGGTGTGGCATTTTTAGTCTGGGCTGCATCTTTGTGGTGTGGTACATGGGCTTTTCTCATGATGCACAGGTTTCAGAGCACAAGGGACCAGCCGTTGCAGAGCGAGAGCTTAGTTGCCCCTTGGCATGTTGGTTCTTCAACCAGGGATCGAACCTACATTATCTGCAGTAGGAGGTGGACTCTTAACCACTGGACCACCCAGGAAGTTCCAAAACCTGACTTCTTAACTGTATAATCTAACAGTGCTCCAGCCTTACCACTGCTGCTAATAACAGATTCACAAATACAAAACCAAACCATTAGAAAGTCCTGTGAGAGTTCTAAAGCTGTGAAAACAGTACTTGATTAAACTGTAGAGTCTAAGGACACAGAATGAATTTATTCTTTTTACCTGAGCTCAGTAATGGCGACTGAATGGCCATTAGTTTTTCTTATTTAGGCCATATGCAACTCCAAACACACCAACTTCCCATGAAGATTCAAGGATTGCATATCTACCACCCAAACATAGGGAAATTTCATAGAATTAATCTTAGCAATCGAACACATTCTCTGGAAAGTTTATTTAATGCTAAAAATATGAACATTGGTACTCACACGGACCCTTTAAGGCACACAAATAGAAAGGAAGGAATTTTAAAATGCTTTAATTTGTCACAATCACAGATATTACCAAACTAGTCCCTAAATGACTTCTCAATTCCCAAGAATCACCAAGAATTTAAAGTTGACTCTTTTCTATTCTAAGTTTCTAATCCCCTCAGTGTTCATTGGAAGGACTGATGCTGAAGCTGAATCTCCAACACTTTGTCCACCTGACGTGAAGAGCTAACCAATTGGAAAAGACCCTGATGCTGGGAAAGATTGAGGGCAGGAGGAGAAGGAGGCGACAGAGGATTAGATGCTTGGATGGCATCACCGACTCAATGGACATGAGTTTGAACAAACTCTGGGAGACGGTGAAGGACAGGGAAGCCTGGTGTGCTGTAGTCCGCAGGGTCGCCAAGAGTCAGACTGGACTGAGCGACAAAACAACGAAATCAGCAATCCCCTCGAGGAATAGTGCCAGGTAAGTCAGGACCGCTAATCTGCACGAGAATGACGTGAACAGAGCACATGAGAAGTTGGCAAAGACTGAATTTTGCTCTAGGTCCTTCAATACCTCTAAGGTTTTCATCTCTTTTGTCTTTTTCTTTCAGCTTTTTACTGCCAATATTTCTGTCACTTTCTAGTTGAGTTCTTTGGAACAACGCATGTATTTTATTCTGTTAAAGAAGCTAGACTTTCAGTGTATCTCAGTAATTAAACCATAATATTATTACCATTCTTTTCTGTAATTCAGTTCAGTTCAGTTCAGTCGCTCAGTCATGTCCGACTCTTTGCGACCCCATGAATCACAGCACGCCAGGCCCCCCTGTCCATCACCAACTCCATCATTCAAACTCACATCCATCGAGTTGGTGATGCCATCCAACCATCTCATCCTCTGTCATCCCCTTCACCTCCTGCCCCCAATCCCTCCCAGCATCAGTCTTTTCCAATGAGTTAACTCTTCCCGTGAGGTGGCCAAAGTATTGGAGTTTCAGCTTTAGCATCAGTCCTTTCAAAGAACACCCAGGACTGATCTCCTTTAGGATGGACTGGTTGGATCTCGTTGCAGTCCAAGGGACTCTAAAGAGTCGTCTCCAACACCACACAGTTCAAAGGCATCAGTTCCTCGGCACTCAGCTTTCTTCATGGTCCGACTCTCACACCCATACATGACTACTGGAAAAACCATAGCCTTGACTAAATGGACCTTTGTTGACAAAGTAATGTCTCTGCTTTTGAATATGCTATCTAGGTTGGTCATAACTTTCTTTCCAAGGAGTAAGCATCTTTTAATTTGATGGCAGTCACCATCTGCAGTGATTTTGGAGTCCAAAAAATAAAGTCTGACACTGTTTCCCCATCTATTTCCCATGAAGTGATGGGACCAGATGCCATGATCTTCATTTTCTGAATGTTGAGCTTTAAGCCAACTTTTTTCACTCTCTTCTTTCACTTTCAGCAAGAGGCTCTTTAGTTTCTCTTCACTTTCTGCCATAAGGCTGGTGTCATCTGCAACTGAGGTTATTGATATTTCTCCCGGTAATCTTGATTCCAGCTTGTGCTTCTTCCAGACCAGCATTTCTCATGATGTACTCTGCATATAAGTTAAATAAGCAGGGTGACAATATACAGCCTTGACATACTCCTTTTCCTATGTGGAACCAGTCTGTTGTTCCATGTCCAGTTCTAACTGTTGTTTCCTGACATGCATACAGGTTTCTCAAGAGGCAGGTAGGTGGTCTTGTATTCCCATCTTTTTCAGAATTTTCCACAGTTTATTATGATCCACACAGTCAAAGGCTTGGCATAGTCAATAAAGCAGAAGTAGATGTTTTTCTGGAACTCTCTTCCTTTTTCCATGATCCAGTGAATGTTGGCAATTTGATCTCTGGTTCCTCTGCCTTTCCTAAAACCAGCTTGAAATTACTGGCTTCCAAATACTGAGATTTATTGCTCACTGTTATTTAGAATCTGTTGTTTATTTCCATTTGTTATTTTCTCCTTTGAGGCTCTATAACAGAATTTATCCTCTTTCTTTTGAGAATTTTTAAACACTTGACAATTGCTTATTCAAACTCCTTTCTCCTGTACTGCAAACAAAGAAAAACTGGGCCCTGATACATGTGTGTGTGGTGTGTGATTGAAAAGGCAAGTTGACTGATACATCCATCCATGGAAACAATTTACCATCCTAAAGTTTTTAGGAAATTATGTGTAAAAATGTTATTCAGTTGCTAAACTTTTGCTTCCTCTGCTATTATTTTTAATCTTTTTCTTCCAAAAGAAAAGCAACACTTCTGTTCTCTTAATCAAATTTATAAGAAGGATTTTATAGGAAAAGAAAGAGGATAAAAATTTCTCTTTTTTTTTTCTTTTCTTTATAAGTTTTTATTTAATTTGTGTGTGCTTAGTAGCTCAATTGTGTCTGACTCTTGCAACCCCATAGACTGTAGCCTGCCAGGCTCCTCTGTGCATGGGATTCTCCAGGCAGAAAGACTGGAGTGGGTTGCCATGCTCTACTCCAGGGGATCTTCCTTACCCAGGAATTGAACCCAGGTCTCCTGCATTTCAGGCTGATTCTTTATTGATTGAGCAATGAGGGAGGCCCCTTATTTATTTATGTATAATTTATATATATATATGTATATATAGTTTACATGTACATATTTTATATACATGAATAAATATGATCCTTTTTTTGTTTTAGGAATGCTTATTTTTAAAAGAATTTGCTTTTTTTAAAAAAAATTTTTATTTTAACTTTAGTTTACTTTACAATACTGTATTGATTTTGCCAAATATTGACATGAATTCACCACGAGTGTACATGCGTTCCCAAACATGAATCCCCTCCCACCTCCCACCCCATAACATCTCTCTGGGTCCTCTCCGTGCACCAGCCCCAAGCATCCTGCATCCTGCATCGGACATCGACTGGCGATTCGTTTCTTACATGATAGTATACATGTTTCAATGCCATTCTCCCATCTCATCCCACCCTCTCCCTCTCCCTCTCCCCCAGAGTCCAAAAGTTCACTCTATAGATCTGAGTCTCTTTTGCTGTCTCGCATACAGGGTCATCATCACCATCTTTCTAAATTCCATATATATGCGTTAGTATACTGTATTGGTGTTTTTCTTTCTGGCTTACTTCACTCTGTATAATCGGCTCCAGTTCCATCCATCTCCTTAGAACTGATTCAAATGTATTCTTTTTAATGGCTGAGTAATACTCCATTGTGTATATGTACCACAGCTTTCTTATCCATTCATCTGCTGATGGACATCTAGGTTGTTTCCATGTTCTGGCTATTATAAACAGTGCTGCGATGAACATTGGGGTACATGTGTCTCTTTCTATTCTGGTTTCCTCGGTGTGTATGCCCAGCAGTGGGATTGCTGGGTCATAAGGCAATTCTATTTGCAATTTTTTAAGGAATCTCCACACTGTTCTCCATAGTGGCTGTACTAGTTTGCATTCCCACCAACAATGTAAAAGGGTTCCCTTTTCTCCACACCCTCTCCAGCATTTATTGCTTGCAGACTTCTGGATCGCAGCCATTCTGACTGGTGTGAAGTGGTACCTCATTGTGGTTTTGATTTGCATTTCTCTGATAATGAGTGATGTTGAGCATCTTTTCATGTGTTTGTTAGCCATCCGTATGTCTTCTTTGGAGAAATGTCTATTTAGGTCTTTGGCCCATTTTTTGATTGGGTCATTTATTTTTCTGGAATTGAGCTGCATAAGTTGCTTGTATATTTTTGAGATTAGTTGTTTGTCAGTTGCTTCATTTGCTATTATTTTCTCCCATTCAGAAGGCTGTCTTTTCACTTTGCTTATATTTTCCTTTGTTGTGCAGAAGCTTTTAATTTTGATTAGATCCCATTTGTTTATTTTTGCTTTAATTTCCAGAATTCTGGGGGGTGGATCATAGAGGATCCTGCTGTGATTTATGTCGGAGAGTGTTTTGCCTATGTTCTCCTCGAGGAGTTTTATAGTTTCTGGTCTTACATTTAGATCTTTAATCCATTTTGAGTTTACTTTTGTGTGTGGTGTTAGAAAGTGATCTAGTTTCATTCTTTTACAAGTTGTTGACCAATTTTCCCAGCACCACTTGTTAAAGAGATTGTCTTTACTCCATTGTATATTTTTGCCTCCTTTATCAAAGATAAGGTGTCCATAGGTGTGTGGGTTTATCTCTGGGCTTTCTATTTTGTTCCATTGATCTATATTTCTGTCTTTGTGCCAGTACCATACTGTCTTGATGACTGTGGCTTTGTAGTAGAGCTTGAAGTCAGGCAAGTTGATTCCTCCAGCTCCATTCTTCTTTCTCAAGATTGCTTTGGCTATTCGAGGTTTTTTGTATTTCCATATAAATCTTGAAATTATTTGTTCTAGTTCTGTGAAAAATACCGCTGGTAGTTTGATAGGGATTGCATTGAATTTGTAGATTGCTTTGGGTAGTATACTCATTTTCACAATATTAATTCTTCCGATCCATGAACATGGTATATTTCTCCATCTATTAGTGTCCTCTTTGATTTCTTTCATCAGTGTTTTATAGTTTTCTATATATAGGTCTTTAGTTTCTTTAGGTAGATATATTCCTAGGTATTTTATTCTTTTCGTTGCAATGGTGAATGGAATTGTTTCCTTAATTTCTTTTTCTACTTTCTCATTATTAGTGTAAAGGAATGCAAGGGATTTCTGTGTGTTGATTTTATATCCTGCAACTTGACTATATTCGTTGATTAGCTCTAGTAATTTTCTGGTGGAGTCTTTAGGGTTTTCTATGTAGAGGATCATGTCATCTGCAAACAGTGAGAGTTTTACTTCTTCTTTTCCAATGTGGATTCCTTTTATAGAATTTGCTTTTTCTGTGTTTTTGCTTTTCTCTCTCTTTCTCTTTGTTATTACTGTAGCACATTCTATTTTCTCTCTCTAAGATGGTCCATTTAAAAATCAACTGTCTTTGTCCATGTTATCTCCATAGATATCACTACCCTCACAGACACACACAAATATCTGAGTTTTTTCATTGTTCATATATTTTTTTTTTAGGCAGATTATTAATGTAGCTTGACTCTTGGTAGTCTCACCCTCCTGTAAATCTTTTGTCTTGAAGAGGTTTAGTCTATGAGTACATCAAAGCTGAATGGGTGTACATGATTATATGCATGTGATTGTTACATAAAACTGTATTGCCTATATCAATGAAATAATGAATTTTCCTGGCTGACTTTGAGGAAACAAGTGGCCATTTTGGAAAAGTCCACATGACAAGAAATTGAGAGCAGCCCCCAGGGGACAATCTATAAGAAACATGGGTCCTCCATTCAACAACCCATAAGGAGTTAAATGCTGCCAATAACCACGTGAGGTTGATAGTGGATCCTTTCCCAGTTAAACCTCAGATGAGACCCCAACTCCAGGTGATACCTTGACTGCAGCCTTATGAGACCCTGATTAGAAGACTCAGTTAAGCCACTTACAGACTCCTGACTCACAGAAGCCATGAAATAATAAATCCATGGTGTTTTAAGCAACTAAATTTGTGGTAATATTGTTATGCAGCAATAAGTAACTATTCTACATATAAATGGGATTATAACAGGCACATTCAAACATAACCATCTCCTGAGACTTCTCCAGTGACCCAGTAGTTAGGACTTCATGCTTCCACTGCAGAGGACATGGGTTCAACCCCTGATCAGGGAACTAAGATCTTGCATGCCATCTGGTGTGGCAAAAAAAAAAAAAAAAAAGTAACCATCTTAGTTTTGCCTGAAGTCTGACTACTTGATAATCTAGGCAAGATGTGCAAAGTAAAGGACTGAAAACTACATTTCAGACCATTTCCCAAACTTCTGTTTAGAATATAAAAGATTGTGGTTGAGGAGGGCAGACTTGGAGCCTGAAGAGAGGAGTTCATTTGAGAGAACTATTAACCAGCTCAAAGTGACAATTCCTGCGCCCCTGGAATACTGGATGTCAGGGCTTACCCTCACCTCAAGCCTACTGACAGGAACTTCAAAGAAACCATTTGGAGAACTTGATACATGACCCCAGTGCTGACAGAGCTAACAGGTGAGAGAATTGAAGGGAACTGGGTGAAGTGTGCAGTCATTACTGGGAATTAACTGTGGTCCATCATCAGAAAGGACTTCCTAGGTGGCTCAGTGGTAGAGAATCCACCTGCCAATGCAGAAGACACAGATTTGATCCTCGGTGTGGGAAGATCCCCTGGAGAAGGAAATGGCAACACACTCCACTATTCCTGCCTCAGAGATCCCATGCACAGAGGAGTGGGCTATCATCCTTGGGGTCACAAAGAGCTGGACTTAACGTCTCAATGACAATAATCAACAGAAAACCAAAAGTGTGTCTTTCCTGTGAACAAGATGTGGGCCACACAAGAGAGAGTTGGTATAGAGCTGTTATGCTGCTGATGCTGCTGCTAAGTCACTTTTCTAAATCCTGCTTAAAAGAACTATCTGGGGTGGTAAAGATACTTCAACAGAGGGAGATTGAAGTGCACCAGCAGATGCCCAGGGAAGTAACTAGGCAGAAGCTGGAAACTAGCAGACAAAGATCTGCATCAGGCTAAGCCAAGTGAATTGCAGGAAGACAGGTCCAGCTATGGGAACTTCTCCAAAGAACCCACAAACTCTCCATTAGAAGTAGTCAGCTTTAAACATTTGCCAAGCCCAGAGAGTGCCAACTAGGAGAACTTAGTCACGTAAAGTCTTCCCTGATCCTTTATGTAATTTTTGTTTCTTTTTTTCCTCCTTTACTACTACCCCTTTGATGCTGGAGGAGTCAGAAGCCATGGTTAACCAACTGTGGGAGCAAGGATAGAAACACAGGCAGGCAAATAGCCTTCCCTTTAACATCAAACCTGAGCTTTAAATTTTAAATCTTTAATTATTACACTGACTGGATGTATTCATTACTGAACTGGGTCTTTTTAAAGCCAAAATGGTTGAAAGATGTTTTACTATCTGACATCAGTAAACTACAAGCTTGCCCTAGATTTTATCCAACAGCACAAATTCTCACACTATAATGAACAGTTTTGTAACAGCAGTTGTGGGTAAGAAAAGCTGCTAATGAGTGCATCCTATAGTTCTGCCCTTTCAATGTTTTCCTGCACTTTTCTCACTCAAGTAAGCCTCATGGAAGTTCTTACAGGTCATCTCATATAACTCTAATGCATGCATTCATGATGGTATGAATGAATCATAAGTCTATTTGACCTTTTAAGGGGCACACTCTTTTCCCTCATCTGGTGCTATTGCTTGTTTTGCTCCTTTGAGCAGAAATTTTGCTATTAAACATTCAAGAATTAACATATATAAATGTTTTAAGATAATTTTTGATGGGAAAGAATTTATATTAAATGACTATATCAATAACACAGGAAAGTTTAGCATTTCCTGGAGTAACAAAAAGTGCACAAGTAAGAGGCAAACAGTCTTTAAAATGTTTTTAGAGCTACAAGCTACAATTGCTCAGTACATAAACCACTCCTTGGAAAGATGTTGTTAAACATTAGATAAACTCAAGGAATCAGTAAGGTTATATAAGTCCTTAGTGAATTACTGCTTCATGATAATAAGCAGTATGCCAATTGTCTAAAAAATTATCAACACAGCAAAATCTGATTTGTTCATTTGAGTGGGGATAAATCACTATAAGAAAATTCCATATCTACACTTTTTGAGAATTGTTAATAATAATCTAAAATGGTATACATATCAAAATGAATAAGATGTAGTGTTGAATAGAATAGAATACAGATAGTTTTCTATTACTGCTGTTCAAAATCTCCTTAAATATTGTATGGAATTTTAAAAAATGCTTCAAAACAGTGAAAGAAAAGAAACAAAAAGCAATGCATGAAAAGTAAAGATTGAGAAGTCTATAAGATTTTGAAAGGAAGCATGGAATAAGGCTGCAGTTGAATGGAACTTTATGAAATACAAAAAGCTCTGTTTCAACAAGAGATGGTCAACATAAGGAATTTTCATCCCTCAGACACAGTTTTGAAGATAATCTCAGAAACTTGTTTGAATTCAGACATAAAAAATATATAATTTAATTTCAAATCCAGAGATGTTATTATATGCAAATTATGTGCCAAAGATTTTAATATATTTTATTAATAGATAGTCAAGCTTATGAAATCTAGTCTTCACTTTCATATGACAAAATTTTTAAGATAACTAAAATGTTTTAGTATGTTATCTATNTATTAACAATAACACTTGCTGTTAAAACACTATTGTCACCGTCAGAAATAATATACTGAGACAGATGTGAGTCTTTCAATGATATAGTTATCATGTTATTTTATTAAACTAAGCAATGTGAATGTTCTTCTCATTATGATATGTTTTAAATGAAGCTTCATTTTTAAAGGAAAACTTTCCTTACTTTCTTCCTCCTCTAAACTTGAAAAGCAGTTTTTAATCTATACTACTTACTTAGCATTTCTTTCATGCATTCAACAGATATGTGGAGCAATATTCCAAACACCTTTTAATGTTGCTGGTTATACTTAATGGCTATAAATCTACAGTAGTACCAACCCTTAACTATTAATAAGTTGTGAGGTCTATCATCTCAAAGAAATATACACATATATTTATTATGCACATGTATTACAATTTAATGTATCTAATATCTACCTACATAGACTCTCTTTAAATATAGCATAGCATCTGGAATCAAACTATTGTTGTTCAAATTCTGAGTCCATGATTGACCAGCTATGTGATTTTGATCAAGTTATTTGATACTAGCCTAACTTTTAAGTCCTCCAAATTAGGATAATAAAGTACATAGTTCAGAGGTTATAATGAATAGTAACAGAGACAATGTGTGTCAGGCTGTTTGGTACATAATTGACATATAACATACATGCCATTTATTCATATTTAACTAGGAAGGTAGTAAAAGCATTTTAAATAATATAGTCCCTTCAGAATATGGAAATCAAGGCAGCCTCAAAAAATCCAGCAATAGAAATTTTAGGAAAACATGGGCTTTTGACAACTTACTGTCTCATCTGTGAAACTTTTAGAAAGAAATTTTCTGTAGAGTCCATTCAAATCCTATCAGTTTGATTCTTTCACTAAAAGGGTAACTCAGTTTCTAATCATGAGAGGTAGCATCTGTCTGACATACAAAGTATGCAAGTCCTGTGATGATAAATTCATAATCCTTTAAATACCTGCTTCCTTTGTGCACTAGTGGCCTCTCTAAGATGACAGGACACAGTTACATGAAGCACAGAATGAAAGAATGAAATAATGCCCCCAAATAAGCCCTTATTTATTACTGAAGGCAAAATATTGAATTACTGGAAAAGAAATAGGTAACCATCTCACAAGCAAGCCAATGTTATTCATTTGGAATACATTTGCTCAGCAATGCTTTTATCATAGTGATTCAGGAAAAAGTCACTGCCAAACATTTTCTCAAACACTTGAAAAGGGGGAAAAAAATCTCTGTGGAAGGCAGATGTTGGCTAGCGGCTGTTCTCCTTTTTCCCTTCACATCTAGCCATAAATCATATATATCACTTTTAACATCACAGTGTTTAAACCTGAAGAAAGGATTGTAATTTCTTAAATTTATAGGCTGTAGGAAGGTGTTTCTTTTAATAATAAAATGCATTTGAATTATTTGTGTAAAATAAATCCCGATCTCCTCACAGATAGTAAAGGACAATAACAGTGTTATCTGAATTTTGTTTCAACTATTATGCTCAGCTTAATTGCAATAAATTCCATCATCCTTTCCAATTCAATTGTGTTTCTATCAAATATTTTTGAACCCCAATCTGTGCCTTGGAGGAAAACCTTGCTTGTTGGCCTTGATATAATTATCAGCAGCCATCCATGAAGCATAGCATGTATTGTACAAATATTTGGACTGATCGTCTACTGTACCAGAAACCTTAACATTTGTCTTGCTTCACACCTGATTTGTCTTCTAAAAATATCGACAGACACTGTTAACTTGACAACAGAAGAAAAGAAGTAAATAATTAGATGAGGGTGGGTGAAAGGTAGTGGTACTTCGTGTTCAGAAGGCAATTTTGGATCATCACTCTTTACAAGAAAAAAGAAAGGGTCAGAGGCAATGGAAATGTCATGATTAGACTTTCAAAGAAATAAAGAACCAGGAATAAATAAGCAGAAAAACCCTATAAGGATTTAATCATTTCTCTCATCTGGACCTTTCTTAGATTCCTTTCTTGAAAGCTTATTAAAGGTAAAAGAAGTAATTTCAATGAGAATCAAAGAAATGATTCTTGTTAGTTTAACTTTTCAATTGGCAGCCTATGAAAAGAGACCCAGATTAGGAGACCTTGAAGGAGTTATTTCACCTTTGACACTTTCAGCTTTCTCAACTAGTGTTTTGACTAGAAAGTTGCCACTGTCTAGATCATTTCTAATTTCTAGGATTTACATATGCATGGTTGATTTGGCTATTAAGTGAATTTAGTCATCCAAACGAGAGGTTAAATTAGCTATAGTAATTTCTAAATCAGTAAAGCAACTATTTGGGTTTGGCTTTTTTTTTTTCTTTTTTTTTTTTTTAACTAACTGGGCTTGTCTATTAGTTGAAGAAAGCATACATATAAAGAAGTAGAAAATGATACAGCCTTAGAGACTTGAGTTTAAAAAAATTCCCAAAAGAATCAAGCAAAAATAAATAATAGGGGTTCATGATTATGGAGTGATGCTTAGAATGTGAAATTCAACATTGAAGATATCAGTGTTTATGAGAAAGAGAATCTATTTAAAAAGCAAGAGAATATAAATGACCACAAAACCTCATTTTTTTCTTTTTAACAAAATAAATTTCAAATAGTGTTAGCCAAAAATATATCTCTGGGAGTAAAAGGGAATAAACTAGGGGAATTCAGTACAAAAAATTAGAACATGGTTATAAGCTCAAAAAGTATTTGTTGAATAAATAAATAATAGGTTTACCTGCTATTAAGATGATGAAATAGGGCTTTTGTTCTTTCAGAATGCCCCTATCCAAAGTCAGATTCTTTGAGGCTATCATGAATGCTTCCTTATCCTGAACTGTTGATACTCTCATGACCTAACAGCAAACAGCTAATCTATTAATTTAAAAATGCATTCACCCACTGCTTTTTCTCTTACAGTGAAGAACGCTCTGATGAGGCTTTACAACTTTGCTCTCAGCCTCGGGTTGCCTATCTTCTATGCCATGATGATGTGTCACTTTCAATCCCAAAACAGAAAAATTGAACAAGTAGAAATGGTTAACTTAAAATTGTTTTATTGATTTTTCTCTAATTCATAATAGAATGGGGTTAGATTGAATTGTGGCTTACCCATCAACACACATTTATTACCCACTTAACATATATGACAGGCACTTGCCAATTCCCTGGTGGTTCAGAGGGTAAAGAATTCACCTGCAGTGCAGGAGACACACAGTTGATCCCTGAAGAAAGGATGGCTACCCAGTTGATTATTCTTGCCTGGGAAGTCCTATGGGCAGAGGAGCCTGACAGGCTACAGTCTATAGGGTTGCAAAGACATGGAACACACACACACAGACACACACACACACACACATTATTCTCTGAGATGAGAGGAAGATTAGATCTCTGTGGGCTAGAAAGAGCTGCTAATGTTTCTTGAAAAATAGGCTTGATTTAGACTTTGAAGAATTATCAGACTAGCTCTCAGGGAATGAATTTACATAAACAGATTTTATATAAATTTGAATTTATATAAAGAGACTGACATTTTGAAAATATTTTAGAGTAGAACCAACTTAGATAGCATATTGAAAAGCAGAGACATTACTTTGCCGACTAAGGTCCGTCTAGTCAAGGCTATGGTTTTTCCAGTGGTCATGTATGGATGTGAGAGTTGGACTGTGAAGAAAGCTGAGCGCCGAAGAATTGATGCTTTTGAACTGTGGTGTTGGAGAAGACTCCTGAGAGTCCATTGGACTGCAAGGAGATCCAACCAGTCCATTCTAAAGGAGATCAGCCCTGGGATTTCTTTGGAGGGAATGATGCTAAAGCTGAAGCTCCAGTACTTTGGCCACCTCATGTGAAGAGTTGACTCATTGGAAAAGACCCTGATGCTGGGAGGGATTGGGGGCAGGAGGAAAAGGGGACGACAGGGGATGAGATGGTTGGATGGCATCACCGACTCGATGGACGTGGGTCTGAGTGAACTCCGGGATGTGGTGATGAACAGGGAGGCCTGGCGTGCTGTGATTCATGGGGTCACAAAGAGTTGGATGTGACTGAGCAACTGAACTGAACTGAACTAAATATTGATTATAAGATCAGAACAGTGACATACTGTGGAGGAGGTAAGTAGAATTTGACAGGATTGTTGTGAAAAACCAACTAGAGTTAGAATCAGATATAGTGATTCCATCCTTACTAATCCTATTATTAAGTTTTCAACCTGATTCATTTTTAAAGCACATGAAAGAAGAAAAATCAGGAATGGAAAAATTGGCAGATAAATAATGTAGAATTACTCTAGCAGGAAAAAAGTGTTTAAAAAAGTGATCATGTTGAAAATTCTCAGATCATCTTCGGTCTTTGAAAAATGCTCTTAAAGTAAAACTTGACTTAAATTTAGACTACAAAATTATCTATGACACATCCCAATCCAGGATGGGTGGCAACGTGTGACTTCCTGACTCAGCTTATTCTAAGCTGCACTTCACAAAGTTGTAACTTTACTAGTAAATGAAAAATTTATTATGCTCAGGCCTTAAAATTAACTTAAATACTAAGTGAAAATCCACTCTTTCTCAATAATGTGAGTTAATTATTTTAAGAATAAATTGTTCTCTGGATTTTACACCCTGATTATAACATGTCTTCTTAGAGCTCCTTTAATAGCTATATATTTTAAGTAATCTTTTTTTTTTTACTCTTAAAAGGTTGTTTTAGCCTTTGTCTCTGATTTACTTATTGCCTTTTCCTTCCTGAAATATTGGTCTTTTTTGTTGTTGTTGTTTATCTTTTTTAAACTACACCACAGCAACTAATGGGTGGAGACACTTGGAAACATCTTTTTGCCATCAGTCTTAATATAATGTAAAGACTGGTGATAAAATATTTAAATTCATTTCTCTATAATAAAGGGACATCAGATATTCAGGTAAATATAAATGATTATCATTTAGTTTGTATTCTCATAGTTCCTTTAAAAAATAAACGTGTAGTTTTAAGAAAAGATAGCATTGTATTATAGAATTTTGTTACACATATGGATGTAAAATATTTGACAATAGAATAAAAGAAGAGGCTAATGATTGGAATTTTACATGAATACATACATACAGAACGGACTTCCATCAGACAAGACAAATAAGTATGCATACTAAAATTTCTAAACCAACTACTAAATAATAACAAGTGATTAACTAAAACAAAAAGGCAGAAAAGGAGAAATATAAATTAAAAAAAAAAACACCTGGGACAACTAGAAAACAGACAGTAAGATGGTAGACTTAATCCAACCAAATCAATAACATTAAATATCAATGAAATAAACTATTTAACTAAAGATTATCAACCAGAATAAGAAAGTAAAACATATCTCTAAGGTATATGCAAGAAACCCATTTCAACATAACACAGACATATTTGTTAGGGGAACCACACTGATTGAAACCGCCCACCCTGGCCAGGCACCATAGTAACCATTTGCATGAGTTGTTTTATGATAGGAGGTCCTGGTAAGGAACACAGAACTAATAAGCTTCCACCAACCAGAAGAGTTCGGGAAAGGTCAAAAGAAGACACCCATCTGTCTGACCACCTCCCAGAATCCTTCTCGCTGGCATCCATCTTGGTTGAACAAGGCATGCCCCACCAGGAAGGGCTCTGAGTCAGAATGACTGGCTAAGGACAACCAGGAAACTAGTCCCATCACCATAAAACCCGAGACTGCAAGCCATGTGACAGAGCAGTTCTCCTGGGTTCCTTTATCCTATTGCTCTCCACCCGGGTGCCTTTTCCCAATAAAATCTCTTGCTTTGTCAGCACATGTGTCTCCTCAGATAATTCCTTTCCAAGGGTTAGACATGAGCCCAGTTTTGGCCCCTGGAAGGGGTCCCCCTTCCTGCAACATATTGAGATAAAAGAATAAGAAAAAGATATATACAAACTGTTATAAAAATTAGAGGAGGAAACATTATTCTTTACCTTGTTTTATGATGCCAGCATAAACTTGATACTAAAACCTAAAAAAAAAAATTATGCCAAAAACAGAAAATTAAGGGTCAATATCTGTCATTAATATAGTCACAACAATGACATAAAATGTTAGCACACTGAATTTAGCACTGTACAGAAAGGATACTAGATATGGTCATGTTGAATTGCTCCCAGTAATACAAAATTTATTTAACATTTAAAATTTAAGCAATATAAAAATTCACCACATTAATAGAATATGATCAACTCAACAGATAAAGGGAAAATATTAGGGGGAGCATTTGAAATGTTTGCTGTCAAATATTGATTTCATTATTTTCAATATCAGAAATATAGCTATTTATATTCTCATGAACATGGGGTAGATACATGATCAAAGCTGATGTATGAGCAAGATGTAATGATCATATAGGCCAGCTTTTAAAATTAAAGAATTAAAATAGGAATGTTCCTTTCACAATTATTACCAGAAGTTTTTATCACTAGAAATCTTTCTAATACTTTACAAATAGTAATATGCTTGAGAGGGAGCTGAATGTCTGCAATAGAATTTGGCCAAAGTAGGCACTCAATGAGTGTACGTTGACTAATAAGTGTTTAAGTAAATGAATTCAATAAACTAACAATAGTGAAAGAGCCAGAAGACTCAGTTCTATTCAAAATCACATCATTTCTTTGAGATTTTATATTTTCATCCATGAAGTAAGAATGATTACACTTGCCTTGCCTATCTCACAAGGTTAGTATAAATATCAGAAGAACTATTAGATGGAAAAGCAATTTAAAACATATGTAAATGTAAACTACTCCTTTTGAAGTAAATAGGAAAAAGCCACATTTTTGACTACTTACAATGAGTCAATAGTAACTTCATTTAGTTGAAACTTTAAGAGGTTTAGAGGAAATTGGTGCTTGTAAAAAGCACTCACTTTGTAGAACTGAATGAATACACTTCAGGAATGTGAGCTTCACACAGACTTTTGTTATCAGCCAGACAAAGAGGTGACAATAGTTCCCTTATTTCTTAGATTTATTGCACTAACTTAAGCACAGCTGTTTTTTGCACCCAGAGAAGGAAAGGATTCTTCAAGAAATGTGTTTTAATGGTGGAACGATCTTCAGGGTTTTCAACCAACCAAGCAAAAATCCCAAAGCAATAGTGAAAGAAAACCAAAGAAAATAACTCCTCTTATTATCCTTACTTTGGGTTGAGCTCTTTGGAAGCAAGTCACCACATTTTGGCTCAAGTCTGATCATGTCACCCACTTAGCTTCCCAGAATGGGAAATGCTAAGGTTTGCATTCTAAATGTCCAGATCTGCTTTCTTTTATACAACCATTGATCCCTGACCTAGACCATAATCTGGTAGTAAAAGGGCTAGAAATTAGCCTTGTTCATAATATAGGTTGATACTAGAGTAGTAACTGATACAAGTATATTTATTTCAACTTTTCTGAATATTGACGCTTCCTGAAGAAAAACTTTTTAATGTTACTTTAATTTACTAAATTATCCTGGAACAAACAGAATGTTAATGTTACTAAACTATCTAGAAAAAGTATCTGCAAATAAAAAAGACTCAGATTTTCCACAGAGTTGTTTGTATCTCTTCATTTGGTAAAAGAAATTCATTTCAAAGCCTGCCTAGCCAGTTCTGTATTAACCAGGATTACTACAGACCTCTGTGTTCCCCACTGATTCAACACTGAGCAGATCCGTGTGTACTCTACATAAACAATTAGAACAGAGCCTAACAGACAAGTGCATATTAGGGACTCAATAGTTATTTATTAAATGAATGGATGAATGAGTATTTTTTAAATCTGAAAGCAAGTATTTTAAAGTGTTTTTTTTTTTTTTTTCTTTTTCCTTTCAGGTTGCGTTTAGTCTGGAGTAAGTCTAACACTGATTGCTAATTTTGTTGACAAAATTCAACACACATTCATGGCAAACTCACAGAGAAATAAGAATAGAGGTGGACTTCTTCAACATGATAAAGGTCTTCTACAAAAACCTAGAGCCAATATTATACTTAGTGGTGAGAGAGTGAATGCTTTCACCCAAAGATTTGGGGAAAAGCAAGGCTTCTGTTCTCATCACCTTGAATCAACATACGATACTAGCAGCTGTAGGCAGTGCAGGGCAAAAAGAAGAAATAAAAGGCACAAAGATTAAAGGAAGAAGTTTTAAATAAATAGGGGAAAATACTGCGTTCTTGGATTAGAAGACTCAACATAATAAAGATACCAATTTCTCTTAAATTGATATTTAAGTTTAACAAAATTTTTATAAAAATCCCAGCAGGATATTTTTGTAGCTATAATATTTAGAATAGGCAAAATTATTCCAAAATTTATTTGGAAAGCAAAGGAACTAGAATCATTAACTGGATACATTTCCAGAAAATTATACTGAGAAAAAAATTAAATCAAAGAATAAAAATACCTGAAATATATTTGAAAAAAAAACTGAAACTTTCATTGTAAAATATAAAGATATATCTAAGTAAAGAGGTATGTTTTGTTCCTGGAATGCAAAATTTAATGTAGTTAATATGTTAAAGTTCAACATTCAGAAAACAAAGATCATGGCATCTGGTTCCATCACTTCATAGGAAATAGATGGGGAAACAGTGGAAACTATCAGACTTTATTTTGGGGGGCTCCAAAATCACTGCAGATGGTGACTGCAGCCATGAAATTAAAAGACGCTTACTCCTTAGAAGAAAAGTTATGACCAACCTAGATAGCATATTCAAAAGCAGAGACATTACTTTGCCGACTAAGGTCCGTCTAGTCAAGGCTATGGTTTTTCCTGTGGTCATGTATGGATGTGAGAGCTGGACTGTGAAGAAGGCTGAGCGTGGAAGAATAGATGCTTTTGAACTGTGGTGTTGCAGAAGACTCTTGAGAGTCCATTGGACTGCAAGGAGGTCCAACTAGTCCATTCTGAAGGAGATCAGCCCTGGGATTTCTTTGGGGGGAATGATGCTAAAGCTGAAACCCCAGTACTTTGGCCACCTCATGGGAAGAGTTGACTCATTGGAAAAGACTCTGATGTTGGGAGGGATTGGGGGCAGGAGGAGAAGGGGACAACAGAGGATGAGATGGCTGGATGGCATCACGGACTCAAAGGACATGAGTTTGGGTAAACTCTGGGAGTTGGTGATGGACAGGGAGGCCTGGCGTGCTGCGATTCATGGGGTAGCAAAGAGTTGGAAATGACTAAGCAACTGAACTGAACTGAACTGAACCTCTATTCAGACCCTATTTCCAACAAAGTCACAGTATGAGGTGCTGGGGGCCAGAACATCAACACAAAAATGTTTGGGGTGGCACAACTCAATCCATAACACCAGCCGACATTTTTCAGCAGCTTGGGGTGGGTGCAGCTACACGCTGGTCAGAAGAACCCGGGTAGAGCACCGCTGGCCTCCAGGCTGCATAGAACTGAAAAGCAAGCGCCCATGTGAGGTCATTTTAGTTCTCACCGCTGGTTTCTTCTGGCACCTTCTTCTCAAATGCATCAGCCTCTGAAGGAGATAATTCTCAGAAAGCACTAAAGGCTGCTAAACACTCGTATCTTAGCATAGATTCCTGTTGAAAAAGCAATTCTCTCCATAAGGAGGCCGTGCTACTGAGGAGACGAGTGGAAAAACTAAGGAGAAGGTGAAAGGCAAGGAAAGGGGAAAGTTTTTCCGAGTCCTTGGTGCCTCAGGCGGGCTGGGCAGGTGGGACGGGATGGTGGTCGGGGCAGGGGGCTCGGCTGGAAATGCAAGCGTGCTCCTCCCCCGTTTGAATGGGGACAGCATAGTCTCCGATTGGAAGAAGTGGTGTCATTGTGGAAACAGAATGGTGGGAAATGTAGGATCAGCATTAGAAGTGGAAACAGGAAGTATTGGGTTGGCCAAAATGTTCTTTCAAGTCATCTGTAATCTGTTTCAGAAAAATAATGAATTTTTTGGCCAACCCAGTATGACTGCAGAGGCGTCCGGATCACAAAGCCCCTACTTCTCCATGTCATGGGGGGCGGGGACAGGACTGGGGTACCCCCTGAATTCTCTCCACAGCTGTGGTCTCCCTGTTTCCCTCTCAGGCCACACGTCCTGTATCCAGTAATCTCAGACCCCAAGGGCGGGACTGAAGGTGTTTACAGAGCTCCTTTCCACCCACGCTTAAAGACCAACACACTTTTGGAGGGCTCTGCACAGGGGACAGTTAGTAAGAATAGGACCCCCTAGACTGCAGCCATTTCTGAGGTTCTGAGGGAGGTTCTTGCGAGGCAAGTGGGTTGTCCCAGCCTCCTTGTGTGATGTTGGAGAAGGAGATGGCACCCCACTCCTGTATTCTTGCCTGGAAAATCCCAAGGACAAAGGGACCTGGTAGGCTACAGTCCATGGGGTTGCACAGAGGCGGACATGCTTGAACGACTTCACTTCCCCTTTGTGTGATGTTGAGGAGGGAGAAACTGCATTCCTCTTTGGAGAATAAAAAGAAGCAGTGTTTCTTTCTGACTGAAGGCACTTTAGCCTTGAGGGGGTGGGGGCTGGTTGGTTCTCAAAGAGTAGAGACACTCGTGGGAACACCTTTGTCTCTTCCTGTTTTGTGAAAAGGAGGCTGCGGTGGATTGGAGGGACATGGGCTCCGGTGCTGGAAGGCAAGTTGGAGATGACTTTTAGGTGGTACACAGGGTGGATTGCTCTATATGCTGGTTTTGGGGCAACTTTATTTAAAACAGATCAAGTATATGTGTGTTATGCATTATGTATCGTAACATCCCAACAAAAGTAACAGGAATGTCTTCACATCATTAAACACCCAGCAAGGCTGCTTTTTCCTGATTGGCTTGTTCATTTCTGTGGTTTCTTCCATCTGTTTGAATCAGGGTGCAAACACAGACCTGGCAGGGCATTGGGTGGCATCTCTCTTACACCTGCCTTCATTCACAGGTTTTTCTGCGCTTGCTGGCAGATATGTCTGGGTCTTTATTTTGTAGGGTCTCCGGCAGCCTGGATTTAGCTGATTTTTCTCCCTTGTGATATTCATCCTGTCCCTCTGTCCGCTGTTCTTCCTATGAAGTGGTAGGTAGATGAATGATCAGATTTGAATTTGGTTTATTTGGCAAGGCTGCTCCTTGAGTGCTGGAGTGGGCTTCCTTCCAACTGTGCTTAAGTCTCTCAGTTGTGTCTGACTCTTTGCGACGCCATGGACTGTAGCCCGCCAGGCTCTTCTGTCCATGGGGATTCCTCAGGCAAGAATACTGGAGTGGGCTGCTATGCACTCCTCCAGGGGATCTTCCCAACCCAGGGATGGAACCCAGGTCTCCAGCATTGCAGGCGGACTCTTTACCAGCTGAGCTATGAGGGAAGCCCCCTTTCTTCCAGGAGAGGTACACAGAGATCTCTTGGCTCTCTCCGTGGTGCTGAGCACTGTGGATGAGCATGTCCTCTTTTGTTTTGTTTTGCTTTAGAACTCTTGATAAAAATCACTGGTGGGCTGTAGGAACAATCCCTGACTGACCAAATACATTAATTCATTAGAGATTGCAAAGTGGTGATGGTCTCTCTTTAGTCTTCTTTTATTTGTTGAATTATCTCTATAAAGAAAATTTCCCTCATTACCTATTTAATTATCTTCAGAGACAGTTCATTTAGAAAAGGCAGGATAAAGCCTTGTATTTTTTCTTTTTACCTACTGATTTTAATATTAATAATAATTAGTTTCTTCCCAGACATTTCCCAAAGATAACCAAGATTTTTTTTCTTTTTAGTATTATTATGAATTTAAGGACTTGACCATTCTACGGGTGTACCTCAGATATGCAGATGACACCACCCTTATTGCAGAAAGCCTCTTGATGAAGGTGAAAGAAGAGAGTGAAAAATCTGGCTTACAACTCAACATTAAAAAAATTAAGGTCATGGCATCTGATCCCATTACTTCATGGCAAATAGATGGGGAAACAATGGAAACAGTGACACACTTTATTTTCTTGGGCTCCAAAATCACTGCAGATGGTGACTGCAGCCATGAAATTAAAAGACACTTGCTCCTTGGAAGAAAAGCTACGACAAACCTAGACAGTATATTAAAAAGCAGAGTCATTACTTTGCCAACAAAGATCCATCTATTCAAAGATACAGTTTTTCCAGGAGTCACGTATGGATGTGAGAGCTGGACCATAAAGAAAGCTGAGTGCCAAAGAACTGATGCTTTTGAACTGTGGTGTTGGAGAAGACTCGTGAGGACTGCAAGGAGATTAAACCAGTCAATCCTAAAGGAAATCAATCCTGAATATTCATTGGAGGGACTACTGCTGAAGCTGACGCTCCAGTACGTTGGCCACCTGATGTGAAGAGATGACTCATTGGAAAAGCCCCTGATGCTGGTAGAGATTGAAGTCAGGAGAAGGGGACAACAGAGGATGAGATGGCTGGATGGTACCACTGACTCAATGGACGTGAGTTTGAGCAAGCTCCGGGAGATGGTGAAGGACAGGGAAGCCTTGGTGCTGCAGTCCACGGGGTCGCAAAGAGTCAGATGTGGCTGAGCGACTGAACAACAACAACACGGGTGTACCACAGTTCATCTGTCTGTCCACCAGGTGATGGACATTTGGGTTGTTTTCACTTGGATCCTAAGCTTACCTTTTTGGTAGATCCTAGCTGACCTTTGATAGTGTAGCTTTCCAGATAGCAAAAAGTATTCAAACTCAGTTCATGTATTTCTGCTCTAGACATGCAAAAGCTTATTTTCCAAGAAATGTGTGTGTGTGTGTGTGTGTGTGTGTGTGTGCATGCATGCACGCATGCTGTCATGTCCAACTCTTTGCCACCCCATGGACTGTAGCGTGCCAGGCTTCTCTGTCCATTCAGTACCTATTCTTTGGAAAGACTGGTGCTGAAGCTGAAGATCCAATACTTTGGCTACCTGATTTGAAGAGCTGACCCTGATGATAGGAATGATTGAGGGAAAAAGGAGAAGAGGGTGGCAGAAGATGAGATGGTTAGATAGCATCACTGACTCATTGGAAATGAATCTGAGCAAACTTCAGGAGGTAGTGAAAGTCAAGGAAACCTGGCGTGCTGCAGTCCATGGTGCTGCAACGAGTCAGATATGACTTGGCAACTGAACAACAGCAACAAACATATTTGTTTATTCAAGCACCTATGCAAACTTTTCAGATTATAGAAGCTTTATAGTGTGTTTTAATATCTGAGAAGTCCACCCTCCTTTCTCACTCATTCCTGTGATTTTTTGAGGGTGTTATGCTTGCTTGTTTGTTATCACGGATGATCTCTATAATCAACCGCTCTGATCCAGAGGGGAAAACATAATACATTTTACAATTCAGATCACGTTAAATTCGTACATGGGCTTGTTGAGAACTCATACTTTTTTGATGCTGAATCTTCCAGCCCAAGAATGTAGAGTGTCTTCCCATTTGTTTTTCTATTTTTATGTCTTTTCAGGAGTGTTTTACTGTTTCCCTCTTGTGTGTTTCAGATACTTCTTCGTAAGATTTATGCCTGAAAGATGTATGTCTTCTCTTTTTCACTATCATTAAGTGTGATCTTTTATATCTTCTTAGTTTTTTGATTATTTTACATACTGGGTATTTATTTATTTGTTAAAAAAAAATCACCACCTTTCTAAATCTTTTATTATCATGGTAGCTTTCCTTTTGATTCATTTGGGTTTTCCAGATGTGCAGTCATGAAGTTATTTTTTATATTAGCAACTCTAGAAAATGTCTGATATCTGAATGTCTGAGAAAGTTTGCCTCTTAGGAACCACTGAATGGCATCAGTGCACTAGCCACGCTGGCAATGTGCTAAGGAAAATATCTGCAAGGGAAGAAAACAGGGCTTTTTCTGTGCTCACATTTGTATCTCAAAGTTTTGAAGTTGCAGATGGCATTGCAAAAACGTGTAATTAATGGTCCCCGTCTCTCTCTCCTTTCTCTGAAGCTCTTCCTTCTCTGCCTCCTTGACTCCATTTTCTTGTACATTAGCTCTTTCCAGTGCATATCCTGACATCTTTCTACCTTTTAAGGTTCTTCTTGTAGCTACTCTTTACTCTGTGGTTTGTGTCTCCTTCTCATTTTATCAGTTTCTGTGGTCTTAATAATTTATATGAAAACCTTTCACAGACTTCGTGGATAGGAATCTGCCTGCCCATGCAGGGGACACAGGTTCGATCCCCGGGCTGGGGAGATTCCACATGCTGCGGAGCAACCAGTCCATGTTTCACAACTATGGAGCCCGCAGATTGCAGCTCCTGGAATCCGAGTGCCTAGAGCGTGTGCTCTGCAACAGGGATGCCACCGCAATGAGAAGCCTGCCCACCACAGCCAGAGAGTAGCTCCCCCTCGCCGCAACTGGAGAAAACCCCAGCACAGCAACGAAGAGCCAGGGCAACCAAAAGTAAAGAAAGAAGATGTTAATTAAAAAAAAACCTCACTGTAAATGTTTACGATTTTGTTCTTCGAAGACTGAGTTTTGTGTCTAACGTGAAGTACACAGTACCTAGCTTAGTTCCTCCTGAGAGCCTAGATGATAAGAACACAGTAGTTTCTCAGTATCCATGGCGGGTAGGAGGGGGTAGGGGAGGTGGTTTCAGGAGCCCCGAGAACACCGGCGTTCCTGGATGCTCTAGTGCCTTGTGTAAAATGGTCCAGCGCAGAGAAGACAGTTGGCTCTCCATGTGCTTGGGTTTCGCATCTGCAGGTTCAATGATCCACTAAGGGCTGACTCATGGTGAACATGGCCAGTTAGTGGGCTGCTCCCAAGTGCTGGACACTCACTCATTCATTCAGCAAATAGTTACTGAGTTCTGGGCACCATTCAAAATGTTGCGGATAAAGTCTATGACCTCACCAAGCTTACCTTCTAGGTCGAAAGTAGAAAATAACTGAAAGAAATCACCAAGATATATAGGATCTGTCTTAGCCCTTCTCCCCCAGAAAGTCCAGGTTGAGGGTAGAGTGGGAAGACAGCTCCTGTCCGGACTTTGGCTTTTACCTAGCATGAAATGGGAAGTCATTGGAGGGAGGTCTTGGGGCAGAGGAATGATGTAATCTGACTCATGTCCTCACCAGATCACGAGAGCCCAGCAAAGTCCACCAACCAGGTTCAAGAAATGGGACAATTTCTACATGTAGAACTGAATCACTTTGCTGCACACCTGAGTCATTGCAAATCAACTGTATTTTGCATTAAAAAAAAAAAAACCAAAGCAAAAAAAAATTTTTTTTTTTTTTTAAGAAATGGTGTTATTTCCCAATGATCACAGAGAGAGTAGGTGATGGGGCAGGATTTGCTCAGGTGTGTTACCTTAAAGTCTTCGCTTTATCTACTAGGGGTATTTCCTGCCAAATGTACTAGTTGCAAAGTTTTTATTCTATGTGTCTTTTTTATGCCTCTTTTTAGGCCTACATTTCTGTTTGATGGAGAGTTAAGTTATGCTGGGTTTGTCTTCTGTCACTCATTTCAAAAATATTTATTCACTCCTTGCCGTGTTTGTGGCACGGTAAATTGTCCTATGGGCAATAAAAGATGGGGAAGACAAGGTCTCGAGTTTATAGACAGGCTATAAAAAGAAGAGAGAATTTGAATTTAAATTATTTAAATTGAATGATTTTTCCTTTTTTTCAGGGAGAGGAGGACTTAGTTGTTTCATTTGCTCACCTAAAAGAACATTGCTATTTCTCTTGAAAGAACCGTCCCATCTAAGAACTGGAAACAGACAGAATATAGGATTCCCTCTTCGATTTTAGAGATCTTGACTTCCAGCCTGACTGTTCAGTTAGTGCATTAAAAGACGACTGTCTCTCTTCCCAACCCTAAGCCTGGCAAACCCAACCTGTGATCCAAAGATCCTGCTGTGCCTTCTCTATTTCTCGCCTCATTGCCAGGAATAAAGATTCAGCAGCAATTCCTACTCCACTGACAACCCTGCCAGTGACACCTGAGGCAAAGCAAAACCCAGCTCAGCAGCTCTGCTGCCGCCGAGCCTCGTGGCTTAGAATCAGTCAAAGCCAGGTGGTTCCCGGCTGCCTCCTCCTCCCACCCTCCCTGGGGTGGGGTGGGGTCTGCAGTGGTTGGCGGAATGTTCAGCATCAGACTCTGCCCTCTCGCTTTGATTTGGGCACGTGACAAGGCTAAATGACAAGCATTGAGTCAAAGGACTTTTCTGTTTCCCCCCGTATCAGTTATTTTCTGAAAGAGTTATTTTCTGATATCACTTATTTTCAGTTATTTGCTTCCCTGGTGGCTCAGATGGTAAAGCCTCTGCCTGCAATGTGGGAGACCTGGGTTCGATCCCTGGGTTGGGAAGATTCCCTGGAGAAGGAAATGGCAACCCACTCCAGTACCCTTGCCTGAAAAATGCCATGGACGGAGGAGCCTGGTAGGCTACAGTCCACTGGGTCACAAAGAGTCAGACACTACTGAGCGACTTCACTTTCCTTTCCTTTCCTCAGTTATTTTCAGGACTTGAGTCCATCAGTCAAACCCTTGGGCTTCTTGCTAGAGACTCAGGAAAGCATTATGTTTTAGGAAAACCATCTCTGGACACGGACTGAGAACTCAAGGGTTTGGCAGCTACCTCTGTTGCAATCCACCTATGGACTGGAGGAGAAAGGATTCATAAACTCATCTAATTTTCTAAATGGTCTGTATGAACTTTATTTGGATCTTGCAGAGTCCTTCCCTGGTAGCTCAGCTGGGAAAGAATCCGCCTGCAATCCAGGAGACCCTGGTTCAATTCCTGGATTGGGAAGATCCCCTGGAGAAGGGCACAGCAACCCACTCCACAACCCACTCCAGTATTCTTGCCTGGAGAATCCCCATGGACAGAGGAGCCTCGCGGAGTATGGTCCATGGAGTTGCAAAGAGTTGGACATCCCTGAGAGACTAAGTGCAGAGCCCACAGTGGGAAACCAACAGAGCGGTAGTGACTACAATTGGGTAGTGAAGCTTTTAAAATATTCCAGTTTAGAAAGTCTGTCCATGTTCTGTAGGGAGGCCTGGTGCACTGCAGTCCACGGAGTCGCAAAGAGTCAGACACGACTTAGTGACTCAACAACAGCCACTTTCTGTTGGAGTTGCCTTCCTGCTCTGTGTAGATATGAACAATCTTTCTAGCTCTACAGATTAGAATAAATCCATGATTCATTCTGGAAATCACGAACAACCTCCATCTTAGCTAACCTGATCTCAGATAATGCTAACTTGACATTCTGTTAAGCCAGTGGATTCCCTCACTGGGTTCTTATAGCTATTCTTTAATGCTCTATGGCCCTGGAACTGTTATCTTTTGCTTACTATAGTTTCATCTTACTTGGCGATGCCATCCATCCATTCACCCATCCTTCTATCTACCCATTCATTCAAAAAATAAATATTTATTTATTAGAAGCCTGTTATATGCCAGGTGCTATGAAACCCAGCATCAGTCCTTCCACTTTGGGAGGCTGATGGTTCACGGGCTTCACATTTATGCCTTTTGTTTTTCTGAGTGCTTTTGCTGTGATAAATTTACAGAAGGGAACACTTCCAGAAAACTATGATTACTTTGGGTTCAATCCCTGGGTTGGGAAGATCGTCTGGAGAAGGAAAGGCAACCAGCTCCAGCAATCTTGCCAGGGGAAGCCCGTAGACAGAGGAGCCTGGAGGGCTGCAGTCCATGGGGTCGAAAAGAGTTGGATACAACTTAGTGACTAAACCACCACCACCATGGTTACTTTGCTGAACAATTTTCATTTACTAAATGTTCTTCAAGATTTAGTATTAGAAATCATTATGATGAGGAAGTCTTGATTTATTTGTATGGAAAAATTCACTTAGTAATGGAACGTGCCCCCCACCTCCCAAACAAAGAACTGAAAAGGTAGAAATGATTTGAAGGAAAATTACTGTTCATTTCTTTCTTTAAAAATAAGCTGTTTGGACAAGTTCCTTTGGGCTACAAAAGTACACAATATTGGTGTCAGTTTCTGAAAGAAGACTCAGAATATGCCTGTTGTATAAGCTAGCTGAAAATTTCTACTGAGAATAAAGTATTTGATACAGGCAGAATTTAACCTGCCAAATAGTTTTGCACTAATTATGAAAAAGATAAAATCCTTTTAAAGTCAGCAGTAATCGAATTTAAATATGGATCTACCAAAGAGTACACAAGCATAAAAATCTAGTTTTATCCCCAATTTATCACTTTACTTTGGCACTAAAAATGTATTTTTACTGGAATTCCCTGGTGGTCCAGTGGTTAAGAATTTGCCTTCGAATGCAGGGGACACGGGTTGTACCCCTGGCCTAGGGAGATCTTGCATGCTATGGGGCAGCTAAGCCCATGTGCCACAACTACCGAAGCCCGAGTTCCCTAGAGTCTGTGCTCCGGAATAAAAGAAGTCATGGTGAGAAGCCACAACTAGAGAGCAGCCCCCGCTCCCCACAGCTGGAGAAAGCCCGTGTGCCCAACAAAGACCCGCTGCAGCCTAACTAAGCAATTACATAAAATTTTTAAATGTATTTTTACTGTCAATTCCCATTTTGGTTGATTTTTTATGTGTGCAAAATGTGTAATCAAATGAAAGTGATAATGTATTAATAGATCATGGTACTCGAAGGACACTGAGGCTTGGAATAGAGTTCAGTGGTTAGCCTATTTACTTCAACATCTGTTCCAATGAGAAGAGCCCTGGTTCTGCCCCAAACTGTCAGGCACTTACAGATTTTTTTGTTCCTATGTGTGCGATAGAAGAAAGATTAGAGCAGAACTAAGTGCAGGGAGAGGTAAAAATATCATATTTCACATCATACCATCTCTGAAATCAAGATGTTTCTGACACTTGACATGTCTTAGAGTTGATGAAATGCAGTTATGAAGAGACTGGGATGTAGGAGTCTTTTGTTTTGCTTTTATTTTTTAATACCAAAATCATTTTGCATTGGGTACAGCCGATTAACAATGTTGTGATAGTTTTGGGTGAACACCAAAGGGACTTAGCCATACATGTACATGCATCCAGGAGTCTTTATGCTGGTCTGTTGGTCTACTGCAGATACATCTGTTTCAGTTTGCAAAATCCACTGTCCCTAGTAGAATGCGTGACACACACACAGCAGACTATCAAATACTTATTACTGAAGACACATAGTGAAGAAATAGAGCTGAGGAATACTGAATGGCCAGTAACTTTATGAAATAGTGTTGGCTAATTTAATCAGGGAAGATGAAGGGCCCCTTTCAAGATTAGATTGTCTCATTCAAATATTTTTTATCCATGATGGCCTCTGCACTGAACAGTGAGTCAAAGGTATCCATGAAAATGTCTCCAAGCTCTTTCAACTCTGAACGTCTTGGAGCTACTGCTGTTGAGCTTTCAGAGGATTCCCAGGGGTGAAGACTCCTGAGAAGCTCACTGGTTCCCTGGACCACAGACAGTGAGAACATGCCTTGGATTCTCCCAAATCCAAGGATGGAGATGAATCCCAGGGGTCTTCAGGTTGCTGCCCCCGACAAATATTCTTTGAGTGCCTTCCATGAGTATGGGGAACACAGTGGCAGGCAAGGCAGGTGAAGTATCTTGTCTGATGGGACAGATATTCTAGACAACAGGCACACTGCACGTAAAAGCTTAAGTGCAATGCCCAGGATTCAGAAAGGGTGCCGTGAGTGTCAGTTTCCTTTCCTTCCGGGTAGAGTTCACCAGATAGACAAGGCAGTGAGGCCTCGCAGGTTCCCATCTACACCCTCAGCTGGCTCTTCAATCCCCTGGCGTTGTCTTCTTGCAGCAAAACTTTTGCCTCGGTGCACTAGGAAAGACATGTGGTTGCTAAGAACGGGAGCATGGCTGCAAGGAGCCACGGCAGACGCCCGTGCGTATTAGAGTCTAAGAAAGTGTTCCCAATCCTTTAAGAAAACCATTACTTGGCTCACTGCAAGCTAATTGCATTTGTTCAGTCATTGTGAAAATGGATGCAGATGGGATGTGGAAGCTGAGAGATACCCCACTGTTAAATCAGAAATAAAGCCACAAGCTCAAGAGAGACTGTGGCCTGGGATATAAGGTTTTCACCAAGAAGTGGGAAATTGCTCAGTAAATTTCTCTTTTCTGCTTAAGTAACTCTTTTAATTAATTTTTACTGACCTATTCCTCCACTAACACAAAAGGTATGAACATAGAAACTTGAGGGCTTGGTGACAGCACCTTCCAAAGTCACAAAGCTCTGAAAGCTTTGTTTTATCTTTTCCAAGTCTGGAACAAAGTTTTGCTGCTTTGGGATCTGCAACTTTGATGATGAACTGCAGTGGAAATAATGTTGTCTTATTATCTTCTTATTTCTATGTTGGTATGAACTTACTTTTTAAATAAAATGCCATGATGGGGCTCTTAACCCCAAAATGAGAATCAGATTGTAATGGGAAGAAGTATACGGGCTTATGACAAAACTGTGTCTGATCTATTTAAAGATGACAAGTTAACACTCCCACACAGTTCTCCTACCACTTAAAGCTGTTCTTTCTATTGGTTTGATTAAATGATGCTTATTGTTCTCTTTTAGCTAGTAATTAAACACAAAGTGTAGTGGCTTCCAAGTGGCTGTTGTTATTGTTGTTTAAAATCACTGAGTCATGTCCAACTCTTTTGCGATCCCAGCCTGCAAGATTCCTCTGTACATGGGATTTTCCAGGCAAGATGCTGAAGTGGGTAGCCATCTCCTTTGCCAGGGGATCTTCCTGCGCCAGGGATTGAACCCGAGTCTCCTACTCTGGCAGGTGGATTCTTTACCACTGAGCCACCAGGGAAGCCCTTCCACGTGGTAGAAATTCTAATTGGTCTCAGAATTTGGGGAGAAATGTTAATCATGATTATTAGGGGAGTAAAACCTTTTGGAAAGCTGTTGTTCCCTAACCTTATCATCCGTATGGAAAGTTATGGGTAGCCTGAAGAACCATGTCCAATAGAAGGTCTATATTACTGTCTGAAGTTGCCCAGTCTCTGGAACACACGAGCATGTGGAGCCCATTAGAGTTGGACAGGGTTCTTAGCATGTAGCTGGGAAGACATAACAATGAGAGTCAGACATCTGGGAAGAGAACCCCCAGCCCAAACCACCAGCTGGCTGGTCAACCCATTGGTTATTCAACCGTGTAGGTGAAGCAACTTACTCAAGTTTACACAGTTAGTCAGAACAGCACCAGATTAAAAACCTAGGTCTCCCAAACTGGCCAAGTGTGCTTCCACCTTTTTGGAGGAACATTATAGTCACTCCCCTTAAATATCCTGCAAAGCTACTGATGAAAGAACCCCTGGATGTCTTATGAAACACCTAGGTTTCTTTGCAGGACAGCTTTTAGGAATTATATATTCCATCTCCAGTGATTTGGTTTCTGGCTCCAAATGGAAACCAAGGCAGATGCCAAGATGCTTATGTTAGGATTGGGGATAAATGGGTTCTCACAGCTTCCTTACAGAAGCCTTCCATCAAGAAAAAAATCTCTTTTCTATGATCACATCAAATGATAAACATGGGAGTACAGAGACTTCAATATGATGTTTTCACTTCTTTTGGACATATACCCAGAAGTGGGATTGCTGGATCACATGGCAGTTCTAATTTTAATTTTGAGAGCAATATGGATGGTCCTAGAGGATATTATGCTAGGCGAAATAAACCAGACAGAGAAAGACAACTACTGTATGATTTCACTTATGTGTGGAATATAAAAATGCTGAACTCATGAAAACAGAATTGAATGGTGGCTGCTAGAGGCTGGGGGATGAGAGAAATGGAGAGATGTTGGTTAAAAAGTGTAAATTTCTGCTTAGAAGATGAATAAGCTCTGAGGATCTCATGTACTGCCCTGTGTTTATGCATGACAATGCCCTACCACATACTTGAAAGTTACTGAGACAGCAGATCTTAAAAGTTCTCATCACAGGAAAAAAGAAATGGCAACGTTGTGACCTGATGGAGGTATTAGCTGATGCCATGATAGTGATCATCTTGCAATATCAATGTGATACTGTATCACATTGTATCAAATCAATAATTATATACCTGAAACTTATACAATGTTTCACATCAATTACATTTCAATAAAGTTGGTAAAATAGAAGGTAAAAAGGCTCTGTAACAATTCATAGTAGCATCTGAAAGTATTAAGACAGAGGCTTCTGTGTCTGGGGTACCTAACTGTCTTGGTTTGCCTAAAATTGAGGAATTTCTCAGGAAACTGGCAAGTCTCAGTGCCAAAACTGGGAAAATTCTGGCCAGCCTGGAAGGAGATGCTCAGCGTATCTGTGACAGGAAGGAAATGTATACCCTTCCTCGCTGATATACACACACACAGACTTCATAGATCTGAACTTGAAATATTAGCCATTTTATTAGCATCCTGGATACTCGATCAGAAAAAAGATAAAAAGCCATGCCAGTAGTGCTTACTCAAACATAGCGAACATTCCTAAAACCTGTCAGACTTTTTGTAAGAAGTGTGGCAAGCACCAGTGTCACAGAGCAGGCAGGGCAAGGCTTCTCTGTATGCCCAGGGAAAGCAGTGTGATGGCAAGAGGCGGCGTGTCTAGGGCCGACAGATTAAGGCAATTTTCCAGACAAGGGCTACAATTACCAAGAAGATTGTGCTGAGACTTGAATGCTTTGAGCCCAGCTGCAGATCTCAGAGAATGCTGGCTATTGAGACAGGCAAGCGTTTTGAACTGGGAAGAGATGAGAATGAGAGGATCAAGTGATCCAGTTCTCAGCTTCGCATCTTGTTTCCTCCCAAAGACAAAAAAAATCTTGAGATTATGCTTTTTATAAAAAAGTTAAAAGGATGGTAAAGAGATTTTGGCTGAAATCATATTCAAAGTTTGCAAATATATAACTGTCTGTTCTTCGTATTATCATGTGAAAAAGATGATGGTTTTTAACTGCATGTAACATACAGCACCAAAGTTTCTGAAAGTGAAAGCGAGTCGCACAGTCATGTCTGACTCTGCAATCCCGTGGACTGTAGCCCGTCAGGCTCCATTGTCCATGGAATTCTCCAGGCAAGAGTACTGGAGAGGGTTGCCATTTCCTTTTCCAGGGGATCTTCCCGACCCAGGGATCGAACCCCAGTCTTCTGCATTGCAGGCAGATTCTTTACCAACTGAGCTACTAGGGAAGCCCTCAAGTTTCTGAAGTGAAATGGAAGTCATATCATTATTTCTGCTTTTCAGAGTTTTAATGATTCAGTAAAGGGCAATGACAGATTCTCCAAGTCATCGAAAAATTCTTTCTTCCTGAGTAGCAAAGCCCATCTGTTTTTAAACTGTGAGGGAGCTGCTGACACTTTATTAAGCTGCTGTTTTGCTTAAATTGCAGTTGTTTAAAGTGACACTTCCCTCTACTCCTGCTTCCCAAAGTGCAGTAACCATAACTACTTCTTATTTGGGAAACTGCATGTGGCTGTTCCCCCTTGATTAATGCACAGAGTCAGTATTTTTGCTTTATTTTAAAGCATCACAGCATGTGTTGTTTTCTTGAATATTCACTTTTTTTTCTTTCTTTATTTCCCCCATCCTCTCCTGCTGTAAGAGTAGGTACACTGACTATTCTATTTCTAGCAGGAAGAAACCCCATGGGGGTTTTGTTTAAATATTTATTTATTTGGTTGCATCAGCTCCTAATTGCGGCGTGTGGGATTTTGTTTGCTTCATTTGGGATCTTTCACTGTGGCACACAGACCATGGCATGTGGATCTTACAGGGAGTGAACCCACAAACTTTGCATTACAAGGTGAATTCTTAACCACTGGACTGCCAGTTCCTAGTTGTGGCTCAGTCCTGTTTGACTCCTTGAAGCCTGATGGACTGTAGCCTGCCAGGCCCCAGGCAAGAATTCCTGGAGTGGGTTTCCATTTCCTCCACCAGGGGATCTTCTTGACCCAGGGATCGAAACCTCGTCTCCTGTGTCTCCTGCATTGGCAGGCAGATTCTTTACAACTGAGCCACCTGGGAAGTCTACTGGACCACCAGGGAAGTTTTGAAACCCATGTTTGAAGGAAATCTTTTTTATGCTGGTTATTTGAAAATTTCTGATCGCCCACAGCATCTGTGGACATATGTGTTGTTGCAAGTCTCAGAATGATACATAGCAAGGGAAACTGGATTTGATTTCTGGACTTTTTAATGAAGAATACTCCTTCCTGAAATTTCAGCTCCCTTCCCCCTCTTTTTTCCCTCACTTCCCGGTTTTCTGCAGACCAGTCTACCTTGATCTGGGCTGTCACTTGAATCCTCTTCTTCCCTCCCTATGGAGACAAACAACTTATACACAGTGCTTTAAGTGAAAGGTGCTTTAAATGTCACAATGGGTTTGAGCTTCTGAATCTCAAAGGAATATCTGTTAGGAACATTTTCCAAGGAATTATTGGATTTTAGACTTGGAGTCTCAGTTTGGTGTTCTCGGTACTTATGTGTTTTTATTTTACATATTTTCTGGGTTGACTTCTAGCCACTATATTCAGAAGAAGAAGAAGAAAAAAAGAGAGATGTAAGTACAGTGGAGTAGCTTTAGAAGATCAGAGAGCTTTCTCTGCATCTCTGAATGTTTGAAGACTTTGCTTCTCTCTCTTTCTTGAGCTTTATTATTCCTTTTCATTTATCTACTAGTCAAAACCCCATTCACTGTGCTGGTCAGGGGGATCTTAACCAAAGTGGTGGTTAGGGATGGTAAGGATAAGAGGATGAACAGGAAGGATGTGAAGGCAGAACTCTGGGAATCTGGGCATGTGAAAAGGGAGACTGGGGGGCTGGGACAGAATCCAGGAAATCCTTTGGTGCTGGGGACGCAGATATCCAAGGGAAGGAAATTCTTGTTGCACAGAGTTAAATTCCCTGAGTGTGTTTGGGGTGTCAGAGTGCATGTGAGCTAGGTATTAGAATTCAATAGTACAAGAGAGCAGGTGAGACTGTCACCTGGAGAAACCAGGGGTCAGCAAAGTGAAAAGCCCCCAGAGTAACACAGCTCGTCGAGCTGAAAGGGAACACAACCTGAAAGTTGAGAATTGTGTTTTATTTGGCAGACACAGCTGCGGATCTAAGACTGAGACACAGCATCTCAGACAGCTCTGAGGGACTGCTCTGAAAGAGGCAAGGGGCGGGGGCAGGATATGCAGGAGTTTTTGCAGCAAAGGTCGGGAAGTTGGATTGTCAAAGGATTACTGCTAAAGAAAATCAGACGTTTCTAGTTTAGAAATTTAGTGCCTTTCTATGTTTGGGAAGATGCAAGAGTCTGGGCTCACTGAAATCATTCCTTTGATCTACATCTCAGTTACCTGGGGTCAGTATCCTGTTTTCTCATCCTGAGTCTTCTCAGGGTGCACCTTTTGGGGTGGCTGCGGCTGTTGACTGCCAGATGCTGGGAATCCTGTTTTCATCCTGAGTTCCCTCTGGGCTGCCAATGCGGGAGATGCAAGAGACACAGGTTCCATCCCTGGGTAGGGAGGATCCCCTGGAGTAGAAAATGGCAACCCACTTCAGTGTTCTTGCCTGGAGAATTCTATGGGTGGAGGAGTCTACAGTCAGTGGGGACCTCGAAGAGATGGACACAACTGAGCAACTAACACTTGCTTACTCATTACTACAATACGCTGATGCTGTTATTGATTTTTCAGATTTGAATATCATCTGATTTTTTTTTACCACAGAAAAGGAATTATCTCTTATTTATGCCTTCTTGGTTAGCACTCACCTTCCTTCTGTTATCTTTCAACCTCATCATGCAAATTTTTCTTTCTATGTTCTACTATCATATTTTTATTTTCCAAGAGATGATTTTTGTGCTTCAGTTGTTCCTTTTTTAATTATCTCCTGTTCTTGTTTAATGTATGTGCTGTCTTATAACTCTGAAGATATAATTTCTTTTTTTCTTGCTTGTGTTTCTTCTGATTATAAGTATTGTTTCTGTCTCCTCAGAGCCTCTTTTCTCTTTTCTTTTCTGTTCTTTTTTACTTCCTTTTTTCCCCTTTTCTTTTTGGTATGAAGAGCTTCTAATCAACTTTTTAATCCTCACTCATAATATGAACCCAGCCAAAAATTAGCAGGCTTTGAAGTAAAGCATTTTATGTAAAAAATAGTAGATGTTTTCTTTGGAGCTGCTTGGTCTCCTAAAGGGGACATCTGGTACTTGCCTGTCCGAAGGGTAGACATTTGCTAACAATATTTTCAAACTCAGATGCTGGAAGGGGCCTGGGTTCATCTTGTAGTTTCCAGAACTTGGCTGGCTTTCTCAGTTTTTAGCATGATCCTTGTCCAAGGTGGAACTGGGTTTTGCTGAGTTCAGAGTCTGTTTAGTTCAATTTCTCCACAGAGTTTTCTGCTAGGAAATGAGAGAACTGCTCCCAACCTTTTCTCATGCAGTCTTTCAGCCAGTTCTCTTACGTTCTACATGCCCACCTGCTCTCAGAGGTACCAGATCTCTGCAGCATGAATTTGCCTGCTTAGGATTTTGCCATTGTTAGCTTAGATTTTAGCTTTCTCTGGACTAAATGTTAGCTGCTAACATTTTATTACTGCACCCCTCCCTCATTCCATCTGTCCTTTGGATTTCTGCCTTCTTTTTTACCACCATTACTTTAGAGGAATCTTCACGAAGGAGGGTGATAAATGCTTATGTCAAAAATGTTGTGTTTAACTAGAAACTCTCTTTAAGAAATATCTCTTTGTCAACTGATTCACTTTGCTGTACACCTGAAACCAATACATCATTGCAAGCTAACACTTCTCCAGTAAAAATGCTTAAAAATAATAAAATTAAATAAGGAAAAAAATACATTTTGTCTCTCTCTGTGCCACACTCTGGATAATTTGTTTAGCTCTTGAGCTTTCAGTTGGCTAATTCTCATTTCCTTTTCTAATCTGCTATTTAACCTGACCACTAAGTGTTTTATTTCAATGGATGTATTTTTCTCCTCTAGATGTCCTGTTTTAACTGTTGGAGAAATGTGCCTCTCCCTGCCCCCAATGTTTGCTTGTTCTTTCATTACGATTATTTTCTTTGATCTTTCTGTTATTCTTTTAAACAGATGTGCTTGTAATTTTTTCAAGATTTTTCTAACCTCCCAAGTCCATGGCCAGCTGCTTCTGTTTTCTTTCATTTTTTCTTCTGTTTTTGTGGTTGTTGAATCCCATGAACCGTATGGTGAACTGTTTCCTCTTCTGTTTTTTAATTTTGGGTAACGAGCTCATTTTTAGTGTAGATTTCTTTCTTTCTGTGGGAAGCCCATGTGCCCTGAGTTACAGCAGGGTCCCTACAGAGGGTTTTTGCATCTGCTTCTGCTGGGAACCACAGGGGTTTCACAAGTGATTGCCAGGGACTTTTGTTGTTGTTATTTGTTGAGATTTCCATTTGAATCATTTGGATGGAATAATACAGACTCCACATCTACGTTGTGTACAAAGTTAGTGCTTTGATTTCTCACTGGCGATGTTAAAATTGTTTTTCACCAAGATCCCCAGGCAGAGAGAAGCCTTCTTGCCACTTTCTGGGGCCAGTGGGAAGGTAATCCTTCTTGCAGTTTGTCCTGGTTATTCAGCTACAAGCTGTCAGCTTTGACCCCTTCTCCTTCTGACTCCATTTTTGGATGGGTTGGGATTCTGCAGATCATATTTCCCTTTTGCCATCTTACTCTCTTTCAGCTTTTGCCAACAAGGGGCTCAGAATGAGAGCGGGAGACTGAGGGAGAGGGAAGAGACTTCTTGTTTGCTCACACTCTAGAAGCATCATAGAAGCATCACCTTGGCGATGGTTCATCATCCCAGTGATGACAGTGGTTCTAGTTTCTAGCTTCTTCTCACACCACCAGTGTCAGCCTCACCCTTAGAGACACCAATACCAGCTGGGCTGCACTTCTTAGAGCTCTGAATCTTAGGTCTGCAAAGTCCCACCTGCAAAGTTCTACATCCTAATAACCCCACTCCTGGGCAAGAATACATGGGTCCAGATCAATAACCATGTGTTCAACAGCTTCTAAGATGGCACCTAATTATCTCTGTCTCCTAGTCTTCCACCCTTTTATAATTCCCACACCTTGAGCACAAGCTGGACCTAATAAACAGAATGTAGCAAAAATGATGGAATGTCGCTTCTGTATTGATTATGGAAAGATGCTGGTTTTCATCTTTCCTAACCCCTCTCATTGTTTTGCTTGCTATTTCTGATGGAAGCTTGTTGCCATAGGGATACCCAGTGGTTAGGATCTGAGAGAGGCCTCCAGCCAATATCCAAAAATGAACTGAGGCCTTCAGGCCAACATTTTGTGTTGTTGTTATTCAGTAGCTAAGTCGTATTTGACTCTGTGCCACCCCATGGACTGCAGCATGCCAGGCTTCCTTGTCCTTTACCATCGCCCGGAGTTTGCTCAAACTCATGTCCATTGATTTGGTGATGTCATCCAATCGTCTCATCCTCTGTCATCCCCTTCTCCTCCTGCCTTCAATCTTTCCTAGCATCAAGGTCTTTTCTAACAAGTCAGCTCTTCGCATCAGGTGGCCAAAGTATTGGTGCTTCAGCTTCAGCATCAGTTCTTCCAGTGAACACCCACAACTGATTTCCTTTAGGATGGACTGGTTGGGTCTCCTTGCAGTCCAAGAGACTCTCAAGAGTCCTTCAGCACCACAATTTGAAAGCATCAATTTTTCAGCTCAGCCTTCTTTATGGTCCAACTCTCAAGTCCGTACATGACTACTGGAAAATTCATAGCTTTGGCTGTATGGACCTTTGTCACCAAAGTGATATCTCTGCTTTTTAATACAGTAGTTTTGTCATAGCTTAAAATATACTTTCTTTTTTGGAAGGAAAGCTGTAACAGCTTGTGAGGAAGGGAATATTGCAAATAGCCACATGAGTGAGCTTGGAAGCAAACCCACTCCCTGCTGATACCCCCACTTCAGCCTGTTGAGGGACCCTGAGTCAGAGGGCTCAGCTAAGCCTCATCCAGCTGCCTAACCTACAGAAACTGTTAGATAATAAATATTTGCTGTTTTAAACTGGAGGCTTTGAAGTAATTTGTTACACAGCCATAGACAACTAGTCCACTTCCAATGATGGAATGACTTCTCGATGGAGGTGGAAGGTCTCCAAAGGTGCTGGGTTGATGTAGGGCTAGCAATTCCAGCTACTTCTAGCTCTCGAGTGTCTAAGACCCTACCATCTCCCTCCACAGGCATTAAAACCCCAGCTGGTAGGGTCTTTGTCCAAATCTGATCATCTCTCTGAGTGAGCTTCCTATTAGTTTCTAGCAGCACCAGAAAATTTCCCTTACATTTGAACTTCATTATGGACTTTTACAACATCTTATAATATTTGCCAAGGATTTCTCTGTGTTTGAAGAAGAAATGGACATCCCCAGGTCTTGGTCTTCCCAGGTGGCTCAGTAGTAAAGGATCCTCCTGCTAATGCTGGAGGGGCAGCTGACGTGGGTTTGATCCCTGGGTTGGGAAGATCCCTTGCAGAAGAAAATGGCTATCCACCCTAGTATTCTTGCTGGGGAAATCCCATGGATAGAGGAGCCTGGCAGCCTATGGTCCATGGGGTCGCAAAGAGTTGGACACGACTGAGCAACTGAACCTGTAGTTCTCTCCTATGTCAGAAGCTCAAGGTCAAGCAGAAGACTGTGGATATTTGTACCTAAAATCGGGAAGTCTCTGGGTTTTAATTCTCAATATTTAAACAGATTGATCTTTACCAGTTGTTAAAACACAAGCTCTAGTTCATAATATGAATGCTCTCCCAGGATGAATGCCATTAGGGCAATCTGGTTGCTTAATTGCTTCCTCCCTGATGACTTATGACTTGGAACAGCTAGGAAAGTAGGGTAACAAAACAAATACTTGAAGGCCAAGGATAAAAAATGTTAATAATTAGTAACAGCTAGAAGCAAAGTTAATTCTCAGTGGGCCCATAATGCCAGCTATTTAATGCAAATTAACAAATGGCATTTTAATGTAAAGGACTTGAAAGCTAATATTCTAATTTTCCGAGTAAGATCAATAATGCAACCAACAATAATGTTTTGGAGGAAGGAACTGAGAACTAGAGCGATAACTTTATTTCAGAGATAAGTGAGATCCTGTGTGAAGTTTGTATTTGGGGATCCCAAATTAGGACACATTAGACTTAAGTGCCATGTACACTGGAAGGAAGAGCTCATAAAAATGAAAAGTGCAGGCAATAGCTGATCACAAGATGATGAAACTGGTCTTGTGCTGCACGCTAAGTCACTTCAGTTGTGTCTGACTCTCTGCTACCCATGGACTGTAGCCTGCCAGGCTCCTCTGTCTGTGGGGTTCTCCAGGCAAGAAGACTGGAGTGGGCTGCCGTGCCCTCCTCAGGGCATCTTCCTGACCCGAGACTGAACTCACGTCTCTTGCATCTCCTGCATTGGCAGGCGGATTCTTTACCACTAATGAAAATGAAGCAATCTTTTATTTCCTTGAAGGATTATGAAAGATAATTCTGAATTAAAATGATGTTGTTTTGAGAATTCCATGGTGGTCCAGTGGTTAGGACTCGGCTGTTTCACAGCAGTGATCAATCCCAGGTCAGAAACCTAGATTCTACATGTGGTAAGTAAGGCTTGCTGCGGTGAAAATAAATAAATAAATATCAAGGAGAAATCACCGACTCAGTAGACATCAGTTTGAGCAAACTCCAGAAGACAGTGAAGGACAGGGAAGGCTGGTGTGCTGCATTCCATGGGGTCACAAAGAGTCAGACATGACATAGCGACTGAACAACAAAAAAGAAATCACTGATTGGGGAGCTAAATTCCTGCTAGCCGTGAGACACAGAAAGAAAAATTTTTTAAAAATAGAAAATAAATAAAAGGATATTGTTTTCAATTCTTAGGTCTTCTGCTTTAGATATGAGTTTAATAACGAATAGTGAAACAACATTCCAATTTCTGATACCAGGTTGCTCTGGATGATGAAGGATTTCGACTTGAATTATAAAAACACACCTCTATGTTCAGACTGCAGCCTCACTATGGCCAAGAGAGACATTATTTTTAGTGCCTGGCTTGTACAAGATGCTGAAAGAAATCACTCAAAGCTGAAAATGTCCATGTGCATAGTGTCTTGCAGTAGACAAATATTTCCCCCACTTTCTCTTATTTGATCCACTAAGCAAGTTTGTATGGTGGGCATTGTTAGCTTCATGCAACAGATGACGGAACTGAGGAATTACGATTTTCCCAGGGCCATGCAATTTGCAAATGCAGACTTTCTTCCTGGATCTCAAGTTCCCACCCACACTCAGCTCCTTCAGATGTGTCTGCATGTTTGGGTCCGTAATGCCTGGCAAAGCCCGATGCACAGTCTCTGTTACCATTCTGCGGTGCTCTGTTGTTTTGTTCTGTGGTTTTTGTATTTTACTGAAGTATAGTCGATTTACAATGTTGCATCAGTTTCAGGTGTACAGCAAAGTGATTCAGTTAGTACCTCTGTATCGGCAATATGTTAATATAGCAGACAATATATTTTATAAGAAATACAACATTCTCTCATTCCAAATTATCTGATTTGGAATTGGCACTGCCGTGGATGAATAAATGTAGCTTGTGTGTAAGCACGGAACACTTATCAGCAAGCAGACCATTTCCCTCAATTAATTGAGAAGGACATAGGTCATAAGGTAGTTCTAATCATGGTTAAATATTCATTGAGCAATTTGTGCCTAGAAGCCATGGTGTAAATGATAAAGTGCTATTTCAGGGACAGCTATTAGTGATCGTCACAAAAGGTCCTCTCCTCTCAATCCACCTCCTTCTTTCCTAAATGCTTCTTCTGCAGAGTAACAAATGAGTTGGGTCATTACCATTTTCACTAAACCCCCTGTCTGTTTTTTCCCTTTCTTTATTATCCAGCCTCTTGACTTAGCAGAATTCTTTTTTTTTGCTTAAGCCACAATACCCCCACCACCTCCTAAGAATAAAGTTGCTCTCCATCGGCTACACATGAAATGGGAGAAGTGCTTATTGGGGAAAGTATCTGGTGATCTGAGAGCACAGGCTGGTTCAGTTGCTCAGTCGGGTCCAACTCTTTGTGATCCCATGGTCTGCAGCACACCAGGCTTCCCTGTCCTTCACTGTCTTCCAGAGTTTGCTCAAACTTATGTCCCTTGAGTTGGTGATGCCATCCCACCATCTCCTCTGCTGCCCTCTTCTCCTTTTGCCTTCAATCTTCCCCAGCATCAGGGTCTTTTCCAGTGGGTCGGCTCTTTCCATCAGAGAGCACAGGAGAGGAGCATTAAAGCGGCTCTGAGTAGGAAGCAGGGGTGTGATTCGAGGGGGGCTGTGGGGAAAGAGGGCATCAGAGAAGATGTTTCCAGGCGGCATGATCTTTAGACCAAGAATCGGAAGGGTGGGTGTGTGGGGGGTTGTGGAGGGGTATGAATTAGCCCATGTAGCTAGTTGGCAGCAGAGAGCTGTATTTAGGACCCTTGAGATGAAGCAGACAGTGAATCTCCCCATTGGCTGCGTGTTGCAATGCTGTGGTGTAGCAGTGAGGCTGGGCTCCAAGTAACCATGCAATCACAGTGGTGCTCGGCAATTCGTGTTTGTTGCCTCTCATCTGAGGCAGTTGGAGAAACAAGTCTGTGAGATGTGATTTAGTAAAATTAATCATCTTCTTGGGTTTCCCAGGTGGCTCAGCCATAAAGAATCTGATGGCAATACAGTAGCTGCAGGAGACGCGGGTTCAATCCCTGGGTGGGGAAGAACCCCTGGAGGAGGTCAGGGAAGTCCACTCCAGCATTCTTGCCTGGAGCATCCCATGGGCAGAGAGCCTAGTGGGCTACAGTCCATAGGGTTGCAAAGAATCTGATACGACTGAAGCAAATTAGCACGCACGCACACAATCATCTTCTTACAAGCTCATGTGTACAACCAGGGAGTGCAGACCTGCAGGGAGCACAGTAGAGGGGATGGCCGGGGGATGGCCGGCTCTGGACCGACACACTCGAGTGCAAACCCTGGTTCCCACATTCGAGATGCCGTCTCCTGGGCAGCAGTCCTGGACACTTGTCTGCAACATGGGAACCGCCATTAGGCTCGCTTTGTAGAATTGTTCTGAAGGTTGGACTGAGATAACGCACGAAAAAGCTGGGCTCAGGGCCTGATCGATAGTTAGCACTCACTAAGTCATGGTCTGTAGTATATGCGGATTGGAGAGTGAAACTATTCATTGATTTTATTAACTTTTTCTCTGTAAGTTCTTTAGAGAAATGGTCATTTAGAACAACAGCAATAACATTAACATTATGCATTAAAATTCATAAAGCAGCTTCATACAACTTCTTTGATCAACATAATAATCTGGGTGGTAAATAAGGATGAGAAAATTGAGGTTCAGAAATGTTAAAAGTTACCCACAAGGTTATTCAGCTAATTTAGTTCCCAGATGGAATCCATCTCCTGGCTGGATTCCAATCGTGCTCCAGATGCTCACGTCAGAAGTTTTGAGAGTGAGGCTCCAGAAATGCACACGCTGACTTCCGCTTCAAAATTCACCATAGAACAGTGTGGGGTGTAGGATGAGATAAGGTGGGATCACCCCCCCAACTGCACCCCAAGAATGTCAGCGGCTCAAAGGGCACAGTACATGGAAAGTCATTTTCTATACTGCAATGTCGCACATACGTTCTTTGTAAAAATGTAGCACCATTTTGTTCAGTGGAATCTTAGCCGACCAGCAGGACATGACTTGTGCGTGTGTTAGTTGCTCAGTTGTGTCCCACTCTTTGTGACCCCATGAGCTATAGTCCTCCAGGCTCTCCTGTCCATGGGATGTTTCAGGCAAGAATACCAGAGTGGGTTGCCATTTCCATCTCCAGGAGATCTTCCTGATCCAGGGATCAAACCCAGGTCTCCTGCATTGCAGGCAGATTCTTTACCAGTGAGCCACCTGGGATATGGCTTACATTGTACCTTTCAACATCTTAAAATTTTGCCAAGAAAATTTAAAGTTTCCTATACAAAGAAAAGTAGACACTTTTAATGACATAGGTCAATGAATGTTTGGAAAGGAGTAGTTTTTCTGGCTCAAATGTCCTTGCTTAACTATGACAAATGTTTACCACAGTAATTACGCTTCATTCCATTTTCAGTTCAGTTCAGTCACTCAGTTGTGTCTGACTTTTTGCGACTCCATGAACCGCAGTACACCAGGCCTTCCTGTCCATCACCAACTCCCAGAGTTTACCCAAACCCATGTCCATTGAGTCGGTGATGCCATCCAACCATCTCATCCTCTGTCGTCCCCTTCTCCTTCCACCTTCAATCTTACCCAGCATCAGGGTCTTTTCCAGTGAGTCAGCTCTTCACATCAGGTGGCCAAAGTATTAGAGTTTCAGCTTCAGCATCAGTCTTTCCAATGAACACCCAGGATTGATCTCCTTTAGGATGGACTGGTTGGATCTCCTTGCAGTCCATGGGACTCTCAAGAGTCTTCTCCAACATCATAGCTCAAAAGCATCAATTCTTTAGCACTCAGCTTTCTTTATAGTCCAACTGTCACATCCATACATGACCACTGGAAAAACCATAGCCTTGACTAGACAGACCTTTGTTGACAAAGTAATGTCTCTGTGTTTTAATATTCCATTTTAGGTTGAAGTCAGGGTAGGGTCCATCCTAAAGGAGATCAGTCCTGGGTGTTCTTCAGAAGGACTGATGCTGAAGCTGAAACTCTAATACTTTGGCCACCTGATGTGAAGAGCTGACTCATTGGAGAAGACCCTGATGCTGGGAAAGATTGAGGGCAGGAGAAGAAGGGGACGACAGAGGATGAGATGGTTGGATGGCATCACCGACTCAATGGACATGGGTTTGGGTGGACTCCAGGAGTTGGTGATGGACAGGGAGGCCTGGTGTGCTGCGGTTCATGGGGTCGCAAACACTCAGGCATGACTGAACTGAACTGAATAGGGTAGAGTTGCTTAAAGACTTACATTTTAATAGAAGATTAATTTTCTTTCTTGAATTACTGAAAGAGAGGCGAGAAGTAGAGAGCATGCGTGTTGCTTCCACATCTCCATATTCTAACCTCCCTGCTCACGGAAGCCACAGTCCTGCCAGCCCTGTGTCGCCTCCTCTATTCACCAGAGTCAGTGGAAATCTTTTCTTCCTACAAATGCCTATAATTTCCTGGTAGAACAGCACCTGTGGCACCTACCTGCTAACGCCAGGCCATCAGCATGCACTGCTTTTATGCATAATAACAGTCGCAACAGCCAACGTGTACTGAGCACTTACTCTGTGCCAAGTATTGTCCTAAGCACCTTACTAGAAATAGTTCATTTAATCCTCAAAATGCTCTGTGAAGTAGGTGATAATTTGAAAATGTAAATGGAGATGTTTTCACTTCCCGGTGATATTTCCTAGGTCTTTAAGCCTTACTATGTTCTCTTAGGGTGCTGCGGGGATGTGATTAGTTGAATCTTGAATGTGTGGATGCAGGATAAGTGTTCATTAACACATTTACCAGAAGAAGGAAATGTTTCCCATTCTCACCATCTCTTTTCCAACACAACGTTTTATTATAAGAATTGCCAAATATACAGAAAGTGGGGGAAATAGCACAAGAGGAGCTAAATCCTAAGCTCAAAAATTGCAGATGTATATATATTGGTATATATACATATACATATGGGGTTCTCAGGTGGCTCAGTGGTGAAGAATCTGCCTGCAGGGCAGGAGATGCAGGTTCAACCCTTGGGTCAGGAAAGTCCCCTGGAGAAGGAAATGACAACCCACTCCAGTATTTTCGCCTGGGAAATCCCATGGACAGAGAAACCTGGTGGGCTACAGCTCATGGGATCACAGTCAGACACGACTTAGTGACTCAACAACAGCAATACATTCGTACATATGGTTATTACGGAATCATTTAAAAGCCAGTTGCCAATATCTTGGCATTTCAACCCTAATTATTGAATACTACAGCGTGCATCTCCTTAAAATGACAGCATTCTCTTAAATAACCACAATACTGCTATCACACCCAAGAAAACTGACAATCACGTTGAATGTGGCTTATCTTTTCTCTCCATCCCCATTTAACCAATAAAAAGACAATAGAGAAAAACATTTTCAATTCGCATTGCAACAATCTAGTATTCTGTATTGTCTGTAAATATTACAGCCTTTCTTCTTGCTTGGAAAGCATTTGATACTTGGATGAGGAGAAAGACTAGTTGTTAATGTTGAAAATTATAGATAGATAACTAACGAGAACCTACTGCATAGCTCAGGGAACTCTACTCAGTGCTCTGTGGTGACCTAAATGGGAAGGAAATCCAAATAAGAGGGGCTTATATAGCTGATTCACTTTGTTATACAGTAGAAATTAACACAACATTGTATAGCATTGTATTGTATCCAATAGTCCAATAAAAATTAATTTAAAAATATATTGCATGACCAATATATATACAAAAAAATGGAATTCACCCTTTTAATAAGGTAAATTTTCTTGGGCTCCAAAATCACTGCAGATGGTGACTCCAGCCATGAAATTAAAAGACGCTTGCTCCTTGGAAGAAAAGCTATGACAAACCTAGACAACATACTAAAAAGCAGAGACATTGCTTTACTGACACAGGTCCATCTAGTCAAAGCTATGGTTTTTCCAGTAGTCATGTATGGATGAGAGTTGAACCGTAAAGAAAGCTGAGTGCCGAAGAATTGATGCTTTTGAGCTGTGGTGTTGGAGAAGACTCTTGAGAGTCCCTTGGACTGCAAGGAGATCAAATCAGTTCATCCTAAAGGAAATCAGTCCTGGGTATTCACTGGAAGGACAGATACTGAAGCTGAAGCTCCAATACTTTGGCCACCTGATGTGAAGAACTGACTCATTAGAAAAAACCCTGATGCTGGGAAAGATTGAAACCGGGAGGAGAAAGGGACAAGAGAGGAGGAGATGGCTGGATGGCATCACCGACTCAATGGACATGAGTTTGAGTAAACTCCAGGAGTTGGTGATGGACAGGGAGGCCTGGCATGCTGTAGTCCATGGGGTCACAAAGAGCTGGACACGACTGAGTGACTGAACTGAATAAGGTAAATATGGGCATGCCCGTGGTTATGACTGGGAAATTTAGACTGAATATTATAAATAGTTTTGGCTTCTGTGGATAAGAGCTCTAGTTCCCCACACTCCAAAAGTCCAGGTAAACTTAAGGCTAATCAATAATTTACAGGCGCAGCCCCTAATTGAGGGATTTACCAGTTTGCGTGTGGGCATGTTAAGTCACTTCAGTCATGTCTGACTCTGTGACCCTATGGACTGTTCCCTGCCAGGCTCCTCTGTCCGTGGGATTCTCCAGGCAAGAGTACTGGAGTGGATTGCCATGCCCTCCTCCAGGGGATCTTCCCGACCCAGGGATCTAACCTGCGTTGCTTATGCTTACTGCATTGGGGGTGGGTTCTTTACCACTAGCGCCACTTGTGAAGCCCATTTACCAGTTTAATGACTACAAAACCTCACACCAGGCCAAAATCTAACAGTTAACAGATGGAACTTCAACCTCCATTTTCAAGACTATACACCAGCTAAGGATCCAATTACAAAGGCGAGCTAGTGACAGATTACAGCTTTATTTCTCCATCTATGAAATAAATCACTATTTTTGCTGACCACAGAAAAATGTAACTTTAAGAATCTTAAAAATACAGCATGTAAATTTGCCTTCATATTTATTTCCTCCAAGACTTCTCATGTTGATACAGTTTTCTGATAGCCTAGAATTTTATTCAAGTACTTGATTAAGTTGCCTGACAATTTTGCTTTGAATGACAGGGCATTTTTTATTACTTTGGCAATAATGATTAATATTAGCTTGTCTCTGACAGAGGTAATATGTGCTTGTTTGGTTTCAGGTATGGAACTGTGTTTCTTTCCTAGTTCTTGTGGATTGAGGAAAATGTTATGTAATATCTTATATGAGAATATCCTAATAAGCAAGAAATAGTCAATAATCATATTGTGTTAATACTGGAGGAAATATTATTGTTTGCTTTCATGGAGCAGCTGCTATTAATGACAACAGAAGTGTTCCAAAAGGAAATAGTGGTTTTTGCCAAAGTGCTTCTATAAGGTGTGAATGTTAGGGAGTAGCTACTATATTTTAAGTGTACTTAAAATATCTGATATGAAACCAGGCTTTTATGGGTTGAATTATATCCCTACCCTTCAATGATATGTTGAAGCCCTAAGCCCCAGTATCTTAGAATATGGTCTTTTTTGAAAATTGGGACTTTACAAAGGTAATTAGAGGAAAATGAGGCCTTTAGCATATATGCACCACCATGTCTGATAGTTAGTGGGAATCTGTTGGATAGCGCAAAAGGCTCAACTCAGTGCTCTGTGGTGACCTAGAGGAGTAGGGAGAGGTGGGTGGGAGGGGGATCCAAGAGATAGATGCATATATAGCTGGTTGCATTTCGTTGTACAGCAGAAACTTAACACAACCCTGTGAAGTGAGTATGAGTGAGTGAAGTCGCTCAGTTGTGTCCGACTCTTTGCGACCCCATGGACTGTAGCCTACCAGGCTCCTCCCTCCATGGGATTCTCCAGGCAAGAGTACTGGAGTGGGTTGCCATTTCCTTCTCCAGGGGATCTTCCTGACCCAGGGATCAAACCTGGGTCTCCAGCATTCCAGGCAAATGCTTTAACCTCTGAGCCACCAGGGAAGTGTGAGTATACCCACTGAAAAAAACAATGAGGTCATTAGGTTGGACTCTAATAAATTATAACTGGTGTCTTTATAATAAGAGAAACTTAGTACACAGAGACACACACAGGGAAAATATCATGTGCAGATAAAGGCAGAATGGGGTGATGCTTCTACAAGCCAAGAAACACCGAGGATGCCCAGCAAACCACCGGAAGCCAGGAGCCAGGTGAAGGCTTGGATTAGATCCTCCCTCACAACCTCAGGAGGAACCAGCCTGGCTGACACCTTGACCTTGGACTTCTAGTCTCCAGAGCTCTGAAACAATAAATCTGTTAAATCTGTTGTTTAAGCTGCCTAGTCTATGGTACTTTGTTAGCAGCCCCAGGAGACTAATACCCAGGACGAGATTTTGAGCAGATGTTTGGGGCTTTGGACTTCCCTGGTGGCTCAGACGGTAAAGTGTCTGCCTACAATGAGGGAGACCTGGGTTTGATCCCTGGGTGGGGAAGATCCTCTGGAGAAGGAAATGGCAACCCACTCCAGTACTCTTGCCTGGGGTTGTACAGGCAAGTACAAGTACAGTCCATGGGGTTGCAAAGAGTCGGACATGACTTCACTTTCACTCTCACTTTTGGGGTTTTGAGACGTGGAGTTTCTGCACTGACTGGGTTATAACCAATGTTAGTGTAAAATTTCCCTCATAGGACTTGGTAGTATTAAGTTAATGTATTCCATACATTTACTTGAGACTTTCCCCTCGTGTTTCTTTGGAGTTAAATTGGCTGCTTTACTTTGCAGTGAATCATGTGGATTGTATTGATAACTTATAACTTGTGAAGCACTAACTGTGCTCCATCATCCATTCGTATCCAACTCTTTGCGACCCCATGGACTGTAGCCTGCCATGCTCTTCTGTCCATGGGATTTTCCAGGCAAGAATACTGGAGAGGGTTGCCCTTCCCTTCTCCAGGGGATCTTCTCAAGCCAGGGATTTAGCCCACATCTCCGGTGTCTCCTGCATTGGCAGGGGGATTCTTTACCACTGAGCCACATGGGAAGTCTTATGTGGATACCCACAAAGATTTAATCAGAAAATATAAGTGATTAGCTATTGATAATGCAATATTAATGTGATTAAATCTTTCACCTCTGCATGATGAAGTGAAATACTTTTGATCTGCTTCACATCTCCTCATTTTGGAGACGTTCCTGAACCTCAGTAAAATCTCTGCTCTGTCCATGGTGGGAATGAATCTTGTTATGACATCAGCCTGCCTACAAGAACACCAATAAGAGTTCTCCATTTCTCTGGTCATTGTGATTGGTTCAGCCATAAGCACATGACCCAAGCTAGACCAATCAGAATGTTCCTGAGTAACTTGCCAGCATGATCAGGAAACATGCTCTTCTTAACCAGGCATTCTAAGTCCCAGTATCAGTGCAGATTTCTGTTTTGGGATGGAAGTCTCATTGGAAGTCTCTATGGAGCGAAGTGGGACAGGACATAACAGGGTCATTCAGAATTCTTACTCCTTGCAACAAACAAAATGACACTGGGATTGTTTTCCCTATGAGGGGCGATCACAATCATTACTCATCCATGTCATTGTGGCAGCTTGTTTTCAAAGACAGTTGCCCCTATACTTACATGTCACCCCATGGTCTCTTATTACAATGCAAATGTCTATCTTCCCACTGAGAGGTGGGGGTCTGTGTTTCATCCCCGTGAACTAGGATGAGGCTTGGGGCTGCTCCAACTAAGACAAAATGGGGAACGCTGATACCGTGTGACTGCCCAGGCTAGGTCATAAAAATGATGTGGCTTCCGCCTGACACTCCCTCAGATGTCTGCCCTGGAAACCCAGTGACCATTCTGCAAGGAAGGTCAAACATGGAGAGTTCTGCAAGGAGAGGAGCGGGGCCCCCAGCCTCAGCCAGCATCACCCAGCAAACAATGTGAATAAATACGCTTCAGATCATTGCAGACCCCAGCCCTCGAGACCCCAGACACTGTGGAGCAGAGGTGAGCCACGGCTGCTGTGCCCTGTTCAATTCCTGACCCACTGCATACAGGAGGATAACAAATGGGTGTTTTACAGCTCTGAGTTTTAGGGTAATTTATTATACAGCCAAGGTAAGGTGGGTTGGCAATATGTCAGAATCTCTTTGCTATCTGGTTCTAGTCAGGATGGCCGTAAGAAGCATTCTCCTGGGAGATCTGGAGGCTAGAAATGAAGCTATTTGTAGCTCTTATGCACTGCCACTGACGTGCTGGCATGTTGGCAAGTGGCGGCCAAGGGGCCCGTGTCCACTGTTCTGGGCTCATGTGTGGCTTAGTCTTGGGACAAAGGGGCAGCCTTCTTCAGCACACCTGTATCGCTAAGCTTATAGGCAACAAGACCTGACACAAGATGGGAACCACTCGTCCTTGAACTCTTCCAGCTTATAATCCTCTTTTCTTCCTGCCTGCCTGCCCTGTAGACATTGAGCTCCAGCGTCAGATTCCAAAACAACAGGGTCCACAATTGCATAAGGTCAAATCCTTGTCTCTGATTGCTCACTCGTGTCCAACTCTTTGAGACCCCATAGACTGTAGCCTACCAGTCTCCTCAGTCCACAGGATTCTCCAGACAAGAATACTGGAGTGGGTAGCCATTCCCTTCTCCAGTGCATCTTCCTGACACAGAGACTGATCCCGGGTCGCCTGCATTGCAGGCAGATTCTTTACCATCTGAGCCACCAGTGGTGCAGGGGTAAAGAAGCCTCCTGCAATGCGGGAGACCCGGGTTCAACCCCTGGGTCAGGGAGATCCCCTGGAGAAGGGAATGGCTACCCACTCCAGTATTCTTGTCTGGAGAATTCCATGGACAGAGGAGCTTGGTGGGCTACGGGTCATGGGGTCACAAAGAGCAACAGGTGTGACGGAGCAACTGACACTCATGCAAATCTTTGTCTATAATACAAAATGCATGGAAGTCTTGATGTATGATACATAATATTTAATGATACAAGATAATACACAATGTAAAATGTATAATACATAATATATGATACAATATGTGATATGTATACAGTTGTTCAGTCACTAAGTTATGTCTGACTCTTTATGACCCCATAGACTACAGCATGCCAGGCTTCCCTGTCCTTCACTCTCTCCCAGAGTTTGCTCAAACTTGTGTCCATTGAGTCAGTAATGTCATCCAATCATCTCATCCTCTGTCACCCCCTTCTCCTCCTGCCTTCAATCTTTCCTAGCATCAAGGTCTTTTCTAATGAGTTGGTTCTTCACATCAGTTGGTCAAAGTATTGGAGCCTCAGCTTCGGCATCAGACCTTCCAATGTATATTATGGGTTGATTTCTTTTAGGATTGACTGGTTTGATTTCCTTGCAGTCCAAGGGACTTTCAAGAGTCTTCTCCAACACCACAATTCAAAAACATCAAATCTTTGGCACTCAGCCTTTTTATGATACAACTTTCACATCCGTATATGATGCCTGGAAAAACTGTAGCTTTGACTATATGGACCTTTGTCAGCAAAGAGATGCATCTGCTTTTTAATATACTGTTTAGGTTTGTCACAGCTTGTCTTCCAAGGAGCATGTGTCTTTTAATTTTGTGGCTGCAGTCACTGTCCTCAGTGTGTAATATATAATATACATGCTCACACACGCCTACAGATACATATGTATGGATGTACGTGTCTTGGGTTCTGCTTCTTTGGTTGAACAGTGACAGGTGTCCATAGTATTTGGATACCCATAGTATTTAATAGAAGATTTTCTTCTATTCGTTTGATCCCTCTCCCATTAGTCACTCAATGTCATGCAGACACTTGCCTCTGGTTGTCACCCACAGCGTCCTGCACCTGTTCCCTGTTTACATTAGTACTGCTGCAGTCCCCACTGATTTGCAAACCTGAGTACATTTTGAGGATGTAAATAACCTTTGAATGCAAGCTGTGCCTAAGAAACACTTTCCCAAGTGTATAAGAATAGATTTATATCCACATTGGACCTGGCAAATATCTGCATTAAGAAGGCTTGCTTTCTCTCTTCATTCCTTGAATATCTCTTAATCCAATTATTTTTAGGTGAGATATCTTATCCTCAGGCTGGTACAACAAAATCCTACACATTGGGTGTCTTAAGCAACAAACTGTGTATTTCTTATGGTTCTGGAGGGTGGGACGTCTAAGATCAAGGTTCCAGCATGGTCGGTTCCTGCTGAAAACCTGCTTTCTGGCTTGTAGACAGCTACCCTCTTTAAGTCCATAACACAAAGTAAGAAGTGTCCAATTAACCTATGAGGACTTCTGCTGAAGGACCTACATGTATCCTCATGGTGGAGTGTGTCTGACCATTGAGAGGTCCTCTATGCACAGTAGATCTGTACTGGGAGGGACAAACTCAGGAGTAACTCTGTTGTTCCTCTACAAGCCCTGAGACCAATATAAGTGTTGCACATAATGGGGATCCCAACGTGTAATAATTGAAACCTTCTCAGCAAGGAGGCAGTCAAAGAGGCCAGGGACACTTGTAGACAACATGCTAATGATTCAGAGTAAAACATGGCAATGCTTCAAAGTATGACAACCATATTCTCTGCTTGCAGGTGTGTGTGTGTTAAGTTGCTAGTCAGGCCAGATTCTTTGCAACCCTACTGACAATAGCCCACCAGGCTCCTTTTCCATGGGATTCTCCAAGCAAGGATACTGGAGTGGGTTGCCATGTTCTACTCCAGGGAATCTTCCCAACCCAAGGATCAAACCCGAGTCTCTATGTCTCCTGAATTGGCAGGAGGATTTTTTATCAATAGTGCCACTGGGAAGCCCTCTGCTAGTGCAGATGCCTTTAAAGAGTGATGTCCTTACACATTCTAATACAATAGTATAGTATATTCTAAGTCCTAGACCAAGGTTCAACAATACACTGAGAACACAGACCAAGTCGGTAGAATGACTCTTTATTCCAGGTGCAGGAAAAGCATCTAAGCATTGACACACTGGGATGAATTGCTTCTGGCACACATCTGCCTGGCTTCCAATGATGCCCTCTTTTGCTGGAACTGCCCACATCCATGACGGCATTCCAAAACTCTCCAGCAACATGTATGGACACATGACCCAAGCTGAGCTAATAAGATTCTTTTTCCTTAGAGTTTGGATTCTACTAGAATGGTGTTATGGACTGAATTGTGTTCCCCTAAAATGAGAGACATAACAATAACCTCAGATATGCAGATGACACAACCCTTATGGTAGGAAATGAAGAGGTACTAAAAAGCCTCTTGTTGAAAGTGAAAGAGGAGAGTGAAAAAGTTGGCTTAAAGCTCAACATTCAGAAAACTAAGATCATGGCATCTGGTCCTATTACTTCATGGGAAATAGATGGGGAAACAGTGGAAACAGTGTCAGACTTTATTTTGGGGGGCTGCAAAATCACTACAGATGGTGATTGCAGCCAAGAAATTAAAAGACGCTTACTCCTTGGAAGGACAGTTATGACCAACCTAGATAGCATATTAAAAAGCAGAGACATTACTTTGCCAACAAAGATCTGTCTAGTCAAGGCTATGGTTTTTTCAGTGGTCATGTATGGATGTGAGAGTTGGACTGTGAAGAAAGCTGAGCACTGAGGAATTGATGCTTTTGAACTGTGGTGTTGGAGAGGACTCTTGAGAGTCCCTTGGAGTACAAGGAGACCCAACTAGTCCATCCTAAAGGAGATCAGTCCTGGGTGTTCATTGGAAGGACTGATGCTGAAGCTGAAACTCCAGTACTTTGGCCACCTGATGTGAAGAGTTGACTCATTGGAAAAGACTCTGCTGCTGGGAGGGATTGGGGGCAGGAGGAGAAGGGGACGACCTAGGATGAGATGGCTGGATGACATCACTGACTCAATGGACATGAGTTTCGGTAAACTCTGGAAGTTGGTGATGGACAGGGAGGCCTGGCCTGCTGCGGTTCATGGGGTTGCAAAGAGTCGGACATGACTGAGTGACTGAATTGAACTGAAAATGCATAATGGAGAAGGAAATAGCAACCCACTCCAGTATTCTTGCCTGGAGAATCTCATGGACAGAGGAGCCTGGTGGGCTACAGTCCATGGGGCTGTAGAGAGTCACAACTTTGCAACTAACACTTTCACTTTCAAAAGGCTTAAGACCCTGATGCTGGGAAGGATTGAAGGCAAAAAGAAAAGGGGGCAACAGAGGATAAGATGGTTAGATAGCATTATTAACTCAATGGACATGAATTTGAGCAAACTCCAGGAGATAGTGGAGGGTAGATGAGTCTGTGTGCTACAGGCCATAGAGTCACAAAGAGTTGGACATGACTTAGTGAACAATAAAAAAAAAACGCACATGTTGAAGCCCTAATCCCTAATATGATAGTACTTGGAGACGGAGCATCTATGACGGTAATTAAGGTTAAATGAGGTCATGAGGGTGGGGTCCTAATCCAACAGAACTGGAGTCCATGTAAGAAAAGGGAGAGATACCAGATGTTTCTCTCCTTCTGCACACAGACACAGAGAAAAGGCCACGTAAGTGAGAAATGCCATCTGCAAGCCAAAGAGAGGAAGGTCACACCAGAAACCAACATCTTTATCTTCGGCTTCTAGTCTTCATGGCTATGAGACGATAAATATCTACTGCTTAAACCATCTAGTCTGTGGTATTTCATTATGGCAGCCTGAGCAGACTAATACAAACAGTAACATATGGGTATCGTATATCAGAATTATTTGGGATGCAAGTGGCTGGAATCTAGCCCAACTGACTTAAGCAGAAGGGAATTTATTGACTTTACAACTGAAAAGTATAAAGGTAAAACTCAATCAAGGTTAGTTTTGTCCGGGAGCCTGAACATTTTAACAGTACCCAGATTCTGTATATAGAAAATGTCTATTGTTTACTAGTCACCCAGTCGATGGTATTTTGTTACAGCAGCCCAAATGGACAAGCACTGGTATACCTTATTAGAAGCCAAAGACATTAACTAATCCAAAGAGCTCACCAAGCCAACCACTCTGTGATGGGAAACCAAGCAGAATGTTTCCCAGCTGAACGAGCAGACTTCCTGTGTTGGATGGGAAAGCAACCAAAGTATGAGCCGCAGTCTGAGACAGAAGACATTTATTGCTTTGGCCTCCAGCCTTCTTTCCTTGTCTTGTGGGAACCTTTGCCCCCATTCTTTGATGATGCGCTTTTGAGGCACGCTGACTCCATGTATGGGTCAGTCAGCATAGGGTCAGCACATCCCATTCTTCTGACAAGGGTGACTGGCTTTCTGATGGTTACAGGGCACAAATGCCACCCATCCCAGCTAAGGGTATTCAGTTCCCAGGCTTTTATTGTTCTCAGGAGGTATACCTCCTTTTTCTGTTGGCGTGAAATGAGAAAGGCTGGTGGGGCTGAAACAGTGGTAGATATCCTGTGAGCACACGGGACCTGTGCATGAACTGCACATCAAGGAAGAGCTGAGAGATCGAGAGACAGAGCTCTAGCCCAGTGAAATTCTTTGATTTCAGCCTGGATCAAACCATACCTGAAGCAAGAGCTCCCTCTGGATTTCTTCAGGTTTGAGAACCAAAGTCCTTTTCCTTTTCATAAGCTGTCTCGAGTTACAGGTTTTGTCACTTGCAGCAGAAAGAATCATAACTAAAATAGCTTTGGAAAGTTGGGTTTGAGGAAAGATGTCAGGCAATCTATAAGATGAATAGGCTAAGTTACAAACATAGACAGCCTCTAAAACTGCAGTAGGTATGCTTTCTCTTTTCTGAAATCACAAAACACTTTGTTTCTACAACTGATAAATCACGCATTGCCTTGCATTGCAATTACAGCTCTTGTATGGTGGGTACAAATTTCACAACCATAAAAACTCTGGTGTACAGACACGAAACTTTCTTTATTGTTCTATAATTGAGCTTAATTTAGTTCACAAGCCCTCATTTCTGCTAATGGCCGAGAACTTAATCTTGCCAATTTCCGGCAATTCTATCAGCCTTGGTTGAAAATTCAGTGTCTTTGGAGAGAAATACACATTGATTCAGGCTTTCTAGTCCCTTCACCCTACTCTTTTCCTTTGGGGGTGATCTGTGTCTTAGCGAGTATGGCCAGGAGGCAAAGGTCTGGTCTGGGAGCCAACCTCTGACCACAGCAGGACTCTCTGACCACAGGGGATGCTCTCTGAACACAGAAGGGCCCTCTGTGATTGATCCAGCAGAGCCGGGTTGTCATCACTGCCGCCTCTGTTCACACTCAGGTCTTAGCTCAGCTTCTGATAACACAGCCTCACTCTCCATCTAGCCCCCAGCTCAGGTTGCCCACCAGGTTCCTGATCTCAGAGCACAGTTGCCCACCAACATTGCACACTTGCTCTCAGCAGTCAGCTCTTGTGCACCCCCACTCCAACTTCCGGGGCTCCCTTTTTGCATCCCAAGAACTACCTCTTGCAGCTTGAGACACTCGAGGGGTCGGCTCCCCTCTAGATGCTCAGACAAGCCTACGCTGCTCTTGAAATGTGCCCCTCCTGGTGGGGGGGGGCGGGGCGGGGAGACTGGTCTCAAGAGAGGCTGGATCTCCCCCTCCCTCTTCCTGTCTTGCTGTCCACACCCTGTGCTGGGGACCAGCTCTCTACTCTGGGTGCCCCCCAGGTAGGCCTCCTACATTAGCAACGACGAAAACCCTTTCTTCCCTCACCTGTCTGGATATTACAGTGGAAGACTGTGATTTCTGAGAACACACTTTTGCTCTAGGTTCCCAGAAGTTCATCCCAGGGCTCCCCAAAGTGGAGTTTGGTGACTTGATCTGCTGGCTCTTTGGGGCCAGCTCTTCCCTGCAACCTCACGGTCTGGTGCTAGTGGAGGAAGGGCCAAGAGAAAGCTACGAAGCAGCATTACTGGGTAGGAAAAGCACCCGAGGCTACTTCACAACAGGATCTGGCTCAGCGAGCATCAGGTGCCCTGACTGGCTCCATGTGGGGGACAGTCACTGGGTCCCACCCTCGCTGGCACTCTGACACCCTTTCAAGGGCCAAGCTCCACCTGGTGTACAGAGGAGAACCAGTAGAAGGAACTTGCCCGGCCGTGCAAATGTGCTTTTTCTTTAGACGGTTGGCCTGGGTGTGATGACTGCGTTTTTAGCCTCTCAAAGTTGGCTCTGATATTATTTATTAGCAGCTTCCTGCTCAGGGGACCGCTGCATTTTTAGCCTCCTGAGGTTGGCTTTAGTATCATCTATTAGCAGCTAAGAGTTTCCTTGGATGTTGGGTTAGGCGGGGTCGCCTCTGCAGCACATTGAGTCATCCTCAGGGCTGTAGATTGAATTGTGTCCGTCTCCCCCCCATAGCCATGTTGAAGTTCTGGTCCCCGGTCCCTACCAATGTGACCTTATTGGACACAGAGTCCTGGCAGATATAAGCAGTTAAGGGTCTGGGGGAGACGAAGCCAGGTTAGGGTGGCCCCTAAACTCAATGGCTGCTGCCAACCCAGGGACTGATGTCCTTACAAGAAACAGAGAGGGAGTTCAGGGACACAGGCCTGCAGGGACAAGGCCACGAGAGGACGGCAGCAGAGCCTCGAGTGCTGTGTCTACAAGCCAGGGAACGCCAAGGGCTGCCAGGACCAGAACCTAGGAGGAAGCCAGGATGGACTGACCCAGAGAACCCTGGGTGGGAGCCTGGCCCTGCCGATACCTTGATCTCCAGCTTCTAACCTTCAGAGTCATGAGACAGTCTAAGTTTCTGCTGTCGAAACCGCCCAGTGTGTGCTACGTTGCTACAGCAGCCCTGGGAGCCTCCCCCCGAGACTCAGTCCTCAGAGATGCTCTCCTCTGGGAATTACCTCTCAGGAAAAGTGGCCGCACCCAGGAGGCTTGGGACAAGCCCTTGTGGGGAGGGCAGTGCAGAGCTGCCTGGTGACGGGGACAAAAGCTGCTCTCTTTGCCTGGAATGGGACTGGCTCTGGGATGCTATTCATGCCCCCGAGCTCTGCATGGGGTCAGGCTGAAGGGCTTCCCAGTGGAGACCATACCCTTGCTCCATCCTCTAGGATGGGCTCCTAGTCTCAGACTTGGCTTCCCTGGCAGCTGACTGGAGACCCAAGATCACAACTCTTGGAAGACCATAACGTTCTCTGTTGGTTAAGGCTCAGACAGAAGCAGGGATCCTCACTCTTGGCATAGGGGCCACCTGGAGAGTTCCTTTCAACACAGCTTCCTGGTCTCAACTCTGGAGATTCTGACACCTCTCAGGTGATGCCTGAGAACCGGCTCTTCTATCAAGCTCCCGGGTGCTGCTGCGGCCAGTCAAGGACCACTAGATGGAGACCCACCTAAGATCTCCATGCACCTGGGTGAGGCTGATGGCTGAGAGAGCAAGTGAGCCAGGAGAGGTTGGCAGAAATTAATCTTCACATGGCATTTTTGACGTTGGGCAAAGAAGACAGAGGCTTTGTGATGAGCTGAGCATTGAAAAAAAAATCTAGCATTTTTTTTTAATTCTATTTTTTGGCTGTACCGTGAGATATGTGGGATCTTAGTTCCCCGACCAGGGGTCGAACCCACATCCCCTGCATTGGAAATACAGATTCTTAATCACTGAACTGCCAACAATGTCCCCTAGAGTGTTTCTGAAGGTCGGTTTCCCCGCCTAGCCTCCTGGCCTGTGTCTCAGTTCAGAGGAGTGAGCTGTGGGCAGAAGCCCCCAGAGCTGTTTACCTGCAGGTTTCTATGGGACTGAGGGACCAAAGCCTTTCTCTTGCGCAGAAGAGATGAAGCTTGACTCAGAGAAGAGGAAGGCAGCATTCTCATGTGTGTGTGTGTGTGATACACATGGAATCCTGGCTGCTTGTATGCTTTCCACTTTTCTTGATCAAGACAGAGCCAGCAACAGCAGCAGCTCCCAACACAAAAATTGGGGGGCCCTGCCTGACATACACACGTGCATGTGTGTGTGCGTGCACACACACATGCGCGCAGGCGTGCGATCGTAGTTTCTAGTTGAATAGAAATTCCTCCCTCTGTGCAGTAACCTATTTTTCTGTGCTAGTCCTCGCCTCCTCGTTTGAGGTCCCTGGCAGTGTGGGATTTGCCATTTCCAGCCTTGCTCTGAGTCCCGTGTTTCGTCTCTCTCTGCCTTTTGCGTGTCAGTTTCACAGAGGGCAGTTGTGCATCTTCTCTCCTTTTGTTTGTGTGTCTTCTGCTTTTACCTCTCTCATCACTTGTTACGTGGCTGCAGATACTCTATATACCTCGCAGGCGGGGGACTGGGATTCTTTGCTCACAGGCAAACCTGGGCCGGGGGCCACCACCTCTCTGCAGCCTGCACATGCTTTGTGCTGTGCCCGTCGGCCAGGCCAGCAGGTGGCAGGGTGTCCATCCTTCTCGTTTTATACCGGATTCCGGGAAAGCAGCAAGCGCGGACCCCTCATGTGTGTCTTCTTCCCTCTCAGTCACAAGGAGATGCTTCAGGTTCCCGTTCCTGTTTGCGGCGAATTCTCATCACTCTCTGAGACGCTGCTCTGTCATCACCAGCCCTCTCTGCAGTTTCTTGCCTCCGTAGGCACCTACTCTGCAGGCGTTCATACCTGCACTGGATGCTCATGGCGCCCCACCTGGACCCCGTCCCGGGTGGTGTACCTGACCCCCCACCCCTGCCATGAGTGCGGGCTGCTCACAGCTCCAGCTGCCCCATCTCTGGATGGTGATACTTGGCTTTTGCTGCAGGAGGTCTTCTGGCTCAGAGTTCACCCACCTCCAGGACAAGGGAACGTGGTCAAAGGCTGTCTGCTGAAGGATACTGGAGACCAGCTCCTTGCCTCTGGAGGGGGTCAGTCCTAGGATGTGCTGTATGCTCCACAGCCCCGGGGAATCCTTCTAGACTTTCTCTTAGCCTACATCCTCTCTGAGCTTTTCCCCTGCCCTAGCCTGCTCCTGCCAATGCCCCCGCCCCTGTGACTTGCTTTGTTGCAATGTTAGCTTTATTGCAGAGATCTGGAACCAAGCCTCCAGGATCTGTGAGGCTGCCTGTACTAATAAGCGTGCTTATTAGCCTTCCTTTCGGATCATGACACTTTTATTATTGTTATTTTTTAACTGAAGCATACTTGATTTATTGTGTTGTATGCTTCAGGTGGACAGCATAGTGATTCAGTATTTTCATAGTTTGTACTCCATTGAAAGTTATTCTAAGACATTGACTATAATTCTTTGTGTTGTGCAATATGTCCTTTTGCTTATCTATTTTGTATATAGTAGTTGTATCTTTTAATACCACGCTTCTAGCATGCCACTCCCCTCTTCTCTCTCCCCACTGACAACCACTAGTTTATTCTCTCTATCTGCATGTCTGGTTCTATTTTGCTATATATATATGTTTCACATATAAGTGATAACATATAATGGTTATCTTTCTCTGATTTATTTTACTAAACAAGATTCTCTAGGTCCATCCACATTGCTGCAAATGGCAGCATTTCATTCTTTTACATGGCTGAGTAATATTCCATTGTATATGTATACCACATCTTTATCCACTCATCTCTTTTTTAAAAATATAAATTTATTTGTTTTAATCGGAGGCTAATTACTTTACAATATTGTATTGGTTTTGCCATACAACAACACCATGGACATGGGTTGCTTCCGTATCTTGGATATTGTAAATATTGTTACTAGGAACACTGGGGTGCATGTGTCTTTTTGAATTGATGTTTTCATTTTCTTCAGATATATACCCAGGACTGGAATTGCTGATCATATGGTAGTTCTGATTTTAGTTTTTTGAGAAATCTACATACTGTTTTCTATAGTGGCTGCACCAATTTCCATCACCACCAAGAGAGTACAAAAAGTTCCCTCTTCTCCAAATCCTCTCCACAGTTTGTAGACTTTTTGATGATGGCCCTTCTGACAGGTGTGAAGGTGATACCTCATTGTGATTTGATTTACGTTTCTCTAATAGTTAGCATTGTTAAGCATCTTGTCATGTGCCTGTTAGCCACCCATATATTTTCTTTTGAAAATATCTGTTTAGGTCTTCTGCTCACTTTTGATAGGGCTGTTTGTTGTTTCTTTCTTTTTTTGGTTTTGTGTTATTTGAACTGTTTCTATATTTTGGATATTAACCCCTTGTCAGTTATAGCATTTGCAAATATTTTCTTCCATTTTATAGGTTGTTTTGTTGATGGTTTCCTTTGCTGTGCAAAAGCTTATAAATTTAATTAGGCCCCACTTGTCTTTATTTTTGTTTTTATTTCTTTTGCCTTTGGAGACAGATTCAAGAGAAAATTGCTGTTCGGATTTTTGTCAGAGAGTGTTCTGACTGTGTTCTCTGCTAGGAGTTTTATGGCTTTAGGTCTTACACTCAGGTTTTTAATCCATTTTGAGTTTATTTTTGTATGTGGAATGAGGAAAGGTTCTGTTCTCATTGTTTTACATGTAGCTGTCCAGTTTTCAAGCTCCCCCTCATGGAAGAGACTGTCTTTTCTCTGTCATACATTTTGCCTTCTTGGTCAAAGATTAATTCACCATAGGTGCTGGGTATACTTACAGGCTCTGTATTCTGTTCCACTGATCTATGTGTTGGTTTGGAAATTCAGCTCTTTTGTTTCCTTATGAATTTTAGAATTGTTCTGTTCTGTGAAAAACATTGTGGGTATTTTGATAGAAATTGCATTAAATCTGTAGATTTGGGTAATATGGCCATTTTAACAATATTAATTCTTTCAATTGAAGGGGATGGGATATCTTTACATTTTTCTGTATCATCTTCAGTTTCCTTCTTTGGTTTTTATAATTTTCAGAGTATAGGTCTTTTACCTTCTTAGCTAAGATTATCCCTAGGTATTTTGTTCTTTTTGATGTGATTTTAAACAGGATTTTTTTTTATTGTTCTCTTTCTAATATTTTATTATTAATGTATAGAAAAAACAACTGATTTCTGCATATTAATCTTATATCCTGCAACTTTGCTGAATTCATTTATTTATTTTAATAGTTTTTGGTTGGAGGCTTTAGGGTTTTCCACATGTAAAGTATCATCTGAAAACAATGACAGTTTTCCTTCTTCTCTTCTGGTTTAGATGCCTTTTATTTCTTTTTCTTGTCTGATTGCTGTGGGTAAGACTTCCAATATTATGTTCACTGGAAGTGACAAAGGTTAAGCCCAAGCTGTCTTTATTCCTTCTAAGTGTGTGTTTCCCCTACACTGGGTCCCTTGCCCTAAAGTGGGAAGTGATGGAGCAAGTGGGGCCCAGGTGGGATCTTAGCTTGTATCAGTTGCAGGCATCCACAGCTCTGCTCAGACACAGCTTTGGGTGCCAGTCCCCTTTGTTGCTCACAGCCAATCAGCCCCCAGCCTCTGCCACCCCCACGCTCTTGTGGAATCACTCTGCTGGACAGACGGGCCCCTTGTGGCTTCTCAGCATGTATCAGAGGGTGAACTGTGCACAGCAGATGCCATCAGAGATCTGGGTGGTTTCAGAGGCGCTGCTTCAGTAAGTGCCAACAATGGCCTCCATCGCCCCATCCAAAATCTACGCTAGGACTAGGTCACCTCTGCACTCCACAGTTGGATCTTTCCCCTGGCCGTGGCTACCCCAGATTCAGTGCTGGACTGTGACGTGGAGTGACGAGGCTGGAGCATTCTCTCCGCTAGGGCTGGGGAGCATGGTGAGGGAGTTGCAGGAAGCTGGGCAGCTGCTAGAGCAGATCCCTCTCTGCCTAGCTGTGGGGCAACCTGTGTGTGTGTCTTTCTTTGAGTGGCATCCAGGCTCCCTAGAGCCCTTATAATAGTCCCAGCAGTCCTCCCATCAGCCAAAGGGACTGTTCTCTCTACACAGGACACCAGGACTGGGGAGTCCAATGTGTGGTTCAAACGGCTTACTCTCAGGTTGACTCTCCACTGATATGTGGTTTAGTTGTTAAGTTATATCTGACTCTTGTGACCCCCATGGACTGTAGCCCACCGGGCTTCTCTGTCCATAGGATTTTCCAGGCAAGAATACTGGAGTGGGTTGCCATTTCCTTCTCCAGGGGATCTCCCTGACCCACAGATAGAAGCCGGGTCTCCTGCTTTGCAGGTGGATTCTTTACCATCTGAACCACCAGGGAAACCTTTTCCTCTTCACTTCCTCCCAGGGAAATAGATCCCCACTTAATTGCTTCTCTTCCCTTCGTATCTGGTTATGTGTGTATCTTTCCTGCAACGCTGGTTCATAGGAGTCTTTCTGTCAGTCTCCAGTTGGCTTTCAGTAAGAATTGCTCCACATGGGCATGTGTTTTTGAGGCATTCACGGGAGGAAGTGAGCGCTACAACCTCTCACTCCACTATCCTGATGCAAACCTCTGCACTCTTCTCCTTTCTCACCCTCCTTCTTGAAAGTGAAGTGAAGGCGCTCAGTCCTGTCCGACTCTTTGCAACCCCATGGACTATAGCCTACCAGGCTCCTCCATCCATGGGATTTTCCAGGCAAGAGTACTGGACCCGGCTGCCATTTCCTTCTCCAGGGGAGCCCTCCCTCAAAGCATCGTATCCATCTGGCTCTTGTCTCAGGCTCTACTTCTAGGAGCCCAAATTTAGATGGTGTCTACCTGGAGAGTGTAGTGTTGTGTGTGGGGTGTGTGTGTAGCTGACACGCAGCACTGTCCACAGAGAGATCTGTCCCTCGCCTAGTCTGCTGCTCCCTTACGCTGTGTGCATGTTCTGCAGGGTTTACCACCAGGTTTTATCTGGCCACTTCCTGAGGAGAAGGCCTTGATTGTCTGTTCCTCCTTGTGACCACAGGCGAGACCTCAGTAGACCTCCTTGTACATGGTCCCTGGGACCGGAGTGACCATTTCTCTGGATGGACAGATGGGAGTAAATTCTGTGCCCTGGGCACATGCAGACTTAGCTTCATGGAGTCCTACATACAACTGCCCTGGGGTTTCCCCAGTTCTGTAGGAGCTACACCTGCCCAGCAGCAACACACACGTCTTCCTGTCTCCCCATATCTCCAACACTGGGCAGGGTCTTCCCTTCCATTTTGCCATTCTGATGTTGGTTTCCCATCACTAATTTTGTTTTCCTCTCCATTGCTAGCAGCTTTCAGCACCTCTGCACCTGCTTTTTGGATATTGGTGCTCCCTAGTGTCTACCCAACACCTCATCCACCCCTTCAGCTCTTTTCAACCCTTACTATCTTTGTTTTTTAATTTAAAGGACTTTGTTGTTGTATACAGTTAAACTGCCTTCTCTAAGTGGACCATCTGCCTCTTTTTCTTGTTTATGGCAGCCTTCACTGAGCAGAAATCCTTAAATGCCACTGCCTTATGCTCTCATTGTCACATGGAGATTTTGATGAAAATGACTCATTTATATTTCACCCACCCTTTATTGCAGTTCCCCGACCAGGATGGAGACATGAGTCCACAGGGAACACTTCGAGTTACAGAGACCATTTTCACACAGAATTATACTCGCTTTCCATTCTGACCCATAAATCCAGCCTTTCTACCTTGGGCCTCTCTTCCATGAGCTTGAGTTATTATTCTGGAGCTTTTTGGTTCCCCTGGTGGACCACTCCCTGGACCCTCAAAGTGCCACAAAACCCTTGAGCTGCATAGAAAACATGTTAGCATGCCAACCTGGTCCCCACATTGCAACGTAAATAACGAGAGTTTGATTCCTCTGCAGACCCTCCTGAGAGGAATTGTTCATCTTTGTGCTTCTCAGTTGGTCCCCAGTCATACACTGTTGCTCTTATAGCAAGCCAGCAAATGCCCAGGTGGATACAAAATGCTGCACTGTGGGCTGAGAAGGAAGCTGTTATAGTTAGTGGGCACTTTTGGGGGCTCCTGGTATGATCTCAGGCGACGATTGGGCACCCTGGTGGACTGATGCTCTGAGAAAGGAGAAGTGAAGGACTGACCATGGTCTCCCATGTGAGTGATGACCAGGGGCAAATAGAGTGGGCTCTCAGGGGAGTGAGCCCAGGAACTGCAGCCTCCTTTTAAACTCTGAGCATGGAATAGGTCTTCTAAGCCCTACATCTCTGAGGTTCTCTAGTGGCTCAGTGGTAAACAATTTGCTTGCCAAGATGCAAGAAACGCAGTTTCAATCCCTGGATTGGGAAGATCTCCTGGAGGAGGGAAAGGCTACCCACTCCAGTATTCTTGCCTGGGAAACCCCATAGACAGAGGAGCCTGGTAGGCTCCAGTCCAGAGGGTTGCAAAGAGTCAGACATGACTGAGAATGAACGCATGCCTGCAGATCACACTTTGCTAATCTCAAACTTTTTTCCTGACTCAGTCTTGGAGCATTTTTTTTTTTTAAGTTGTTGGAAAACTTTTGAGTATACTGGGAACAAGTTGAACATTCGAATCTACTTTTTCAATTGTAAATTGTATGAAATTTGGACACAAATCAAGTATTCCCAATGAAAATTTAGCATACAAATTGAGATTTGTAAGTGTATAATACACAGTGGATTTGAAAGATTTGATAAGGATTGCTAAGTCACTTCAGTCATGTCCGACTCTGTGCGACCCCATAGACGGCAGTCCACCAGGCTCCCCCGTCCCTGGGATTCTCGAGGGAAGAACACTGGAGTAGGCTGCCATTTCCTTCTCCAATGCATGAAAATGAAAAGTGAAAGTGAAGTTGCTCAGTCGTGTCTGACCCTTAGCGACCCCATGGACTGCACCCTACCAGGCTCCTCCGTCCATGGGATTTTCCAGGCAAGAGTACTGGAGTGGGGTGCCATTGTACTGATTTCATGTTGAAATCATATTTTGTATACAATGGATTAAAATGTGTTATTAATGTTCTACTTGTTTCGTTTTACCTTTATTGGTGTGCTTACAAAATAAACTAAAATTACATGCATGGTGATGTAATATTCCTATTAGGAAACACTGCTTTAGATGGTGTGTTATCCAGACCCTTCTCTCAAATATATTGTACCTAAAGAAAGAGCAACACTTTAGACTTTTTTGACTTCTGGTTTTCTCTAAAGTTAAAACTTTTAAAATGGTGGATTAGTCACTAAGCTGTGTCTGACTTTTGCGACCCCATGAACCGTACCCCACCAGGCTCCTCTGTCCATGAGATTCTCCAGGCAGGAATACAGGAGTAGATTGCCATTCCCTTCTCCAGGGGATCTTCCTGATCCAGGACTCGAACCTGGGTCTCCTGCATGGCAGGCAGATTCTTTACCGACTGAGCTACAAGGGAAGCCCAATAAACATGAGTGACATTAAAAAAAAAAAAATCTTTGAATCTACCTTTACTTTAAATCCACTAAGACTAGTAAAGGATAGTATCCTAAAAAAAAAAAAAAAAAAAAGATAGTATCCTGACAGAACTTTTTTTTTCCCTAAAGCCATGCTGTTTTTTCTTTCTATTTTTTAGCTTGTTGCAGACTGACTTGGTAGTGATTCTCCTCCCAGGGTTATTCTTGGCAAAATAAGTCACAGATATAAGAACCCAGGGCTTCTTAAGGAAAGAGTCCTCTGCAAAACCCAGGTCGTGTGTGCCTGCTCAGTCACTTTAGTTGTGTCCAAATCTTTGCAAACCCATGGACTGTAGCCCTCCAGGCTCCTCTGTCCATGGGAGTCTTCAGGAAGAATACTGGCGTGGGTTGCCGTCAAAACCCAGGAGTCCGGCTAAAGTGAGACTCCCGGATCCTGGCTCTCCTGATGGGGGTGATGTGGAGATCTGCGCTTTAACAACCGTTTCAGGATGATCTGAGTACAATCAAATTAAAATCGATGCTCTGCTGTGTTCCAGGTTCATTCGTGCATCATGCATTATCTCACTTAATTCCACAACTGCCCTGTGTGGCAGTATTTCTAACCATATTTTACCGGTTTGACAATGAAGGTTCATGATCGTGAACTGTCTCAGTTCCTAGGTGCTTATAAGAGGTGAAACAAGCTTTTCAAGTCTGTATCTGTCCATTTGCAATGCCGTCAGCCTTAAGAATAAAATCTACAAGAGAGCTGGGAAGGAGAGAAGGAGCATTTGGCTTTTTGGAAGCAATAAGGAATTTCAGGTGGAAAACTGGATATTAAGGACTGCTTTGTTTCTCTCAAATAAAAAACTGAGGATTCCTGTCGTAAGAACCTTGCTGATAATCTGTATCTTTCAGGAGGGCCGTGGTTAGCTGCTGTGACAAACATCCCCCAGAATACTGAAATCACAAAGCTTTAGTCTTCACTGGTATTACATGTCTATTGTGGGTCTGCAGGGAGGTTCTGCTCAACGTAGTCATTCTGGGAGCTGGCCCCACAGCATTGCTGCTCTAAAAGTTGCTATTAGCTGTGAGAAAAAGCACCCAGGAAGGTCTTAAGGTGATATGTGTCACTTTGATTCAGAACCTCTGATCAGAGCCAGTCACCCAGCCCACCCATGTCCATGCAGGAGCCAGGAAACATATCTTCCTTGTTTCCAGAAGCACTACTGACCAGCTATGACCACCCCAGAGCCCCTATTCAGGTAGGGACTAGGATGAGGCAATGAGGCTGAATCATTACAACTTTAATATTTTGTTCATTGTGAGTTTTTTCTTATTCATTTTTATTTTCTGAAAGATTGCATTGACATTATTTATTTTAATGACTGACTTTTTTTCTACCCCTTTACGTTTTATAGAAAGCCCCATCTTTGATACAAAGAGAAAATACAAGAATATGAGAATTTAGACTGAAATTTTATTTGTACATTACAGACTGAGGGAAAAGCAATGCATGCGTGTGTGCTAAGTTGTCTCAGTCATGTCTGACTCTTTACAGCTGTATGGACTGTAGCCCTCCAGTCTCCTCTGTCCATGGGATTCTCCTGGCAAGAATACTGGAGTGGGTTGCCATTTCCTCCTCCGGAGGATCTTTCCAACCTAGGGATTGGACCTGAGTTTCTTATGTCTCCTGCATTGGCAGGTGAGACTATTTTTTTTTTTTAATCACTAATGCCACTTGGGAAGCCCAGGGGAAAGCAATATTTATTGCTAAATTTTTAACCTAGCAGTATTTAAAGGTAAGAATATAGCTGACATCTATATTCATCTACTTAAATACTGATGGAAAAAGAAAATAGTGAAAACACACTCTTAGAAAGAGACACAAAGTTCAGGTAGAAATTGAGGTTCTCCTCAATTGAGGTCCAGGCTACTCAGATTCCCACCTTTGTCCACATAGTCTAGAAAACCTCTTGTACTCAACGTGCCCAGAGACCTTCCAAGTACATTAGGAAGACAGTTAAAACCCTCATCCCAGAACCACAATGTTTCCAGTGATTGGGCTAAAGTTAATCAGTGTGAATTGAATGAAACAGCTTGTTCAAGTAAAATCAATTGAAATCTTGAACAAAAATGGAAATTTGGCAGCGGGTCTTCCATTCCTGAGAAATACTATCATGTAAGGTTTTTAAAATACTACTACAATCCCATGGAAGCTTCTGTAAGGCGCCAAAGACATTGATCTTGATAAAGACCCAGGATATTTTCCATCTATGGAACTATAATCATCTAGCAATTTAACTTATATTAACACTTGGTGTGATTTTTCTTTTAACCAATGTCTTCCCAGTTTTGTCTCTACGTGGATTTCATGTGAGTGTGAATCTATAAAATTGACCCAGATTCTCTCTCAGCAGTAGAATTGATCTCCTTTTCCCCTACGTGCCTTGTAAAATACATTTGTGAACTTTCTGGAGAAATTGAAAGGAGGACTTCTTCAAAGACCCAAACTATTTGCTGAATATGTTTCTACTTTGAACATCAGTAGAAGGAACACCTAAATGTGAGGTGAAAGCGAGAGAATCCTCCTGGCCATGACATTGCTTTAATCTTCTGTATTTTATATTCTGCAAGAAAAACCCCTTTATCCCTAGAGCTATCCACAATGGATAGGATCACTCCATAATTGTCTATGAAAACGAGAAAAGCCCAGGTTTTTGAGAAACTTTCTTTATGAGATTTTTGATGAACAATATGTTATTCTCTGAAGAACGGTCTTTGTTATCTGAAATCAGGTTTTCTTTTTTTCTTAATTTCTTTGGCTGCACTTCGTCTTAGTTGTGGCAGAAGGGGTCTTACCTTCAGCATGGGGGATCCAGCTCCTTGACCAGGGATTGAACTTGGACCCCCTGCATTGGGAGTTCAAAGTCTTAACCACTGGACCAGCAGGGAAGTCCCACCAGGTGTCAGGTCCCTGAATGACCACGTCAGGTAGAACCTCATTGCAGACCCACAGTGGACACGTAGGACTAAGAACCTGAACTTCTAAGGAACTCACTCCCATGTTCCCTGCCGCAATTTCAGAAAATTGACTTGACAGACAAACTTTCCTAAGGCAATGGCAACCTACTCCAGTACTCTTGCCTGGAAAAATCCCATGGATGGAAGAGCCTGGTGGGCTGCAGTCCATGGGGTCGCTAAGAGTCAGACATGACTGAACGACTTCATTTTCACTTTTCACTTCCATGCATTGGAGAAGGAAATGGTAACCCACTGCAGTGTTCTTGCCTGGAGAATCCCAGGGACAGGGGAGCCTGGTGGGCTGCCATCTATGGGGTCTCTAGGAGTTGGACACGACTGAAGCGACTTAGCAGCAGCAGCAGCAGAAGCCATTTAGGGCTATATTAGTAACTCACAGCCAGTGGGCTAGCTTTTCCCCCTTGCCTTCCTGGATATAATTAGGGTCTGTTCCCTAACATGGCACAGTGGTAAAGAACCCACGTGCCAATGCAGGATACATAAAAGATGAGGATTCAACCCTTGGGTCAGAAGATCCCCTAGAGTAGGAAATGGCTACGCACTCCAGTATTCTTGCTTGGAAAATTCCATGGGCAGAAGGAATCTGGCGGGCTGCAGTCCATGGGGCTGCAAAGAGTTGGATATGACTGAGCGACTGAACACACACAGAATCAAAAGTACTGACAAGGAGCCCTGTGGGCTGGTGGGGAAAGACTCACTAGAACCGTGATGAGGAGTGTTATTGTGGAAGGACGCTCTTTCCTGCTGAAGAAGGATCGTAAAAGAAGAGGTTTTCTTCTTGGGTGACCAGTTATCAGAAAAGCTGTCACTATCCCCTGGACAGAATTTTGAAGGGTGAGCAGGAGTCCTTTAGAAGAAAGGATCCTCTTCCTGAACTCTGTGAGTCCATCAGTAGCAACCTGGCATTTCACAGCCAAGGTTTCTCCGTGACCTTCAGATGACTTGCCCAGGGCCACCATCCTCTCTTGTCTTTAAACAGAGATGGAAGTGCCTGGAAGTTTAGGTGGCCCCCACCCCCCAAAAGGACGGCTCCTAGTACAAAAGCCAGCCTCCTTTGCTGACCAGTGGGACAACCACTGAAGTACAACGTTCACTTCAAAGCCCGCTTGGAATCAGGCAGAGTCTGGGACTTCACCCAACATTGTACCTTTGTCTGTCTGCTGAAGCAAACTCTCGAGAGTACTTTGGACAGCAAGGAGATCAAACTAGTTAATCCTAAAGGAAATCAACCCTGAATTGTCATTGGAAGGACTGATGCTGAAACTCCAGTCCTTGGGCCATTTGATGCTAAGAGCCAACTCATTGGAAAAGACCCTGATGCTGGGAAAGACTGAAGGCAAAAGGAGAAGGTGGTGGCAAAGATGAGATGGTTGGATGGCATCACTGACTCAACGGACATGAATCTGAGCATAGTCCAGGAAATGGGTGAAGGACAGGGAAGCCTGGTGAGCTGCAGTCCATGGGGTTGCAGAGAGTTGGACACGACTGAGTGACTGAGCAGCAGCTGGCTTCTCAGGTTCCTGACTGGCTCTGCTCACTACGAGGGGCATCTGGCCTCAGTGAACAGCCTGTGCCCGAATCCTTGCTCAGTGTGTCCTGGGAGGACCAGCCTCTGAGAGTGTCTATCAGAACAGGGCCTCAGCAGCTGTATGTTTCAGAAATCGAAAATATCAGATCAAATGGACTTGTACTGTATGGGAAAATAATTTATGAGCCATGACGTGCTTTACTGTGTTGGTGATTATATTATATTCTCAGTTTACAATTGCTTTCCAAAGCAGGCCCAGAGAAAACATGGTCAGCGTCGCTTTACCCTCACCCTGGGGGCTCACGGCGAGAATGTGCAGAAATAGGTTAAATCTACATGAGAAACCCACCCTCTTTTCTCTTTGATCCACAGTTCTCGCTTGGCCCATTGGAGCTTTTCTAGGGCTTGTATTTTTAGTATTTCACTTACGACTGCAGAGTTGTTTATTTCATAAACCCACCTCTTAAACCCAATAAAACACCATTTCTTCAAAGGAGTTGTTTTCATTCTGTGAATATGAAAAAAATAAAGGTGATAAATCACAAACATCTCATATCAGAGAGTTACTTTATCTTTTTGGCACTGGCCCTGAGAGAGCAGGGGCCAGAATCAGATAGAGCCTCTTTGCTCTTCCTGGTGTCTCCCACCACGCTTGTTAACATGGGGGCTGTTATCAGATGCGGTTGGAAGCCAGCTACAGGCTCGATTTACTGCTCTCCTTTGGCGTGGTCCATTTGCCCTAGGCTCAATAAGCCATAAAAAATAGATCCTCTGCCAATTTGACAGCCTCTGCTCCGGAGATGCAAAGTATGGGAAAATCTACAAGATGTTTCTCCTTTTATTCCGTTTATTTGGAAAAATAATCTCAAAATTAACGATCTGTTTTAGATGAAGGTCAGTAGAAACTCGGGCCATTTATATTAACAGAATTTCCCTGAGTTTAACAATCTTTCTAATCTTTCCTCCTCTCTCCTTTCTTCCTTTCCTCCCTCCCTCTCTATTTTGAATTAGACTATAGCTTCATAATTTGTAGGAAGTTTAGTGTGATTTCAAGAGTGAATTTACAGAAATTTAAAAAATCAATTTGGCAGCAACTCTATAAATTTTTCATAAAACTGTTCTGTGTCACTGCCTATCTCCTGGGAGGCAAGAGTGCTAAAGGCTCAGGTTTTCAGGAGAGGACCAGTGCTGGCTTTTCAATTGCCAACAACCTGACTTTGAGCAAATTGAATCCTCTGAGTCACAGTTTTTTCAGATGCAAATAGGAGCCTAGCTTGTCTGTGGTGGAAAGAGATACCATTCTAGCCAGGAAACTATTTAACAGGCACTTAATAAGTGATGGGCATGGTTACCATCATGATTAGGCCGACTTGCATGAACAAAGAAGAAAGACTGTGAAAAGGAAAGAAAAAGGAAATTGGGAAGGGGGAAGGCTTTGTCTCTTTCTTTTAAATACAATCTTGGAATAGACACTGAAGTGGTTTCTTGAGTCTGTTTTTCAGTAGCTCAGTTGTGTCCAACTCTTTGCGACCCCATGGACTGTAGTAGGCCAGGTTTTCCTAGAGTTTGTTCAAACTCATGTCCATTGAGTCGGTGATGCCATCCAACCATCTCATCCTCTGTTGCCCTCTTTTCCTCCTGTGCTCAATCTTTCCCAACATCAAGATCTCTTCCAGTGAGTCGGCTCTTTGCATCAGGTGGCCAAAGTATTAGAGCTTCAGTTTTAGCATCAGTCCTTCCAATGAATATCTAGGGTTGATTTCCTTTCAGATTGAGTCTGAGTCTGTGGTAGGAGAGAACTATCTGTGTGGATGAAGGCGGGTGGGTGG
>SJYQ01005003.1:223214-271975 GCA_006410935.1 Redunca redunca
TGGGTGGGGGGTGACCAGCTAGAGCCAGATCAGAAGGTCATGATTACTCTGGTAGCCTCTACTCGGAAGCTGTCATGGGTCAATAGTTTTGAGGGTGTTGGGGAAATCCCCTCTTGTGAACATGATCTTCCCTTTGGCAATGCCCAGCTGAATTGGACCAGAAGGTGGGAGTTAATATGAGCAGCAAGTATTTCATCTCAAACACAGTTTTCTTCCCAGTTCAGTTCCTTCGCCTCATCCTTTTGTATAACTCTCTTCTTCAGGGAACTATTGCCCCAGCAAAAAGCAGAGTCAAGCAGTGCTTATTGTGATCTCAGGGAGACAGCAGTGAGGGGTGGCTTGTGATGGGATTTCAGTTCTCATCCCAGGTTCTCATCTCATTGAATCTGGGCAGCCTAGATGAAAGTCAGGAATCCTAGCCACTAGTCCACCAGGGGCTAGAGGCTAGAAGCAAAAATCCCCAGGCTCTTGCCTCCATTAAAAAATGCATTTCTCAAGGAGGCAAAATCTGTAAAACAAACAAACAAAAAACAGTGCAAAGTTTATTATTAGAGACAGCACAAGTGGGAGAGCACACAGAGAAAGAGTTTGCTTATTTAAGACTGAAGCAAGGCAGAGACGCCCGCCTGGGGAGAAATGGTGTGGGTGACCCCTGTCATGAGGAGCGGTACAGCAAAGAGGCAGTTAAATCAGTTGCACACAGCACTTCTTCTGGGTCTTTGTTTAACTTTGGCCAGCTATCTGTTTTTTGGTTTCCCCCCCTGCCCCTACATCTGACATGCCCTAGGACCTTCCCCAGGACCTTCCCCAACATGCATGCACAAACATTTATTTCAAGATAGATTCCAACCCAGAGAATTATGGGGGTGCCTTGGCATCACATATTATGGGATGTCACCCTCTCCTTTTTGACCCCCAAGGAGCCTTTCTGCACATGTGTCTCCCTTGCCCCAAGGATGGGAAATATATGACCTCTTGATCCTTTACTCAAATAGGGTTTACCCTCTCTCTGTCCCTGCCAAAACTATTATCCTAAAGTGCCCTCAAGAGGCAAAGTCCAGCTCTTTATCCTGTTCTTGCTGTTATTTCTGTCTCAAAGTGCAAACAGGAGGCTGGTTGTAAATGCCTAGCCTGCTGCTGCTAGGTCGCTTCGGTCGTGTCCGACCCTGCGCGACCCCAGAGATGGCAGCCCATCAGGCTCCGCCATCCCTGGGATTCTCCAGGCAAGAACACTGGAGTGGGTTGCCATTTCCTTCTTCAGTGCATGAAAGTGAAAAGTGAAAGAAGTCGCTCAGTCGTGTCCGACTCTTCGCGACCCCATGGACTGCAGCCCACCAGGCTCCTCCGTCCCTGGGATTTCCCAGGCAAGAGCGCTGGAGGGGGTGCCATTGCCTTTGCCTCCTGCCTCAGCTGGAGCGTGTCAAGCGGACAGTCTTGGGGGGTTAAGGATACTTTGTTGCTATTGTTGTGTTGCTGCTTCTTTCTTTCTTTCTCAGTGATCTGCTTCCACCCTGTCTGCGGCCAGAGATAGGTACCTGAACGTGCAGATGATGTTATGTGGTCCTGTCTGGGGATTTAGGGTGAGTTTTGATGTCTTGAGCTGGAGGCAAGAGTAAAGACCTGGGGAGATGAAAGGATACAATAGAAGGAGCTTTGTTCTATGTACGGAAGCTGCATTGAAATGAAAACTCAAGCACAAACTTCGTTAACGCACGCACGTTCTGATTCTCATAGTGGTTGTCAGACCTGAGTTATTGGCAGTGTAAATTTCTTAGCAAATTTCTCTCTTTAACCCTGCCTAACACACTCTGCCTTGTTTGCCTTTTATAAAAATCAGAGCCTTTCTGGAAGAGAGTGCCCTGGAAAATCATATGTCTTCATTCCTTTGGGAGAAATTTTCAAATTCTGAAATACCTAGGGGGAGAGAGAGAGAGAGGTATGACTTGAAAATTAGTCACCAAGAAAATGGTAAAAATTCACCATTAGAAAGCTAGAAAGTCTGACTTTTGAAGCCTCTCTCTTTCCTAGATTCACCTTAAAAAAAAAAAGAGAGGTTAAAACATGGTGCTTTGAATCTACAAACTAAATTGAGAGGGAAATCCTAGAGCCTTAACACATCGCTTCATCACAAGTAAGAAAATGTTTTGAATAAATGTAGGAATTGCAGCTCTGGATAACTGTGTGTTAGGGGAAAAGACTGATTACTATCACCACCAGACAATTATTAGCATTCCTTGTACTGATCTATTCCATGAAATTTCAAAAGTAATTTTAAGAAGGTACAACTGCTTACTTCACAAAGGTTTGAAAATTTTGCCACTTAACTTCTCATTAACTTAGAGTGAAAAGGTAATAAACCCAGCAGATCTCAACCCAGAAGTGATTTTAGCTGATAGTAAAAAAAAAAAACAGCCTTAAAAAACCCACACTTATTTAACTTTCTCCTCTGTCGTAGATGTTGGCAAAAGTGTACTCTGGAGTTGTAACATGTGTGTATTGATTTATGAGCCTGTACTGGATTGTTTCCTGGGCAGAGAATTGGTATTCAGCTGAAGAATTCAGTTTTTGAATTCTGAAACTTTCTACCCAACATCCAGGAAACGTCATTGGTGAAGGTAATGGGCCATACAAATAAAATCCTCACTGTGGTGGTTGATGGTTTAGGCACTAAGTCCTGTTGTGTCCCAGGCAAGAATGCTGGAATGGGTGGCCATTTCCTTCTCCAGGGGATCTTCCTGACTCGGGGATGGAACCCGGGTTTCCTGAATTGCAGGCAGATTCTTTACCAACTGAGCCAAAAGGAACACACCTGCAAACCTGGCATCATGAGTTTATTTTGTATCAGATGCTCAGATTCTCCATGTGGCGGGGCTCTGCTAACTAGATCCATCCAACAAGAGTGGACTTTTTCTTTCCACCATTTGAGAATCTTATGTTAATTTCCTATACATGTTCTTTGTACCACAAACTTGGTGACTTAAATAATGCAGATTTTTTTCTCGGGTGGGTCTAAAGGCCAGAAGCCTGAAGAAAGCTTCAGAAGACTGAAATCCACGTGTTGGCAGGACCGCAAGCCATCTGGACGCTGTGAGACGATCCGCTGCTTTGCCTTTTCAGCTTCCAGTGGCCACTGAGAGTCCCTCTGCTTGCGGCCTCCTGACACCTTCCTTTATCTTAAAAATGCATCACTTCAGTCCCTACTACTGTCAATTTCCCTCTGCCTTTCTCTTACAAGGAGCACACTCAGCTAATCCGATAGCATCCCCATCACAAGATCCTTAACTTAATCCTCTTAGCCATAGAAAGTAACATACCCGGGATCCAGGATTAGAAGTTGTATACCTTCGGGGACCATCTTTCAGCCTACCACATTTTAGGATGCAAATGATTAAATTTGACCAGCATCACCACTGTATCCTTTTTAGAGGTATGGCTCAGTGGAGAAGAGGGTGACAGAGGATTAGATGGTTGAATGGCATCACGGATTCAGTGGACACAAACTTGGGCAAACTCTGGGAGATGGTGAAGGACAGAAAAGTCTTGTGTGCCACAGTCCCTGGGGTCCCGAAGAGTCAGACAAGACTCGGTGACTGAGCAGCAACAGCAGTGGTAAAGAACCTGCCTGCTAAAGCAGGAGCCACAGGAGATGTAGGTTCAGTCCCTGGGTCGGGAAGGTCCCTGGAAGGAGGAAATGGGAAACCACTCCAGCGTTCTTGCCTGGGAAATCCCATGGACAGAAGAGCCTGGTGGTCTATAGTCCACGGGGTCAGAGAGTCGGACACGACTAAGTGACTGAACATGTATGCTTGCAGGGCATTTTACACTTTATTAATTAAATCTTCTAAGCTAAGAAAATAACATGCTTGTGACTAAAAACAGAAAAAGAAAACAAGCGGTACAAAATCTCTACAATGAAATGTGAGCTAGGCTGCTTTTGGTGGCCAGGTGGTTACTTTATTCCAGCCCCAGACCCTTCCCCAGAGCTAGTCATAGTTACTTGTTCCCTGGTGTCCTTCCAGAAAGCGTTCATATGTGTATTATATGCTGTTTAATATAAATGTGAAATGCTATATATGTTGCTCTGAATTTGAACTTTCTAGTTCCTTTACCTTGGCACCCTTTCCTTATCAACACATCCAGTTTTATTCTATTTCTTTTAACTGTTATGTGATATTCTGTTGAGTGGAGATATCATAATTTATTTAAGAATTTCTTTTTTTTTTAAATATAAGCTTTTAGACTATATCCAGGATTCTATCTGCCATCACAGAGTCGCCTACATTATGTATGTGTATTCCTTTCCCTCTCTACATAATCAGTAATTTGTTTATTGCTGAGTAGCATTCCATTGTATAAACAGTCATGATTAGCTTTTTTTTTTTTCTCTTGGGGATAGACATATGACTGTTTCCAGTATTTGGCTATTATGAATAAAGTTGTGATAAAAACTGGAATGTGAATCTTTGTGTGGACATATTTCTACTTCTCTTTGGTAAATACTAGTATTGGAATTGTTGGGTCCTGGGGTTTGTGTATGGCCAACTTTAGAAATCCTGCTGATGGAAGAAATGTTCACATATTAAGGTATGGGGAAGTCATGCTGACTTACATCTAATTTAACTTGGACTTCAAGCTAACCAAACAGCCTGATTGTGGCCCACTAAACCTGCATCATACATCTGCTTTAGTCATTAAACAAAGGAACACATGTACAGACCAAAATGGAGCAACTATGGTTCTGGCATTCAGAACGGAGCTGCGTAGCCATTGTGGACATTCCTGTATGACTGACAACCTGCATTTTCTGAACTTTATCCCACTCAGGGACGCCACCAGCCCTCTCAAAAACAATACCTGCTAGCGCCTGTCAGCAGCAACCACATGCTTTCAAGTCTACCCTTGTAATTATGTAACTGTTTTTGACCCTAAGCAACCCATGCTTCATAATCACCCTACTTCTTGCTGGCTGTAAACCTAACTCTTGACAAACAGCTTATGTAACTTTGTGGGTTGTTTTTTTTTTTTTTCTGGCATATATAAACTCCCCCATTTTTCAGTCTGGCAGAACACAATTTAAGTGCTTCCTTGAATCTGTGTTTCCTGGGCTATCACCCTCAGCCTGGCTCAGATAAAGCTCTTTTCTATTCCTATCATAGATTCTTCATGGCTTATTTCCATCAACACTGTCAGATCCCTCCCAAAGGTGGTTTCAAAGTTTACTCACCTAACAGCACTGTGTGAGAGTCTCAGGTGTTCCACATTCTTGCCAACACATGGCGTGGCATCTTCTCCATACTAACCATTTGGTGAAGGTAAAACAGTATTTCACTATATTTTCAGTTTTTTCCAGGAGTCATGTATGGATGTGAGAGTTGGACCATAAAGAAAACTGAGCTCCGAAGAACTGACACTTTTGAACTGCGGTGCTGGATAAGGCTTTTGAGAGTCCCTTGGCAGCAAGGAGATCCAACCAGTCCATCCTGAAGGAAATCAACCCTAAATATTCATTGGAAGGACTGATGCTGAAGCTCCAATTCTTTGGCCAGCTGATGCGAAGAACTGACTCACTGGAAAAGACCCTGATGCTGGGAAAGATTGAAGGCAGGAGGAGAAGGGGACGACAGAGGATGAGAAGGTTGGATGGCATCACTGACTCAGTAGACATGAGTTTGAGCGAGCTCTGGGAGATGGTGAAGGACAGGGAAGCCTGGCGTGCTGCAGTCCATGGGGTCGCAAAGAGTCAGACACAAGTTAGTAACTGAACAATAGCAACAACACTTTCAGTTAGCATTTCCCTAATCACTAATGGGTTTTGAGTGGCCTTTCACATGTTCATTGACCATGTGGTTATCCTCTTAATATATGAGTTGCTTAGTCACATCTTTTTCTTACTTTTTGTTGGTTTGCCCATCTGGTCCTTACTGGTTTGAAGGAGTTATTCACATTCTGCGTACAACTTCTTAATCAGATATAAGCATTGAAAATATTACTTCCCTCTGTGAATTCTCATTCGCTCTTTTAATGTTGGCTTTTTGTGAACAAAACTTCTTAATTCTAAACTGTTGCAGTTTCTCAAACTTTCCCTTGAAGGTCAGTATGCTTTTGTGTTTTTAATACTTTATGAGATCTTTGCTATTCCAAGTGCAGAAGGATGTTCTCTTCTGTGATTTTCCAGGCGTATCACCACCCAGCGGGTGCTAGTGGTAAAGAATCTGCCTGTCAATGCAGAGATGCATGTTTGATCCCTACCTCAGGAAGACCCCCCTGGAGTTGTAAATGGCAACCCACTCCACTGCTTTTGCCTGGAGAATCCCATGGATGGAGGAGCCTGGTGGATTACAGTCCACAGGGTAACAAAGAGTTGGACACGACTGAGCACCCCCCTGCCAAAACCACCTGAAATTGTTTTCTGTTATAGTGTGAAGGCCTAAGATTATTTCTTAAAACTGTGACTGTTCAAGTGACCTAGCACCAGTTATGGGAAGGATCATCTTTTCCTTTGGAGTCTGTGTTCACCTCAGTCATAAATCAAACAAATGCCAATCTGTGGATCTGCTTCTGTCCCTGCTAGTTTGTTTCACTGTCTGTCATTTGATTTAGGAAAAATGAAGAATTGTGACCCTTTTTTGCACCTGAGTGCCTTAGACCTTGTACCATTGGGCTAATTCTGTTTTGGTCAACATGTACTTAAAGAGTATTTTGTGTATGTTTAACTTGGTGCCTTCAGTAAGATAGAGTGTTTAAATTCATCTTCATTAGATCCCCCATCTTTCCCCAGGTCTCAGGAGGAAATTAGCCAGTTAACAGTTTGCTGGTAAATGTCCTGTGATCCTGGGCAGAGAGTCTGCTGCAGAGAAATGGGGCAGAGGACTGCTTCAGGACGAGGCTCCTTCAGTGCGTGATGACTTGCTTCCATAGCATTCCTCTTCCCGTTGGGGCTCATCCCTCTCTCCTGGGCCCCAGATAACCTTGATGCTTCTCCAAGCCATCCTCAAACCCCATCTGCTCATTTGCAGCTTGACTCATCCTGGATGCCTCTCCCAGGATGGCCTCTCTCCTGCTTTTGGTCTCTATAAAGTTTACCCCCAGGAAGATTCCCCTGGAGGAGGGTATGGCAACCCACTCCAGTATTCTTGCCCGGAGGATCCCATGGACAGAGGAGCCTGGTGGGTTACAGTCCATGGGGTCACAAAGAGTCAGACACAAGGGAAGCAACTTAGCACAGACACACACACACTCTGATGTCATCTAGAAATAGAAAACCTCTCCCAGTCCTGTCAGCCCTTATGGATCTTTCTCTCCTCCAAACCTGGCAGCTGCTATTATGTCTGAATAACTTGTTTTGGCTTTTGTATCAAAGATGCTCATCTTGTCTCTCAAGCTAGACACCCATCTCTGCAGGAAGGCAAAACCCCGCTCTCTTAGTCAAAGCAGTTGTTCAATAAATATTGTATCCTGGATGGAGGGGTGAGGAGGCCTGGAGGCAGCCTAGCGGAGTGGCCTGCTTTCGGGTGCCAAGCAGCAGAGGGCCTGCTGCCTGTGTGAGATTCAGGATGCTCTGCCCTGTGAGATGCCTGGCAGCCCGATGCCCGTAATACTAGTGTCAGCTTGCTGGGAACCATCCTAAACCCTCCCTTCATCTTGCCAAATATTTGAGTTGGAAAAGATGCCAACTCTCATGCGGGGCAGAGCAGGGCGTGATCCAGGTGGGGAGAGGACCATGCCGCTCATCTGAGTCAGAACTTTTTGTTCTTTAGCTGAAAATGGAAGCATTGCTGATACTCTCTGTGCAGCGGAGAGTCAGCCAGCCTGCAACCAAGGAAGCTGTCAGAATATGAGGGTTGGGTGGACGCCACCATCACCAAGCTCCTCAAAGCCCCGTCGTCCGCACAGACAAGCCCGTGCACCTGCTGGATGGTACCTCCTTTAAATAGATGTTAAACAGCATCGCCAGGACGTGCCTTCAGTGTGCTGTCATGATCAACGGCGTGTGCTGGCTGACAGATTAAAAAAAAGCTGTTGAGTTGCAGGTAAAATGAGACAAATATGGAGAGACATTCTGGGTGTTCGGGGATATTTTGTCATTTGCTAGTGACAGATGTTTCGGGGATTTCGTCCCTGGGTCTTGCCAGATGTTCGCCACTTAACTTCCCTGAGGTTCCTGGCAGAATGGAAGGACTGATCTGTAGCCTGTTTTCCCTCTTTTAAAATCATTTTCTGGGACCTGAGCAGTTGAGAAGATAAATATTGCCATGCCAGTCTCCTCTCGTTTGGTGATTTCTGACAAGTGTGCGGTGTAAAAGTAAAATTGCGGCTCTGGTTCTCGGGAGCCATTGGAATCATTTGTAGTCATCCGTCTGCTAACGATGGGCTTGTGGTTTGCTGTAGGAACATTCCATTCATCATTCCCTCCTGGATGTCCCTTAGGTCCTAAGTAGAAAAATAGAAGTACAGTTATGTGGCAGCATGCATTTCTGATCACACAAACCTCAGCACTCAATGGTCTGAGCCTTAAATTCTCTCCCGCGTTCTCTGCATGGAGAGGGATTTCACCCCACGGGGATCCCAGGCTAGGCATGACTTCACGATCTGTTAGACAGAATGCTTCTCTCAGGGAGCTTGCCGAGGCTGGGTCTACAAGAGGTGGTATGGATATGTGAACAGGAAAAGTGGGCCCTCAGACGATGCTGCCTGGCTTTAAAAGCCCCAAAGGGGGTCTTTCAGGGAAGGGAGAGGCTGTTTGGGCTTGGGCAAAACTTGCAGTATCACAGTTCAGGCCTAGAGGGCGCAACCAGGCGAGAGTCGTCAAGCCAGCTGGGAGAATTCCCTGGTGGCTCAGACCTTAGCGTCTGTCTACAATGTGGGAGACCCGGGTTTGATCCCTGGGTTGGGAAGATCCCCTGGAGAAGGAAATGGCAATCCACGCCAGGACTTTTGCCTAGAAAATCCCATGGACAGAGGAGCCTGGTAGGCTACAGCCCATGGGGTCACAAGGAGTCGGACACGACTGAGCGGCTTCAATTTCACTTTTCTTTAAGCCCAACGGATGATCTGTTTCTTTGAGAAAAGCGTTCCTACTCTGGCGAGAGCTAGCCAAGTCATCTGTTGTTGGGATTTACGGGTGTTTTGGAAGTTTCTGAAACAATAATGACGTAATTTACAAATTGATTTTCTTGGGCAAGTAAAGTCCTGTTGATGCAGTGTGTGGAAGAGTAAGTTGTGTCAAATCAGTGGGAAGCTCTGGGCTCCAGTTGGCTCCAGGTCTCACACTGTTTTCTTTCTGAAATGCAGAGTTCCAGAGATTAGCACAGAGAGATGAGAAAGCCTTTCTCAGTGAACAATGCAGAGAAATAGAGGAAAACAACAGAATGGGAACGACTAGAGACCTCTTCAAGAAAATTAGAGATCGTAAGGGAACATTTCATGCAAAGATGGGCTCAATAAAGGACAGAAATGGCATGGACCGAAGCAGAAGCAGAAGATAAGTTAAGAAGAGGTGGCAAGAGTACAACACGTTGCTGTTGTTCAGTTGCTAAATCGTGTTTGACTCTTTGCGACCCGTGGACTGTAACCCACCAAGCTCCCCTGTCCATGGCATTTTCCAGGCAAGGATACTGGAGTGGGTTGCCATTTCCTCCTCCAGGGGATCCTCCTGACCCAGGGATTGAACCCGCATCTCCTGCATTGGCAAGCGAATTGTTTACCGCTGAGCCACCTGGGAAGCCCTGTGTTAACAGGAGGGGATATTTATCTGATTATTAGTTACTTAAGAAATATGGAGGGAGGGAGGAAGAGTGTTTCTCAGATGGAAACACTGAGGCAGACAGTTGACGTGTGCTGATGAAATGGTTTCCCCTCGTGCAGGGATGTGGGAAGGTAGGACAGGAAAAGACTTTCTCACGGATCTCCACCCCATGCTCTACAGTCATTTTCTCATTTTAATGTTCACAGTAACCTCCTGACATAGTTGTTATCCCCATTAAATGGCTGGGAAGGCTCGAAGACGATAAGTCACCTGCAGGCAGGAAGTAATGGGGCCGGGACAGGACTCAAGCCTGTCGGGGTCAGATTCTGTGCTGGGCACCACGCTGCCCCTTCAGTTCAGTTCATTTCGGTTGCTCAGTCTTGTCTGACGCTTTGCGACCACATGGACTGCAGCACACCAGGCCTCCCTGTGCATCACCAACTCCCAGAGCTTACCCAAACTCATGTCCACTGAGTCGGTGATGCCATCCAACCATCTCATCCTCTGTTGTCTCCTTCTCCTCCTGCCCTCAATCTTTCCCAGCATCAGGGTCTTTTCAAATGAGTCAGCTCTTTGCATCAGGTGGCCAGAGTATTGGAGTTGCAGCTTCAACATCAGTCCTTCCAATGAACACTCAGGACTGATTTCCTTTGGATGGACTGGTTGGATCTCCTTGCTGACCAAGGGACTCTCAAGAGTTTTCTCCAACACCACAGTTCAAAAGCATCAAGTCTTCAGCACTCAGCTTTGTTTATAGTCCAGCTTTCACATCCATTCATGACCACTGGAAAAATCATATCTTTGACTAGATGGACCTTTGTTGACAAAGTAATGTCTCTGCTTGTTAATATGCTATCTAGGTTGGTCATAATTTTCCTTTCAAGGAGTAAGTGTCTTTTAATTTTATGGCTGCAGTCACCATCTGCAGTGATTTTGGAGCCCCCCAAATAAAGTCAGCCACTGTGTCCCTAGGGAGGTGTAATAGCAGCCACCCCACAGGCCACCCTTTTGCCTGTGTCCCCCGTACCATCCACTATGCCACCTCCCCTTGGCCATGCCTGGGGGGCGTTGAGAGCCAAGCCTGCACGAGTGCCTTGTTCTTCGGAGCCATTCGTCTTGCTATGCCTTGCATTGGTCTTCCCTGTGGCTGGAGTTCTCTCTGAAACTCAGCTTTCAACAAGTTGCACTGCTTTAAAGCCCTTCGGCGCTCCTCTCCCTTCTGGACAAAGTCCACCCTCTCTAGTGGGATGTTGGAATGGTCAGTGAGCCTGAAGGAGGACATGGAAGTGCAGAGACCGACAGCAGCACAGCTGCTCAACGCTGAAAACATTCACGTTGTACTGTTGCCATTTAGTTGCTAAGCCGTGTCTGACTCTGCGAGCCCGTGGACTGTAGCCCACCAGGCTCCTCTGTCCATGAGATTTCCCAGGCAAGAACACTGGAGTGGGTTGCCATTTCCTTTTCCAGGGGATCTTCCAGACCCAGGGATCAAACCCGCTTTCCTGCACTGGCAGATGAATTCTTTACCGCTTAGCCATCAAGGAAGCTCATTCAGGTTATAGCAAATCCAGAAGGAAATCTTACCTGAACATCCCTACTTTGATTAAATCAGAGCTTCCTAAGAATTTGGTTGCCATAAATGCCCCTCTGATGGAATCATCAGTAGGTAGCCAACTGACCTTCAACACTGAGATATTCTGAGAAAACTGTGTGAATGAGCCTTCTCAGGACCTTCCACACTTTCTCACTGAAGCTCTCCCCCTCCCCCACTTTACCCCCATTAAACCCCAGTTTCCCGCATTGCAGGAAGATTCTTCACCCTCTGAGCCACCAGGGAAGCCCATATAAGTGCTTTTCCCTGGCTGTTCAGGAAGTCATTCTTTACAGTCTGCTCCTGCATGCGGGTGGAATAAAATTTCTCCTATTGATCTGTCTGCTGTCATTTAGTTTGCAGACCCCTAACCACGCAAACATTACTGGACATAAGAAAAGTTTTCCTTCCAACAGAAGGAAATGCTGAGGGGTGAAAACAAAACAAAACAAAACACAACATTCATTCACGGAGTGATGGGGGTCACTTGTAAATTTCTTTTTTCTATATAAAGCCTTGTCTTCTGTCACGCTTTTTCTTTGCCACCGTGGACCACTCATCACTCTTTGACTCCACCTTAAACTCTGCTCTTTCTCCTGCTAGTATCTTTTCTTCAAAAGCTCCAAACCTTCCTCTCTGCTAAGAGATCTCCTGCTGATAACATTTAAAAGCTTTTTCTTGAAGTCTTCTGCATCTGTACTGCTTTCTGCTAGAGAGAACTAGGCTCTCTTGACTGTGCCCTTAACAGTCTAACCGTATACTTGTCCCATCTTTGTGTCCTTACCCATAGACATCCATCCATTTACCCATCTCTTTATTCTTTCACGGATCCATTGGCCCATCCATTCACTTTTCATTCACACAGACATCTGTTCATCTGACACTCCTTCCATTATCTATGGAAGGAAGACATGTTTCTTTAAAACTCTATGTATGCCCAACCCCGATTTGATCTTGGCATGGAGAAGATTGATTTTATTCTGTTCCAAGGCCACAGCATAGAGAACCAGTTCCAGAAAACACCTCTAGAATGTGGCTCAGTGGTAGAGAATCTGCCTGTAATGCAGGAGACACAAGATATGTGGGTTCAGTGTCTGGGTTCGTTGGATCCCCTGGAGGAGGAAATGGGAAACCACTCCAGTATTCTTACTGGGAAAATCCCATGGACAGAGGAGCCCGGAGGGCTACAGTCTGTGGGGTCACAGTAGAGTTGGACGTGTCTGGGTGACCTCAGTATGCGAGCACGATGGGATAAGAACCGAAAAACTTTGGAAGTGACATCAAGGAATCAGATGCAGAAAAAAACAAGATGCCGAGGACATTTCTTGTAGTGGTTTCAGATGCATTCCATCGTGGAGATAAAAAGAGCACGACATAGCTTTCAACTTGGCTTTAAATTGTTCTTTATGGGAAGGAGCCCCCCCTCTAACTCAGAAGGTGACACCTTGACGACCGTGCTGCTTGTAAAACATTTGCTGGCTCCTGTTAACACTGGTTAAATCAGGAATGTCCCACCTCACAAGAGAACCTGTTTATTCTGCATGCATTTTCAAGCTCCCAGTGGCAACCGGATGTTGGTGGTTATTGTGAATTAAAGGCTCCATCTACATGGCAACAACTTCAGCCTGTATTAACAGATATCAGCGTTTTCTCTGAGAGGCAGGCGTTTCTATTTGTTGAGGAACCAGGATGCTTTTCTCTGGCTCTGGTACCCAATACTTACAGCCTAAAGATGGAGTGATGGACAGCCCATTTTCCGTTCTCCATGGAGGCTGACTCGTCTGACGATTCCATTCATTAGAGGTGGAGTGAGAGAAATGCATACTTCATTTTCTTTGTGTCCACTACCTTATTTTCCCTCTTTTGGTCTGGAGGGAACCAATAAACCTTCTATCTTCACATTTTCAGAGGACTGCTTTCCATCTAGCTGCTGCTTGAACGCTTTTAAATGGAAAAGAGAACTGAAAACAGGCTGCTGTTTGGGTGATTTGCAAGCTCTCTGAAATTACTGTTTTTCTGCTTCGCAGGCTCAGTGATTGACAGTACCTCCCTCCAGATAGTCAACCGGCTGGCACTGGCTGGGATGGCGCTGTTCAAAATTGTTTGAGTCTCTCCTTCTTTTTTGGTCAGTTACTATTGAATGAAACCAGAATTAATTTTTCATGGGCTACTGGTCTTGCACAGTCACGGTGTACCTGCTGCATTTATGGCCTTTGCAAGTAACATTTCCTCCCTTTTTTTTACTTTGCCTTTCCTGGTCTCTCTGGAATTTTAGGTTTTCATATCTGGTGTCTTTTGATAAGAGCAGATTGACTAGGCAACCTGGAATTTGAGAAAGCTCTTTGCAGATGAGGCCCAGGGGCTGTAGTAAACGGCCAGTGCGTTGGACTGGAGACCAAGGTTGGGGCAGAAGACCCGCTGCTCCCACGCTGTGTCCACATAGGAAGCCTCTGGCCTGAGGCCACTGCAGCCCATTGTCCCCTCCTGTCGATGGAGGTTTTTCAGCCTTAGCACCACTGACACTCTGGCCTGAGCAGTTCTCTGTTGTGTGTGTGTGTGTGTGTATGTGTGTGGGGGATGTGTGTGCTGTCCTGTTCACTGGGGATGTCTAGCAGCATCCTCGGAGAAGGCAATGGCACCCCACTCCAGTACTCTTGCCTGGAAAATCTCATGGACGGAGGAGCCTGGTAGGCTGCAGTCCATGGGGTATCTACCAGTCGGACACGACTGTGCGATTTCACTTTCACTTTTCACTTTCATCATTGGAGAAGGAAATGGCAACCCACTCCAGTGTTCTTGCCTGGAGAATCCCAGGGACGGGGGAGCCTGGTGGGCTGCCATCTATTGGGTCACACAAAGTCGGACACGACTGAAGCGACTTAGCAGCAGCAGCATCCCTGCTTTTCATCCATTGCCTCCCTAAGGGTGACAACCACAAATGCCTCCAGGCATCACTGGACATCCCCTGTGGGTGGGCGAGAGGGACTGTCCTCAGGTGGGAGCCCTGGCTATAGACACCCTACCTTGTGCCCTTCGAGGGGGGTCCCCAGCGAGAGTTGGATGAATGGGTGGGGAGGAAATACGAATGAGATGGACCCAGGGGTACCACAGCCACAGCTGAGAGCCCAAACTAGTGACTTTGCTAGTCGCCAACCCTGGCCACGTGCTAAATTCACCTGGAGAGCTTTACCAAATACCCACTGTCTGAACCCAGCCCTACAATCCTGAATGAGCTGGCTTGAGGACTTGGCCCAGGCATCAGTATTTTCTTCTTCTCAAGTTCCTTGGGTGACAAGCGTGAAGCTGGGGTGGAGGACCACAGGTGGAGAGCTCAGTCTCACCCAAGGCCAGGCAGGCTCAGTCCTACACAGCTGTCTTGGCTTCACAGAGTTCAGCGCCCAGAGTGTGCCCTCTGCGCTCAACCCCTCAAAAGGGTGGGAAGACCACCTACACCCCCTCCTCCAGCCCAGCCCCTGGACACATCCCTACCCTCACCCCGTATAAGAAGCCAGCTCAATCCTTCCTTGCAGAGCAAGCAAAGGAAACTGTTACCTGTTTTCACCCTCTCCTGCAGCTGGCACAATGAAGCCTTGCCTGAATTTCTTGTCTGGCCTCTAGTCAATTTCTGTTAATTGGGGAAGGCCAAAAATCCTAGTTGGTATCAAAAGGAAAAATTAAGAGTGAGAAAGAGTGATGTCACCCAAGAGTAGACTGCTCTTGAAGAATGGGTAGAATTTTAACAGAAGGAGTTGGATGAAACAGTCATCAAGACAGAGAGGAGAACTCGTGGGTGAGTGATCCAGCCTCAATAACCAGTGGAGCTGGGTTAGTGCATGACAGTAACTTTGGAGATTCCTAAGAGGTGAGGCCAGAGCAGTGGATGGGGCTTCCCTGGTGGCTGAGATGGTAAAGAATCTGCCTACGATGCGGGAGATCCAGGTTCAATCCCTGGGTCAGGAAGATCCCCTGGAGAAGGGAATGGCAACCCACTCCAGTATTCTTGCCTCGGAAAGCCATGGACAGAGGAGCCTAGAAGGCTATAGTCCATGGGCTCACAAAGAGTCAGACACAACTGAGCGACTTTCACTTTTCTTCAGGAAGTAAGGCCAGAGAGATGGAAGGAGGCCAGATTCTGGAGGATTCTGCATACTGAATCTGACCTATTTTTATATGATTTGCTCCATAATAAGGAAGTACTGACTGTTTTTAAGCTGGAAAGAGCCTTGCTTGGGGCTGAGCTGTAGGCAGTTGAAGCTGGCACCAGTTTGTGTTGAAGGGATTAGAAACTGGGGGCTGGAAGCGGAGCTAAGGTTTTTTATCTGAGCTGGTTCCTCTTTTGTCTCCATGAAAGGCTTTCTGGTTGGAGTGGGGCAATCACTTTTCTTCCTCACCTGTTTTCTCAAGGAGAGGACTACCAGCTTGAATGAGGAAAAGCAACTTGAAAAGTCAACATGTCAGACGCAAAGAGCCCTTCCCGGGTTGAGAGCTTTCGAGAGCCGATGATAAACACTCAGAAAAGAGCCCAAATACTCTGGTTCAGTGAATGGATCCTTAAATTGTTAATTCCTAAAATAACATAGTACCTGTATATTGTTGTTTCCTTGCTGTTCACCAGGGGGTTGGGATTCTAGTTATTTCCTCAAGTCTCCTGTCTTTCCCTTTTTTATTCATAAAGCTTTATTGAAACTTATCATGTGCCAAGAACTGTATCAGGATTTGGGATATTCTATTTAGTCAATTTTTTAAAACAATCATTACCTAAGATTATTATTACATGAAAGTAAAAGTTAGTCACTCAGTTGTGTCTGACTCTTTGTGACCCCATGGACAGTAGCTCACCAGGCTCCTCTGTCCATGGGATTCTCTGGGCAAGAATACTGGGGTGGGTTGCCATTCCTTTCTCCAGGGGATCTTCCCTACCCAGGGATCGAACCCAGGTCTCCTGCATTGCAGGCAGAGTCTTTGCTGTCTGAGCCACCAGGGAAGTTATTATATGCCCTATAATATATCTGATTATTATAATTATTATTATTTTCACTTCACTTGTAAGAAAACTGAGGCACAGAAATGTTAAGTAACTTTCTTAACAGCCAGAACAAAGCTGAGATCTGATTTGTGATATCCTGGCTGGGCATATTAAATATACAAAACACTGTTTAACATCTTCCAGTTATCAAGAGGTACTATGTCTTAGCACTTCCAATAAATCACATTAGTTCTCACAGCAATGCCGTTATGAGGTGCTATGCCAGGAGGTGAAATGACTTGCCTGCTGCTGCTGCTAAGTCGCTTCAGTTGTGACTTGCCTAATGTCTCTTAATTAGTGATTGAGGGGGCTGGCTTGAACCCTCAGTAAGTGGGGAGAGAAGACATTGGACTTTGGCTATCTGACTCAGAACTCAAGGGTCAAGTGTGTTTGACGAGTTTCTGATGATCCACACCTCCTCGGCGATTCCCCTGAGGATTCATGAGCACCTACTATGTGCTAGACTCATTGGGTGCTATCACATTTAATCCCGAGCCCTGTGAGGGTGGGGTTCTCCTTTCACAAGCAGGAATCCAAGTCTCGGAGTGGAGACGTTATTCTCTAAGACTGTTTGCTAGTAGTGACTGATGAGGAAACTGAGATCCAGATGCGTCAGATGCTCAATACTGGTTTGTAGAAATATCGTGTATTTCATGGGAGTTCAGTTCAGTTCAGTTGCTCAGTCGTGTTTGACTCTTTGTGTCCCCATGGGCTGTAGTATGCCAGGCCTCCCTGTCCATCACCAGCTCCCAGAGCTTGCTCACACCCATGTCATTGCATCGGTGATACCGTCCAACCATCTCATCCTCTGTCGTCCCCTTCTCTTCCTGCCCTCACTCCTTCCCAGCATCAAGGTCTTTTCCAAGGAGTCGGTTCTTCGCATCAGGTGGCCAAAGTATTGGAGTTTCAACATGACCTGTGCTTCCTCAGAGTTACCCTCAGGTCCCCATTCTGTTCCCTGGGGCTGGACTTGGGGGGGCACCCAGGTGTCTTTGTTCTTAGACATCCCACTACAGGCAGCCTCCAGAAGAGCCCCTTCTCTCACTGAGAACTGTGTTGTTGAGTTCCTACGTCTAATGTGCCACACAGTGGGGAAAACATGAAACCATTGGAATTAAAATGATTGCAACTAAGCTGTGGGAAATGTTTACCCCATATTATTCAGTGGGAAAAGCAGGATACCAAAAGGTCTGCATAAAAATAGAAAGCAGATGCACAGAATTGGAGGAAAGCACACAAAATGAAGACAGTGTAGGGATAGCGGCATTATGGATGATTTTTTTTTTCATTTTCAAAATTGTCTTTTAGTGTTGCTGTGTGTGTTTGTTGGGGGAATGGAAGGAATTTGCTATGGAAGTGTCATATGCTAAAATTATGCAACCGTAAGTGTACAGAGAGTTTTCACAGACTGAACACCCTTGTGCAGTGAACTCCCAGAGAGAGAAATGGATCACTGTCAGGACCGCAGAAGTCCCACTCGTGCCCTGTTCCCATCTCACTCTATGTTTTAATGTAAAATTAGGAAAACCCATTCTCGGAGCACATAATGGGCTGTGCGTAAGACTGCGCTAGGAGGCCCTGGGAACTGCAGAAACCCGAGGAAGAGACGGGCTGGTCTCCTTAGCCAGTAAGTGATGAGCATCTTTAGGGCTCCACATTCATCATCTTTACTCTAGGAATGGCTGTGGTAAGGGTGCGCCACTCAGTTCAGGACCAGGAGCTTGGTTACCCACATAAACGGAGACAGGAAGAGATGAGCTGGCATCTGTCAGGGGATGTGAAGAGATGCTGCAGAACGTCTAGAAATACTGCAGCCGCTGGAGTCCCAACCCAGAGCTGGCAGAGAACAAGCACTGATGGACCTTCAACATAGGGGGAAGGGGCTGGAGCACGTGGTGCAGAGGCATTGAACCAACCAGAGAGGAATAGTTCAAGGACAGTTACAAAGCTGGCAAGGGCCTGGAGCCTAGGGGAGTCAGAGTCTTCCGGGTGGGGTGATTGAGCATCACCCAAAAGATCGGGGGAGAAGGCCTTGACATCAAGATGAATCCTTGGGTTAAACAGGAAAGTGCCATGAGAGTTAAACTGGAGAATTTTTCCCTCATGAGCTGCACTCTAACTCATGAAGAGCAAACTGAATTGTGGGCTGAACTGTGTCTCTCTTAACATCCGTATGTTGAAAGCCTAACCCTCATCGTGACTGTATTTGGAATAAGACTTTTAAAGAGGCTGTTGTGGTTGTTTAGTCGCTGAGTTGTGGTCTTTAACTCTTTTGCGACCCCAGGGACTGTAGCACACCCCCTCTGTAGCAGGGGTTCCTCTGTCCATGAGATTTCCCAAGTCAGAATACTGGAGAGGGTTGCCATTTCCTTCTCCAAAGAATCTTCCCGACCCAGGAATTGAACCCAAGTCCCCTGCATTGGCAGGCAGACTCTTTTACCACTGAGTCACCAAGTAATTAAGGTTAAATGAGCCATATGCACAGGGCCCTAATCCAATAGAACTGGAGTCCTTATCAGGAGAGGAGGAGACCCCAGGGATGCACGTGTGCAGAGGAAAGGCCACACAAGGACACAATGAGAAGGTGGCCGTCCACAAGCCAAGGAGGGAGGCCTCGCGGGAAACCAAACCTGATCACACTTGGGTACTGGACTTTCAGCCTCCAGGATTCTGAGGAATATATTTCTGTTGTTTGAGCCTCCTGTCTGTCATGGCGGTCTGAGCCTGCTGATCTTAATAGTTTTTAATAGCCTGTATATTAGTAGCTTTGCTGACGTTTCTAAGAGAGTATGTGATTTAATCTTTGTTTCCTTTGCTTTCATTGGGTTCAGACGATGAATTCAATGTCCAGTTACTGCATCAGTTTTTATCCTATCATTTTCATATTCCACTTGTTAAAAATTTTTAAAATAGAGTAAGGTTTATTCTCAAAATAGAAATTTGCAATACTGCAATGTGGATGCTCATTCTGGCTCTCTCAGGCAGATGCCTGTTTAGACTTTGGATATAATTTTTAAAAACTGAAAAATTGATTCCTTGATCTGGAGCAAAAATCATAAATGCCTTGGAGCTCATATTTTTTAAAATATCAAAATGATTTTTGTAAAAACAAAAGCATTCACATCTCAGTTCTTAAAAATACTATGACTTGTTGGAACACTGGAACACCAAAAACATTTATTGACCACCTGGTTTGGGATAAGGCACTCTGCATTTCTCTGAAACCCACTGTTCTGAGCTGTAAAATGATCAAGATGAACAACAACGGATGTAAACTGTTGGACAAAGAGCCCATGGGAGGTGTTGAATAGATGGCTACTGCTTTCATCTGGAGATGGGATGAGAAGGAGGGTTTTCAGGACCGTGGAAGGCCTGGGAGCCATGGGGGCTGGACAGTGGCAGACCCGGGTGGACTTCCCTGGAGTTTTTTTCATGGAACTGGGGAAGCAGAATTGAGGTTGGCTTGGAGGCGCCTCTGGCAATCCTGGGCTTCTGCCTCCATGGTCAGGGCTATGAGCTGTGCTATAATTTCGTTTGTCAGGGAATCGGAGGCCACAAACCCAGCCGTTCGCCCAACTGAAAGTGAGAAGCAAGGCTGACATGGAGGAGACCGCTCACATCTTTGTGTTCTGCGGCAGCGCTGCCTTAGTGAAGTGTCAGTGTGGGTGGGCTAGACTGCTCACCAGAGGCTTCCCTGGTGACTCAGAAGGTAAAGAATCTGCCTGCAATGCCGGAGACCTGGTTTGATCCTTGGATAAGGAAGATACCCTGGAGAAGGGAATGGCTACTCATTCCAGTATTTGTGCCTGGAGAATTCTGTGGACAGAAGAGCCTGCTGGGCTGCAGTCTAGAGGGGTCACAAAAGAGTTGGACAGGACTGAGCAACTAACACTTTCACTTTTGGGCTCTGCTCAGACTCCATCCACTCAAGAAATGAAGGCAGGATGGTTGGGACACACAGCTGTTCTGAAGTGGGCCCAGGGAAGGGTGAATCAGAATGCCTTGCTTGTGGACTGGCGTGGGTTTCTGATGGCCCCCAGCAGGGACATGAGTGCTGGAGAAAAATAGTCCTGTCCGCAGGCAGAGCAAGGCTGCCTGTTGTGGCCAGATGCACAGGCAAGACTCTGAATGCATGACTGTAAATGAAATAGATAAAGCTCAAGGGCCTGCCAGAGAGCATGGGGGAGCTCTACTCAGTATCTTGTAACAGTATTTATATATATATATATATATATAAACTCTTTACTGGACACCTGAAACTAACACAACATTGTAAATCAACTGGAATTCAATTTCAAAAAATTGAATTTTCTGGTTTAGAACCTCCTTTCCTCCTTACTTTGGTGCCCACGCACTTCAGTGTCCTCCTTGGTGTCCCTGGACTGCTTGGACTGTTGTCCTGTCATTTGTTGGACCCTCCATGGGGTCCTTTATACCACCCCTTGCTGGTGGCCTTGTCTTACTACTCTCATTCTTTCATTAAAATGACCCGAGAGGTGTCTCACTCTCGGGGTTCAATGCTCCTCCTCTTGTCAATGGTCCCCAATGCTGATGACACCAGGGAGCTGCCTGGGCCTCTCATTTCAAAAGCTACCATCTGAGCTCCATCCTGGGTGATCAGCAAATTTCCCGGAAAAAACAAACAGACACAAAACTTCATGTGCCGATTAAAAAACTCTGAGGATCAGGGGTGGGATGAGTTGCTGATCTCAGTCAATGTGTTCTGGGTGGCGTGGGAGCCATTCACAGACCAGAAAAACTTCACTCTTTCTCAAGCTGCGCCCCTTGTGGGGTTGGTCTGTGGGGTGTAGATGTCCCGGGGATCCGGGATCATTTCTAGACGCAATTCTGTGTGTATCTACCCCTGCTCCCCTGCTCCCAGTGTCCTAGGGCAGCAGCACATGAAAACTCAGGAAATGCTCAGGAAGGATGAAGGATTGGTAACATTCCATCCACTCATTTTGAATGGAAATGGGAGTCGAGAATTATTTCCCAGGTAATGTGGGAGATGCTCATTTATAATAATAACACTAGACAGTGTTTTCTTTTTTAAAAAGTTTTAATTGGAGGATAATCGCTTTACAATCTTGTGTTGGTTTCTGCCATAAGACATTGGAAATCTGTCATAATTATATATATATCTATCTATCCCCTGGGCTTGGAAATGAAAGCAGGATGGTTGGGACACACAGCTGTTCTGAAGTGGGCCCAGGGAAGGGTGAGTCAGAATGCCTTACTTGTGGACAGGCCACCGTTGACCCTGGTGGCTCAGAGGTTAAAGTGTCTGCCTCCAATGCGGGAAACCCAGGTTCGATCCCTGGGTTGGGAAGATCCCCTGGAGAAGGAAATGGCAACCCACTCCAGTATTCTTGCCTGGAGAATCCCATGGACAGAGGAGCTTGGTAGGCTACAGTCCAAGGGGTCCCAAAGAGTTGGACATGACGGAGTCACTTCACTTCAGTTCACATCTATCCCCTTCTTCTTGGACCTCCCTCCTAGCCCCCTCCCACCCTGCCAGCTCTAGGTCGTCGCGGAGTGTTGGGCTGAGCTCCCTGTGTTAGACAGCAGCTTCCCATTAGCTGTCTGTTTCACACGTGGTGGTGTGCACATGTCAACACTGCATTCTCAGTTCGTCCCGCGCTCTCCTCCCCCTGCTATGCCGGTGAGTCTGCTTTGTCTCCATTTTCATTCTTCTCTGCAGCTAGGTTCCTCAGTCCCATTGTCCTAGATTCTGTACATATAATTTAATATATATTTCTTTCAAACTGACTTCGCTCTGTATAACTGGCTCCACTTCCTGGGCACACATACTCGGTTGTGTCTGACCCTTTTTGACCCTACAGACTGTAGCCCGTCAGGCTCCTCTGTCCATGGAATTCTCCTGGCAGAAATACTGGAGTGGGGGCCACTTCCTCTTGCAGGGGACCTTCCTGACTCAGGGATTAAACCTGTGCTTCTTACGTTTCCTGCACTGGGAGATGGGCTCCTTACCACTAGGGCTTCCTGCGTCTGGAAGGTCCTCCAAAGGCAACAAAGAGTCAGGGAAGCAGGACTCTTTGTTACCTTTTGAGGATCCACAAATATCTCTCCATCTAGCCTAATATTATCCCAGAAATGCCGTTATTACTGAACTCTACATACTGTATTAACATCATATATTTATTCACTTAAATAAATATTTAAGTGATTCAGGGCAGCAGGTGACGAGCCCTAAATTACGGACTCCTGCAGATCTATCTCATCGACTCCATAAACCACAGAAAGCCTAGGGGATTGGAGGATGTGGAATTCTAATTCCATCACTCCAACCACCCCTGGAACCTGGAAATAGCCCGAAACTCCATGTCTTCATTCTATTTTGGAATCTGTGATCTCCACAAAATGATACAAAACAGAATGCATATTTCTAGACTTTACCTCTTTTCACAAAATGAGTAGCTGAAAAAGTTTCTGAAGCTTCATCTCTCCTGCAGGGCAGGAGCGGGATTCATGCTCTGTGGGCGTCTTATTTATTTTTGCAGGGGGCAGCAGGTTTTATTCCACATCACATACCCAACACTCTCCCTTCCTTAACCGATTCTCCACACTTCCACACACTGTCTTTTTATTTATTTATTTTTAACGCCAAAGAATGCCATGTTCCCTGCTTGCCTCACATTCACGTTGAAGGAACAACAGCGAGACGTCGGACAGAGGCGGCTATTAACACATTTTGAGTAACAAGCACACAGCTCAGCCCAAGTCTCCCTTGGGGAAAGAGAAGCCTGCAAGAAACAAGCCAGGCTGGGAAGGATTGGGGAGGGACAGCTCAGGTCGCCCATCACGCAAGACATCAAAAATAAAACCAGAATTGAAATTCTATGATTCCTTAGCTAGGTAGAAACAAAACAAATTAAAAATATTATCTCTAAGCTTTGTGTCCACAGAATGGCCTCTTCCCTCGTATCTGATTGCAGTGTCCTCTCCAAAGGTCACCCTTCTACGTGTCCAGAAAAAGGATCTACAGGGCCTGCGATTGACAAGTACATGAACCTGGGCTTTTGCCTTCCAACTGTCAGGGGTCAGTGATGAGGGTCCATTCCCAGGGCTCATTGTGGGGACTGGTGCTGGGGAATTCTGGAATCAATAGGATTAATTCAACTTCCAGCTGGGACGTTAAGCAACAGTGTACGCTTATGGTTTTCTGCTCTCAGAGGCAAAACCTGGCCCTGGAGCCAATCTACCTAGTGTCAAAGTCAGCCCTGCTCCTAACTAGCACTTATAGATTGCCTAAGCTCTTGGTACCTCAGTTTGTTCATCTGTGGAATGGGGTAGGGCAGAATCCACTCTGTGGATTTATTGGAAGGCTTAAGGGAGTTAAAGTAGGGAAAGTCTTAGGACAGTGCTAACCACAGATGTTATAACTAATATTAATATTAGTGAAAGTGAACGTGTTAGTCGTTTAGTTGAGTATGACTATTTGTGACCCCATGGACTGTAGGCTTCTCTGTCCGTGGGATTCGCCAGGCAAGAATACTGGAGTGGGTTGCCATTTCCTTCTCCAGGGGATCTTCCCGACCCAGGGGTTGAGCCCTTGGCTCCTGCATTGCAGCAGATTCTTTACTGTCTAAGCCATCCTGCACACTTTTTTTTATCAAGAAGCGTCATGATTCAGTGGAGAGAACTTTGAGGCAGGCCACTGGGGATCTGCAGCCCAGCGTCCACTTCACCCAGATATTCTATTTGAATGTGGCCACCTTCTCCAACCTTCTGAAACCCACCCAGATCCGTCAACTGGGAGTGGTGATGCCTGGCTTATGTGTGGATTTCCCTGGGTTGCCGTGAAGGTAACATTAGATGAACATGCCTGTGGTTCATAGCAGATCTGACAAGTTATGATTTTCTGCTCTCAACATCTGATTCATCTTTCTTTCCTTCCTTCCAGGTGGCTCAAATCCAATTCAGGCCTCAAATTGGACTGCAAAGGTGGGACTCTGAGATGTTAGCTTACCGGGCTGCACCTCCATTCAGCTCACTGGGCCTGGGATGTTCTGGATTATTAGAAACCTTGTGAGTTTATTACAAAATCCCATTTTAAATTGATGTGGTTCGATCTTGCATCTTTGATGTGGCGTGTGTCAAACACCGAATATATCCCTCATCACCATCTGACATGTAGAGTTACTTGCTAGCTGTTGATGTATCATAATACACTTCTCTTTGCTCTGGAACAGAAACTTTATATTTTATGGATTTGGGAGGCTGGGGTGTAGGAGAGAGAGTCAAGGGTAGAGATTAGAAATGTCCCTTTCCTGGAGATGGAGGTGGGTACCATAGTTACAGTAGGACCATTGGCTGAGCCAAGCAAAATGAAGACAGAGAAAAGGAGAAGGCGACTCAGACCCCGGTTTATGTTATGTCCCCACATGGAGCAGGAAAGTGTCCAAGCCTGCTGATGCCACCAAGAGGGCACTGGGCCCACCGTGGAGTCAGCTGTGTTTATTCAGAGGTGGGCTGGTTTGAGTCTATCTGGTGAATATCACCTTCCCCTCTAGGAACAGCATTGCTTTCTACCTCCCATTTATCAGCTCATTCCCTACCGGTTCTCCTTCCTGGTTTTGCTTTGTTCAAAATACATCTCTTAGCCCCTTTAGCAGCATAGATGGAGTGGACAAGAAATTCTGACCATTACTCCCTGGACATAAATCATCTTGCAGCAGAACTGTGTTCCCTCCAGGAGAGGCATGAATGTGTTGGAGGAGAGACCCTCTCAAGACAAATGGCACCAAGCGCAGTGATGACGCCTGAGACAGATGGTCAAGGAGGGCTGCTTTGAGCCCAGTGCTGACTGCCCGGCTGGTGGGAGCTTTCCAGAACAGCCACTGTGAAGGTGCCGGGGAGTCAGGGGGAGTCTGGTCCTCACTCTGTTCTTTTTGTCCCTGGGGGAAGTGAAGGGATTAAGGCCAGGAAGGAGAATCTTCAGTTTTCACTCATTCATTCATTCACTGAATCATCAGATCCACGCTGATGCTGGGCTAGCACGTGATCGTGTGGGTGACCGGTTTTTCCAGCCAACCTCTGTCTGCTGGGTCTGTCCCACCGTCTGTTGCCTTGGCTATGCCAGATGTTAACTACTGTGAATTTCACCTCAAGAATCAAATTTTGTCGGGTATTCACTACTCTCTAAGCATAAGGGAAAGCCCTGGAAATATCAGAATGAATGGTCTCATGCTTGTCTTCAAGGAAAATACAAGCTAGTGGAGGACACAGAGCTGCTTAAAGAAAAATAAAAAGACACCAAGTTTGAAATAACTAGAAGACATGCCAGGATGCAGGGTTTGAAGGACTGGAGGAGCGTTTCTAAAACAGGACAGGGTAGTGGGAACTTGAGAAAACAAAAGAAGGAGCCCCCAAATCGTGGGAAACCATAGTCTGTTTGGGAAATGGCCCTGTTCAGTGTGGATCTGCATGGGGGCACTAGGGCAGACCAAGCTGGGCCTGGGGAAATGGCTCGTAGCATGCAAGGGTTTGAATTGATTTTTCATAATTCCTTTGCTGACATTTCTAAGCAGCAGAGCAACAGGATCATATTGGGTTTGCCAAAAAGTTCATTGGGCTTTTCCATAGCATCTTATGGAAAAACGTAAACAAGCCCAAAGAATGTTTCTGTGCTGCCTCTGTGTGTTTAAGTAGGCCATTAAAAGTTAAGAGAAGGAGGACTTCCCTGGTGGTCCAGTGGTTGAGAATCTGCCTTGCAATGCAGGGGACTCGGGTTCGATCCCTGGTCAGGGAAGTAAGATCTCACATGCTACAGATCAACTAAGTCCACACACCACAGCTAAGGAAAGCATGGGCCGCACGAAAGATCCCATGTGCCACAGTTAAGGCCTGACACAGCTGAATAAATAAATAAAGATGTTTTCAAAACAGTTGAGCAGAGAGCCCAGGCCATCAATGGAACTATTTCTTCTTTAACAAAACCTGGAGAACAGTTTTATCTTCTCTTCTTTAGCAGAGGATTACTGATTTGCTTGTGACTCAGGGAAACATACCCCTCAGACTCATCTCTCCAGCTCTGCTGAGTTTGACTTGTTTTCCCTCCTGGGGTCAAGGATTGTTTTGCTTATTTCATTCTTTCTGCAAACTAAGGGAGGGTATTAGAAAACTGTGGCTGATGACAAGCTCCTTTTGCTATGGTTTAACACTCAGTAACATTCTCAGGGAAAGACAAAATGTGCTAATGAGATTCTTTCAAAAAGCAAGATAAAAGGGTTTTTTGCAGAAAGGAACTGAAGCCTTGGGTTTATCATTGAGTAGAAAGGGAGAAGGGAGGCAGGTAGTCACCAGCCTGCCTTCAAGTGGAGTCCAGGGTTCTCAGATGTGACTGGTGACGAATGCTCTGCTTTAGCTCAATCTTTGCACACTTTATTCTTAAACAAAGGCAACACAAAAGAATCCGCTTTAAAAGAAGATCGGGTTAAGAGGAAGCTATTGAATCCAATGAAAGCTGACTTCATTTTAAAGCATCTGCTCGCTCTGTGCCATTTCACTGTACAGGTCTCAACCACTAGCCTTGCACACTCGGAGTGCAAGGATTGGGAGGAGCTGGGATGAGTCAAGTGAGGCAGAGGGAACGCAGGCAACTGGTTGATTTGTGTGTGTGTGTGTGTGTGTGTATGTGTGTGCACTTGTGGGCTTCCCTCGTAAAGAAATCAGCGTGCAATGCGGGTGCGATCCCTGGGTGGGGAAGATCCCCTGGAGGAGGGCGTGGCAACCTACTCCAGTTTTCTTGCCTGGAGAATCCCACGGACAGAGAAGCCTGGTGGGCTATAGTCCATGGGGTCGTAAAGAGTCAGACAGGACTGACGTGACTTAGCCTGCAGTACGTGCACTTGCGCCTTGGCCATTTGACTTGTCACGCCCAGATGTACATTTGTAAGTTATAAATCTCTACTGTCTGTGTGATGCTGCACTGAACAACAGAGAAATAAAAGTAAATCAAAGGACATATCCTTTCCTTCATCTAACAGAGAGACAAATCCACTCAGAATAACTTCTAGACACCTCTGCACCTATTTCAAATGAAGTGAGCTGCTTAGGAATTGAAGGAGATAGCTTCGGAAGAGCAGACAGGGAGCAAATTGAGATGCTTTGCATATTATGACTGCACATAAGAGTCAAGAGATGGGTAGGTTGCCTCAAGAAGGTCAACCCCATGTGTAAAAGGCATTAATTCCTTTTTTTCTGATCATCCTGAGTTCGTGTTATCTTACCTGATCCTGAACGCACAACATCTTGCTCAGCATCGAGTCAGTTCAGGAAGCCACAAGGTCAGGTTTTCTGCAATGGCTGATTCCCGGGTCACCAGCCTGGGGGTGGAGGGCAGACCCATTCAGCGCTGGAAACAGCTCCAGGAGCTCTTCTGTCTGGCAGGCAATCTGCGGAATGTTTCACATTCAGATCTTCCTCCATGAACACATCTCACACATGTTTTCCAAATTTGGAAATCACATATATTTCCAAATATACTCACTTGAACCCTCATTCTGCTCCGAGTAAAATCCTTCCTTCTTCCCAGGAAGACTCAGGAATTCCTTAGCCTTTTCCTACTCTCTCTGAATCGCCAGGTTAGCTACCACTAGCTCGGGACCGTCATGCAGTTTGCTCTGTCTGCGGTCTATGCTGGCTCTTCTGCGAGTGGCCACCTGCCATCCCGAGAGCTTCCCTTTGGCTGCTGCCACCTCCTCTCTTCCTCTCTTTCCAGCAGCCTTTCTTTCTTTTTTTAAAAAAAATAATTTTGTTTATTTATTTTTGGCTGTGCTGGGTCTTCCTGGTGCGTGGGCTTTTCTCTAGTTGCGGTGCTCGGGCATGACTTCTGGGGCACTCAGGCTTCAGGAGTTGCAGTATGTGAGCTCCGTAGTTACAGCTCCCCAGCTCTAGAGCACAGGCTCAGTGGTTGCGGTGCAGGGGCTTCATTGCTCTATGGCATGTGAGATCTTCCCAGACCAGGGATTGAACCTGTGTTTCCTGCACTGGCAGGCGGATTCTTTATCACTGAGCCAGCAGGCAAGCCCCACCAGCCTTTCTTGAGCTACCATACCAGCGCATACACTCTAATATGAGGTTCATTGCTGAAGTTTCAGCCCCTGCCCCAAGATCTCTGTCTTCCCAGGTTGGTTGATAGTGGCTACATCTACTGCCTTCAAAGGAACCCCCCCTTCAACTCCCAGTCCCTCCCTCTTTGAAGAGATTTGCCTGATGGTCCCCTAAAAGAAATTTCACTGAAATGTTGTAGTCCATCATTCGTCTTTCCCCAGACCTGAGTTATTTAACCTATGAGTAGGATATCAGCCTAGATCGTTTTTAGCCAAGTCCATTGTGGTTCCCATTATAGACTCTCATTTGCAAGTGAAGCTGAGTCCTGCCAATCTATTCAGGTATCTCCAGGCTTGTAGCTCCCAATGGTTTCAGGGGGAGCCTACCTGAGCTGACAGGCATACTCATCTGCCCCTTTGCAGGACCAGTGATGGTCAGCTCGAAGAAGTCTGAATCCACAGAAGAGGGACTCTTCTAAAGGAACAGAAGAGTCCTAACCTCTAACTGAGATGAAGTTCGACTAAAATAATTGACATCAGTTCAGTTCAGTTCAGTTGCTCAGTCGTGTCTGACTCCTTGCAACCCCATGGACTGCAGCATGCCAGGCTTCCCTGTCCATCACCAACTCCCTGAGCTGCTCAAACTCATGTCCATCGAGTCAGTGATGCCATCTAACCATCTCATCCTCTGTCATCCCTTTTTCCTCCCACCTTCAGTCTTTCCCAGCATCAGGGTCTTTTCCAGTGAGTCAGTTCTTCGCATCAGCTGGCCAAAATATTGGAGCTTTAACTTCAGCATCAGTCCTTCCAGTGAATATTCAGGACTGATTTCCTTAGGATTGACTAGTTTTCCCTTAGGATTTCCTTTCAGATTTACTGAGCATGGCTCCCGCACATCAGAACAAGACCCAGTTCCCTCCACAGTCAGTTTCTTCCATCAGGAAGCTTCCATACGCTTCTTATCCTTATTCTTCAGAGGGCAGAGAGAATGAAAACCACATCACAGAAAACTAACCAAACTGATCACATGGACCACAGCCTAGTCTAACTCAATGAAACTATGAGAGCCATGCTCTGTAGGGCCAGCCAAGATGGACGGGTCATGGCGGAGAGTTCTGACAAAACGTGGTCCACTGGAGAAGGGAATGGCAAACCACTTCAGTATTCTTGCCTTGAGCAGCACCCCATGAACAGTATGAAAAATCGTTGACATAGCCATCCCCAAAGAGAGCACTTGGACATCTCCTGGTAAAGCATCTGTGATCAAGGACTTCACAATGATGGCAAGGCATGCTTTGTGTTTGCACGACCAAGAGATGCTTTGGGGTGGCAACCCTGGAACAAAGGACTGCGTGGCCTCAAAAGAAGATTCTGCTAGCTGCTTTAGGTGTCAGGTTAGGTTGTTGATTTGTTGGTCTCTGGTTTCTTGAGGTAGGCTAGATTCCAGTTGAGATCTCTTTCCAAACAGAGAGCTTCTCAGGCTTCTCACGTCGGTCTCTCAAGAGTCCCAACAATGAGGACTCCATCAGAAGTTGCAAATGGCCAGCCCAGGCCTGGGATCCAGCAGGTATCATGTGTCTCATGACTCCCAGCCCACTTCACTTGCCCTTGAATCTGGTATGCACCCTGATCCGGGTGACTCAGTCACAGTTGCTGCCCTTGGGGGATATTGGCCAAGGGGATGGAGTCCATGGGGAGTGGGCCACACAGCGATGCCCACCAGAGCATGAGCCTCCACCCTTGTGGCAAATGTTGCCAATTTCTTCTCGACCTTCTTCCTGCTCTGGAAAGCCATCAGACTAACAGCCCTTGTGGGCATGGCCAAGCCTTGGCTGCCTGCCCCTTGTCAGCACCCTCGGCTGAGCACTGACACTGCCCAGGCACTTGGCCTTTGCTGTTGCTGCCACCGCTCTCTCCCTCTTGCCACTGGGTCCACCTGCTGGACCAGGCACGGCTGCCGCTCGACAGTGCCAAAATATCTCTGCCCTTCTGAGCTCTCCCTGCCCTCCAGCAGAGGAAGTTATAGAAGGTCATCTTCCCCATCATTTTAGTGTCTGCCCACTTGACCCCTGAGGAACTGGGGTGGGGGAGAATGGTCGTGTCTGCTCTGGGCCTGCGTGGGACAGATCCCAGCCTGTCCTTTTGGAGCCCTTGATACATTTCTTTGGAGAATTAGGGAAAATGCCAGCACAGAGCCAAGCAGTGGTTCCGTCTGTTCCTGTACTATAGATGCCTCAGCAGCCAATATATCAATGGCCGCCTCTCTTGAAGCATATTGCAATCTCCTGTTTTCGGCAAGGTTCTTGCCAGAGTCCTATATCACCTCCAAACAGCCTCGTGAATCACCCTGTGGCTTTGGTCCACAGAGCCGTGCAGGCTAATTGCTGCATCGGTGCTAAGTGTAGGGTAAAGCATCTGGGGTATATAGCCTTTATTAATTGTCTCAGAGTAATTAATGTATGTATTTATTCATCCACTGAAGGAGCATTCATTGTAAATCTACTGTGATCTAGGTTAAGTGACAAGCAGGGTTCAGCTAAATTTGAGACAAATTTCCTATGTTCTGGAAGCTTCTGATCCAGATGGCAAAGTTCATATGGAAATATGTGGAACCACCCTTGCCTCCATCCTCACTAGCTGTGTGACCCTGGGGAACTCTTTGAAAGCCTCTGGGCCTCAGTTTCCTCAGTGAAATGGAAATTTAAAATATCTGGGAGACTTCCCTGGAGGTCTAGTGGCAAAGACTTCACAATTCTACTGCAGGGGGCAGGGCTTCCATCCCTGTTTGGGGAACTAAGATCCCAGAAGCCACCCAGCATGGCCAAAGGTGGGGGCGGAAAGACAGAGAGAGAAGGACAATTCCATCATAGTGATTTGTACAGCAACAAAGAAAATAAAGTGTTTACTCTAAAAATAATAATAAAATAAAATTTGTGTGAAAATGGCAGGTTTTCCAGAACATTCTCAGAAGGGACNGCATCAGGGTCTTTTCCAGTGAGTCAGTTCTTCGCATCAGCTGGCCAAAATATTGGAGCTTTAACTTCAGCATCAGTCCTTCCAGTGAATATTCAGGACTGATTTCCTTAGGATTGACTAGTTTTCCCTTAGGATTTCCTTTCAGATTTACTGAGCATGGCTCCCGCACATCAGAACAAGACCCAGTTCCCTCCACAGTCAGTTTCTTCCATCAGGAAGCTTCCATACGCTTCTTATCCTTATTCTTCAGAGGGCAGAGAGAATGAAAACCACATCACAGAAAACTAACCAAACTGATCACATGGACCACAGCCTAGTCTAACTCAATGAAACTATGAGAGCCATGCTCTGTAGGGCCAGCCAAGATGGACGGGTCATGGCGGAGAGTTCTGACAAAACGTGGTCCACTGGAGAAGGGAATGGCAAACCACTTCAGTATTCTTGCCTTGAGCAGCACCCCATGAACAGTATGAAAAATCATTGACATAGCCATCCCCAAAGAGAGCACTTGGACATCTCCTGGTAAAGCATCTGTGATCAAGGACTTCACAATGATGGCAAGGCATGCTTTGTGTTTGCACGACCAAGAGATGCTTTGGGGTGGCAACCCTGGAACAAAGGACTGCGTGGCCTCAAAAGAAGATTCTGCTAGCTGCTTTAGGTGTCAGGTTAGGTTGTTGATTTGTTGGTCTCTGGTTTCTTGAGGTAGGCTAGATTCCAGTTGAGATCTCTTTCCAAACAGAGAGCTTCTCAGGCTTCTCACGTCGGTCTCTCAAGAGTCCCAACAATGAGGACTCCATCAGAAGTTGCAAATGGCCAGCCCAGGCCTGGGATCCAGCAGGTTATCATGTGTCTCATGACTCCCAGCCCACTTCACTTGCCCTTGAATCTGGTATGCACCCTGATCTGGGTGACTCAGTCACTGTTGCTTCCCTTGGTGGGTATTGGCCAAGGGGATGGGGTCCATGGGGAGTGGGTCACACAGCGATGCCCACCAGAGCATGAGCCTCCACCCTTGTGGCAAATGTTGCCAATTTCTTCTCGACCTTCTTCCTGCTCTGGAAAGCCATCAGACTAACAGCCCTTGTGGGCATGGCCAAGCCTTGGCTGCCTGCCCCTTGTCAGCACCCTCGGCCGAGCACTGACACTGCCCAGGCACTTGGCCTTTGCTGTTGCTGCCACTGCTCTCTCCCTCTTGCCACTGGGTCCACCTGCCGGACCAGGCACGGCTGCCCCCAACAGTGCCAAAATATCTCTGCCCTTCTGAGCTCTCCCTGCCCTCCAGCAGAGGAAGTTATAGAAGGTCATCTTCCCCATCATTTTAGTGTCTGCCCACTTGACCCCTGAGAAACTGGGGTGGGGGAGAATGGTCGTGTCTGCTCTGAGCCTGCGTGGGACAGATCCCAGCCTGTCCTTTTGGAGCCCTTGATACATTTCTTTGGAGAATTAGGGAAAATGCCAGCACAGAGCCAAGCAGTGGTTCCGTCTGTTCCTGTATTATAGATGCCTCAGCAGCCAACATATCAACGGCCGCCTCTCTCAAAGCATATTGCAATCTTCTGTTTTCGGCAAGGTTCTTGCTAGAGTCCTATATCACCTCCAAACAGCCTCGTGAATCACCCTGTGGCTTTGGTCCACAGAGCCGTGCAGGCTAATTGCTGCATCGATGCTAAGTGTAGGGTAAAGCATCTGGGGTATATAGCCTTTATTAATTGTCTCAGAGTAATTAATGTATGTATTTATTCATCCACTGAAGGAGCATTCATTGTAAATCTACTGTGATCTAGGTTAAGTGACAAGCAGGGTTCGGCTAAATTTGAGACATATTTCCTATATTCTGGAAGCTTCTGATCCAGATGGCAAAGTTCATATGGAAATATGTGGAACCACCCTTGCCTCCATCCTCACTAGCTGTGTGACCCTGGGGAACTCTTTGAAAGCCTCTGGGCCTCAGTTTCCTCAGTGAAATGGAAATTTAAAATATGTGGGAGACTTCCCTGGAGGTCTAGCGGCAAAGACTTCACAATTCTACTGCAGGGGGCAGGGCTTCCATCCCTGTTTGGGGAACTAAGATCCCAGAAGCCACCCAGCATGGCCAAAGGTAGGGGCGGAAAGACAGAGAGAGAAGGACAATTCCATCATAGTGATTTGTACAGCAACAAAGAAAATAAAGTGTTTACTCTAAAAATAATAATAAAATAAAATTTGTGTGAAAATGGCAGGTTTTCCAGAACATTCTCAGAAGGGACCATCACACATGCTGCCTCAACTTACCATGAGCATACATCCCTGTAGGCATAGCTCAACTAGGTGGGTCTTGTGGGGGCTGGTGCAGTGAGGTCCCAGGACTCATCCTGACCCCCAAGATAATGTGAAAAGAACCAACAGGCAAATTCCCAGGCAGGATGGTCTTGATCTTTGGCTGGGGTTTCTCTGGAACGAAACAGACATCATTGGGCATGTGGTATTGGCAAAACCCTGTGTGTTCTTCCCAAAGAGAGTGAGTGGGTGGGGAGAGCCTCGCTCCGTCCTCACTGAGCTGAGTGCTTTGTTGAGGAGATGGACACACCAATGGGGTGAGTGACTCAGAGAGCAAAGTACTGAGGAGGTGAGTGAGGGCCCCAGGAACACTAAATCCTGAGCTTCCACCCTGCAGCATGGCAGCTGTGTTCTCCCATGTTATTTTAGGGCTAAAGCTAAATAATCTAAAGATAAAGAATTCCACTGGACCTTGGAGCAGGAGGAACATTGCAAGGGCCGAAGTGAACGAGCTGGACAAGAAATGTTGTAATACTGTATTCTCAAACTTGAGAGATATATGGACTCTACAAAAATATTTTGACCCTGTAGGGTTGACTGAAACTCTTTTTATTGTAAAACTATTTAAATATAAGCCTAAAACTGAGTATAAATATTTAGGATTATAGCCTAGCAGATTTATGGCTGATACATGAACGAAACCAGGAAACCAATAACATTCACATCTAACGTGATTTTCTTTTTTTTTTGGATGGGTACTGTTTTCTTGAAGTTAAATTACTTACAATGGACTGAAGGAGAGATTTATGGTTTCTTCTTGTCAACTTGTCTTGAGACTTTCCCCAGGATGGGCCAGTGTTTGAGTGACTATCGCTGTGAACAGTCTGCCGTGTGGTGGTTAAAATCACAGATGTGAAAAGCCCGAGGTTCCTGCTCAGGACTTAGTGGCCTTGTTCAGGTTGCTTAACTTCTCTGTCCCTTGCTGTCTTCATCTGGAAAATGAGGAATGAAAATGTAGAGCTTGCCTCTTGGGGCTCTAGTAAGAATAAAAGCACATGAAGGATGTGTGTGCATGCTCAGTCATGTCCAGCTCTTTGAGACCCCATGGTCTGTAGCCCGCCAGGCTCCTCTGTCCATGGATTCTCCAGGCAGGAATAGTGGGGTGGGTTGCCATGTCCTCCTTCAAAGGATCTTCCTGACCCAGGAACTGAATCCATGTCTCTTGCATCTCCTGCATTGGCAGGCAGATTCTTTATCACTAGCACCACCTGGGAAGCCTGTATGTGCATAAATGATATAGATAAAATACTTAGAAGAGTCTCTGGTACAGAGTATTAAGCAAGGTCACAATTAGTGCCAATTACGACTTCTAAATGTTCTTTAATTCTTATTTGATGTTTTAATTTGTAAAGTCAAATTTTTACATTGGAGTAATTTTGGAGAAGACTCTTGAGAGTCCCTTGGACTGCAAGGAGATCCAACCAGTCCATTCTGAAGGAGATCAGTCCTGGGATTTCTTTGGAGGGAATGATGCTGAAGCTGAAACTCCAGTACTTTGGCCACCTCAAGCGAACAGTTGACTCATTGGAAAAGACTCTGATGCTGGGAGGGATTGTTGCAGGAGGAGAAGGGGATGACAGAGGATGAGATGGCTGGATGGCATCACTGACTTGATGGACGTGAGTCTGAGTGAACTCCGGGAGTTGGTGATGGACAGGGAGGCCTGGCGTGCTGTGATTCATGGGGTTGCAAAGAGTCAGACACGACTGAGTGACTGAACTGAACTTTACAGAAGTTGGAAAGACAATAAAGAGTTTCCATATACCCATCACCTAGTTACCCTTAGCGTCAGCTCCTGACCTAGCTATAGTGTATTTGCTACCAAAGCACAACACTGGTACTTTGCTAATAACTACACTCCAGACTCTGTCCACATGGCACCTGTTTTTACACTGATGTCCCTTTTATTTCTGAGATTCCATGTTTCTTCCAGTTAGTCTCCTCTTGCCTGTGACAGTTTCTCAGTGTGGATGGATTATTTTAAAGAGTCCGTAACTCATTTTATTTACTTACTTTAATTACTTTTTATTAGAGTATAGTTGTTTTGCCATGTTGTGTTAGTTTCTACCGCACAGCAAAAGGAACCAGTCATACATATACATGTACTTCCTCCCTTTGCACTTCCTTCCCATTCGGGTTGCCACAGAGCACTGAGTAGACTTGCCTGTGCTACACAGCATATTCTCACGAGTTATCTGTTTTATGCGTAGTGTCAGTAGTGTATCTATATCAGTTCCAACCTCCCAGTTCCTCCGACCTCCTTGTCCCCCTTAGTATCCATATATTTGTTCTCTACATCTTTGTCTCTATTTCTGCTTTGCCAATAAGGTCATCTACACCATTTTTCTCGATTCCACACATATGCATTAATGTGCAATATTTGCTTTTCTTGTTCTGAGTTGCTTTGTTCTGCATGATGGTCTCTAGGTCCATCCATGTCTCTACAAATGATCCAGTTTCATTTTTATGGCTGCGTAATATTCCATTGTATATATGTACCCTATCTTCTTTATCCATTCCTCTATTTATAGACATTTAGTTTGTGTCTGTGTCCTGGCTATTGTAAATATGGCTGCTATGAACGTTGGGGCACAAGTGTCTTTTCGAATTATGATTTTCTCTGGGTATACATATGATCTCACTTTAAATCAATGATGTGTTATCTCCAGAAGCCAATTAACAAGTAACTGGCCCCCCAGATTGTGAAATCTAAAAATACCTTTTCATTAAAAAACATCATCATTGCATATTTGCCACTATGCTTGTGGCCCTTGATTTGTCCTAAGTGGTGGAGCTGGCACTGTTCTTGCCCCAAGGTTTTCTGTTCAAGCCACTGTAAAATCTCCATGCGGTCTACGCCAGGACTCTGCTCTTCATCTTGCACAGACATAAACACAAGAACAGACACACAGCCTGAACATGTGTGGGCCTACATCATCATCATCCAGGTAATAATAACAGTACTTTTAAAAAAGATGATAAATATATCAAGCACATAGAATTCTATGGGACTTAGGTCCTCTTTGAAGGAGCTTGTTACAGGAATTCAGGGACAAAAAGCAGATAATGTTGTTTGAGTGAATAGCCAAGACCTTTGAAGTATTGTCTAAGAAACTTCAAGATGCTGAAGATCAAGCTGAGCCCTTTAAGAGTGGTATTTTTAAATCCTCAGCACCCACCTACGGTGGGACATCTTTAGGGTGGGAAACTGAGGTTTAGAAATGAATTTGTTAAGCGTCATTGAAGGAAATGAAAGAACCCAGATTATCTGGGTTACTGGCCTGTGAAGCCATGCTTCTTACCCTCTATTTCGATGCCTTTCCTGGGAAGGATGTGGAAGAGTAACACGTAAGTGGAAACTGATATGATCTTGGTTTTAAAGACTAAAGCAAACCCGTTGTGTCTGCCCTTTGCCCACCAGCAGGGGAGTCTTTGTGTTAGACCACAGCACTGAGCAGGAGAGAGCAAATTCCTCAGTTATGTTTTTAACCATCTCACCATCCCTCCTCCCAGCCCCCACTTCCAATAACCACAAACCAGATCTCATTCTACCAATTTGTCTATTTTTGAAGTCTGTTGACCTGCAACACTACGTTAGCTCCTGCTACATGACAAGGTGATCAGATATTTCTATATATTAATATTACTAAAGGATCACCGTGATAGGCCTAGTTACCATCTGTCACCACCAAATTCCCAGATTTGAGGTAAAACAAAGGGAGAAGGAGAAGATAATGATCTTAACGAAGTTATGAGCGCATCTGATATTAATTCAGCTTAAAGCTGGTCACAGTCAGTGTTCCAGAAATCCATGCTGAAAAGTGATCATCAACCTTCAGCTGTATGGAGCTGAGGTTCTGCATCATTTATTGTAATTCCTAAAGCACGAAGATGGAGATTTTTTGGTAACTATTGACTGGGAACTATTACAAAATGATAAACATCATTCTGCATGAGTACATGCTAAGTTGCTTCATTTGTGTCTGACTCTTTGTGACCCTATGGACTGTAGCCCATCAGGCTCCTCTGTCCACAGATTCTCCAGGCAAAAATACTGGAGCGGAGTGCCATGCCCTCCTCTAAGTGATCTTCCTGACCCAGGGATCAAACCCTGGGTCTCTAGTGTCTCCTGCATTAGCAGGTGGGTTCTTTACCACTAGAACCACTTGGGAAGCCCAAACATTACTGAATAAAAACTACACTTAAAACAATACGGGCCTGCTTTTTTTTATTATTATTATTATTTTGGGGCCTGCTTTAAAAAGTTAAGAATGACTTACAGCAGTGTAGTTCTGCCATGGCATCAAAAGCCATGGTTCAGAATTTTCTACAGGTTGACTTTGACCCTGCTGCTACAACTGAGATATTGGATTTTTTACTTCCCTGCATAAAACTTTTCCAGCCAATAATCTCAATTGACCTGTATTGTCTACCTCAGGGCAGGAGCTCATCAACATTAGGAAAGAAATATGAGGTTTTTTATGGTTCTCCTCTTAAAACCCTGCTGTACAGAAAGCTATTTTTACTTTATTTTTTTCCCCTTGAAATTTCTTTGTTAGTTTTTTCTTTCTTAGCAAGAATATAGCTTGTTACTCTCAGTCTCTGACCAGCTGAAAATGTACTATTAGGCTTATTGAGGTTGTCATAATTCAGATAGAAGATTGCAATTTCTCCTCATTCTGCTATCTTTAACTTGAATAACCATAGCAGGACCACTGAAGGAGGTGGCTTTATTTCATTTGGAAAGGGTCTGAAAAATATTGAAGCTTCCACAAATAAAACACACATTGTATAGGTGATGGCTGAATATGTCTTCAGTTTACATGAGAGTGATTTTATCTGCAGCCGGAGAGATATCTGACCATGGGGTGTTGTCAGTGCAGTGGTTGTAAGACAATGTCATCTTTAGATTTTATTCCTCAAAATGAAAAGAAAATCACTGAGAGGGGAAAATGAAGAAAACTGTCAAAGAAAGACCCCATACCCCACCTCAAACCCATGCTTTTCTGGGAGAGTTCTTTAATGTCATCAGGAGCCAATCCTTCGTAGGGTCTATACATTATTCTAGACTGCAGCCTCTCTCTTCTTTCCTGATGTTTGTTCAACCCTGTTAACCACTGGGGCGAGCACAAGTGGGAAAAATCTGGACAACCTGACTCGTTCTGAAATGTGGACGCAAACATCTTCCCTGCAGGGTTGTCAGATAGAATACAGCAGTGGATGTAAAAAAATAATGCTGAGGATCAGGTTCCAGGAATGTAAGTGTGGCTTGATGTGAGAAAACTTATTAATATAAGTGTGTCCTTTTCAAACATGAAATGAGAAAAATTATATGATTTTCTTCATAGGTCAAAAAATATTTACTGGGCCCCAAATTGTTTGTAAAGTAGATGGCAAGATACTTTGTTATAAGATACGAGATAAAATACTAGGCATGTATTTTATGCAGGCTAATCACATGCCGAAGAATTGATGCGTTTGAATTGTGGTGTTGGAGAAGACTCTTGAGAGTCCCTTGGACTGCAAGGAGATCCAACCAGTCCATTCTGAAGGAGATCAACCCTGGGATTTCTTTGGAAGGAATGATGCTGAAGCTGAAACTCCAGTACTTTGGCCACCTCATACGAAGAGTTGACTCACTGGAAAAGACTCTGATGCTGGGAGGGATTGGGGGCAGGAGGAGAGGGGGTCGACCCAGGATGAGATGGCTGGATGGCATCACTGACTCGATGGACATGAGTCTGAGTGAACTCCGGGAGATGGTGATAGACAGGGAGGCCTGGCGTGCTGCTATTCATGGGGTCACAAAGAGTTGGACACGACTGAGCGACTGAACTGAACTGAACTGAATCACATGTGTGTGTGCATATCACACAATCAGTTACTGTATATGCATACCATGTAATATTACACACCTGTCAGTCACATGTATGTGCACATTGCAATATACACACACATCACTCTATTTCACACCTGTAAGTCACGGAAGCCTACCACTGAATCAGAACAAGAGCCAGCATCATATTTGATGGTGAAACATTAGAATGGATTACTTTTTAAATAATTGTGTTTATTTTCGGCTGTGCCGGGTCTTCGTGGCCGCGCAGGCCTTTCTCTAGCTCTTGGCGAGTGGCAAGCTGCTCGCCGGTTGCGGTGCTCGCTTCCTCATTGCAGTGGCTCCTCTGTTGCGGAACACGGCCTCTAGGGTGCATGGGCCTCTGTAGGTGCAGTTCCCCGGGTCCAGAATGTGGGCTCAGTAGCGGTGGTGCAGGGGCTTAGTTGCTCCGAGGCATGTGGGGTCTCCCTGGACCAGGGATTGAACCCCTGTCTCCTGCATTGGCAGGTGGATTCTTTACTGCTGAGCCACGAGGAAGCCGCTAGAACAGACTACTTTAATCACTACTGTTTTATCTTGTTCTGGAAGTGCTACTTAATAAAATTAGAGAGAAATTTAAACTAGAGTTCTATATCCCAGTAAGACAAAAGTAGTAATCCCTTTCAGATGATATGATTATCTACCTGGAAAACCCAACAAAACCCCATGGAATAACTCTTACAAACAATGAGATAGGTGAGTAAACTGTCTGGTTACAAAATGAGCTACAAAAAGCTATAGCATTTTTACTAACAAATTAGTATAAAATATTGTAGATGCAGAACAATACCAGAAAAATGAAATAAACACCTGCGTACCCACCATCTGGCCTAAGAAATTTTAAAAAGCTGCTGATACTGTTGGAGTTCTTTGTATTTCCCTCCTGATCACCTCCTTGCCTCAGAGGGAATCCTCAGCATGGATTTGATGTGTGTCATTTTTGTGCAGCTTGAATACAAGCATAATTTTTTGTTGTATGAAAGCAAAAAGTCATTGTGTTTTGCAGATACTTTTGCAAAAGGTTTGTGATCGCCCTGTGTTGTCAGATGATGGTCAGCATTTTTTAGCAATAAGGTATTTTAAAATTAAAATATGTACATTGTTTTATAGACATAATGCTGTTACATACTTAGTAGACTACAGTATAGTATAAACATATTTTTTATGTGTACCAGGAAGCGTAAAATTCATGTGACTCATTTTGTAGTGGTGGTCTGGAACCAAACCCATAATATCTCTGAGGTATACCTGTGCTTTCATTAAATTATACGAGCTTCTAAATTCTATTACTGTTGGTCTGATGTCCACCGAAATGGCATTCTGCCGGAAGGGTTCTTTATCAAGCTTGCCTATCTGGGTCAGCATCACGTTTGCAGGGCTCCCTGAAGTGGGTGCCTGGGACTCGAGTATACGCATCTCATTGCTACGTACTATTCCAGTGCATATATATGTATGGCTTTACTTATCCCATCATTTGCTGTCATGAACTCTCATGTACATGTTCCTTTTCAGAAATATGAGTGTTGCTGCAGACCCCAGGGATCTAGAGTGTGTACCAGGAACTGGGCTGAATCCATATCTTCATCTTTTCTAGACAGAACTCCATTGCACTCAATTCTTGTTTGTATCAGAAGGATATACAAGTGCTCATTGCTTCCATATCCTCGTTTTGATCAACCCTTTTTTTGAATTTTTTACTCAATCACCAATAAATAGAAAATATAACAGAAATACAACATCTCATTCATAATAGCAGTGATCAAATTGTTAGGAATAAAGTTAACAAGCCACGTGGAGCAGGAACTATGTGAACACTAAAACAATTTTTTTAAAAAAGAATACATAGACTTGAGTAAATAAAGAATGACAGATACAGTTTTGTAAAGTGGAAAGATAAAATTTTTATCTAAACGAATCGCCAGTCTAGGTTCGATGCAGGATACAGGATGCTTGGGGCTGGTGCACTGGGATAACCCAGAGGGATGGTATGGGGAGGGAGGTGGGAGGGGGGTTCAGGAGTGGGAACTTATGTACACCCGTGGCAGATTCATGTTGATGTATGGCAAAACCAATACAGTATTGTGAAGTAAAAAAAAAAAAAATTAGAAAAAAAATTATTCTATGAATTCAGAACCTAATGCCTTTCCCCCCCAAGTATTTAAATAGACTATATGTAAGAAAGTAGCCATGATTTTTTTTAAGCAATCTGCAAGGGGCTAAAGCTAGTCCCATTGCTGATGTTCAGTCACTAAGTTGTGTCCTGCAAGTTTCTAAGTTATTTTAATGCACATTTAAAGCAGTACAGTGCAAATGCAGGAAAAGAAAATTGGTAACTGAAATGATGACTCTAGAAAAAGACTCAAGTGTACAAGGAAAAAATGGCAACTCAATTATTGGATAAAAGATCTATTTTATAAATATTAATTGGCATTTTTGGCTAACAATTTAGAAATAAACAAATTTGGACCTCTACCTCACAATTTTCACACACATACAATTCAGAAGAATTAAATATTTTAATGTGAAAGTTAAAGCTAAAATGATTGGGCAAAAACTTTGGTCATTATGTCTGTGGTCCTGGGCTTGAAAGCAGGAACTACCGAAGAGAAGGTTTGACTATATCAAAATGAAAAATTTTAGTTCAGTAATAAAACCTATGTCTATGAAGAAAAAGAATAGGAAAAATATTAAAAAAAAGGATTACTTTGGCCACCTCATGCAAAGAGTTGACTCACTGGAAAAGACCCTGATGCTGGGAGGGATTGAGGGCAGAAGGAGAAGGGGACGACAGAGGATGAGATGGCTGGATGGCATCACCAGCTCAATGGACATGAATTTGGGTGAACTCCGGGAGTTGGTGATGGACAGGGAGGCCTGGCGTGCTGCGATTCATGGGGTTGCAAAGAGTCGGACACGACTGAGTGACTGAACTGAATCATCAAAACACATAGAGTTTCTATGGATGTAAGGAAAAGAAACACCACAATGGAAAAAAACAATCCAAGTTCAAAATCAAGACATTTATAAAAGACAAACTGTAACAAAGGCAGTAATTAAAAGGTGTATTAAAGCAATAAAATACCAAAGAATGGTGAAGTTGTGAGAAATGACAATTATAAACTCACCGCACACTTTTGGAGGGAAATTCGTATGTGTTTGTAAAGCTAGACTGCGCACACTCCTGACACAGAAGTTCCATTTCTAGAAATTCATCATCAGGGAAACAGAGGCAGGAGTAAGCACATGGGCAGCAGAACGTGGCACGTGAGCTTGCACGCTGGTCGTCAGACAGGCCAGGGTTTCAGTCTCAGGAAGACGACTTCAACCAGTCCAGGTTTGATGCCTGATACAGGATGCTCAGGGCTGGCGCACTGGGATGACCCAGAGGGATGGGACAGGGAGGGACGTGGGAAGGGGGTTCAGGATAGGGAACACATGTACACCCGTGGCAGATTCATGTCAACGTATGGCAAAACCAATACAATATTGTAATTAGACTCCAATTAAAATAAATAAATTTATATTTAAAAATAAATAAATAAACCTTGGTCTCTTCATGAGTTCAGTTCAGTTCAATGCAGTTCAGTCACTCAGTCGTGTCCAGCTGTTTGAGACCCCATGGACCGTAGCACGCCAGGCCTCCCTGTCCATCACCAGCTCCCAGAGTTTACTCAAACTCATGTCCATCGATCAGTGATGCCATCCAACCATCTCTTCCTCTGTCGTCCCCTTCTCCTTCTGCCTTCAATCTTTCCCAGAATCAGGGTCTTTTCCAGTGACTCAGCTCTTTGCATCAGGTGGCCAAAGTATTGGAGCTTCAGCTTCAACATCAGTACTTCCAATGAACACTCAGGACAGATCTCCTTTAGGATGGACTGCTTGGATCTCCTTGGAGTCCAAGGGACTCTCAAGAGTCTCCTGCAATGCCACAGATAATAATCTATCACTCCTTAGAGTTGTTATGAGAATTAAATGAAGCCGTGTGTGTCAAGCGCTTTACAAAACACCTGACATGCATGCTCTATAAATTTTTGCTACTGTCGCTGTCATTACTGTTTAGATCTACCCGTGTTGTTCAGCTTTTCAGGCATTGAGATGCTGGTGCAAAGTAGTGTTTATTGACACAAGAAGATGTCTAAGATACAGTATTAAGTGAAAATGCAAATTATAAACTGCAACTGTAATATGATACTTTCCTGAAATATACAAAATCTCCCTGTATCAGTGTGAGGGGTGCTAGAGATTGGCCATTTAATCCTTATCCACCTAAACGGGCACAAAAATTTTGGAATGAAAATATGAGCACAGAGGAAAATATTTTATGACTTTATCTTAAAGATTGAACCTAAAAATTTTGAGAAATTGTGTATTTTATTCTTGACAAAATTTAAAATATAATGGCAACTAAGCTCTAATTTTAAAAATACTGAATACTGAACTGTTGGCATCCTTTTTCCTACAAAGTGTGGATGTTGTTGCTGCTATTTTTTAGTTGCCAAGTGGTGTCTGATTCTTTTTCAACCCCATGGACTGTAGCCTGCCTGGCTTCTCTGTCCATGGGATTTCCCAAGCAAGAATGCTGGAGTGGGTTGTCCTTTCCTCCTCCAGGAGATCTTCTCAACCCAGGGATCGAACCCATGTCTCCTGCATTGGCAGGTGGATTCTTTACCACTGAGCCACCAGGGAAGTCCACCAAGCGTGCATAGCCAACTATGAAGCACTTAGCATGTGCAGGCACTTTGTAGGCACAGAAGACAGAGCAAGCAGGGAACAAAAGGAAGGCTTCCCTGGAGATCACTCTCTACAGGGGAAGAAAGATGAGAAGAAATCGACAATCAGGTCAGCGCTAGAAGAAGAAGACATCCTGACTATGGGTGCAGAAGATCACTGGGGAGAGGAAAGGGAAGGATTGTCTGTTAAGGGGAAGGGTTGACTTGCAGAAAACGGGGAGGTTGCCTGAGGAAAGGATGCTTCAGGCAGAGGGAGCTTCGGATGCAAGGACCAGAGGCCAGGACTGAGTCCGATGTGTTTGAGGAGCAGCTATGGTGTCTGTGTGGAGGGACCAGGCTGGGGAGACAGGGAGGTGTGCACCCAGTAGCTCGAGATGAAGGGGAGGAAAACCAAGAGAGAATGCCCCTCTGGATGCCACGTGGAGAAAGCGTTGCAGGAAGCGGGGAGAGACGACTTGATGCCGAGAGACCAAGTTCTTTAAGGACTGAGGAAGACCGCTGGACTGGAGCCAGGAAATCAGTGGCCCAGGGCATCTTCCCTGGAGAGATGGTGAAGAAAGCCTTGTTGCCGCAAGAGAGGAAGTAGAGATGAGAGCAGACAATTCTTTTACCAGGATTTTCCTATAAAGAGGAGCAGAAGAATGGACAGAACCTAGAGATAACAGTGAGTCAAGGATAATTTTTTGGGGGGAGGTTAGGGAACGGGAGAAATAGCAACATGTTTGAGTCATACTGGTGGGAATGTTCCAGTTGTTGTTGTTCAATCGATCAGTCATGTCCAACTCTTTGCAACCCCATGGACTGCAGCATATCAGCCCTCCCTGTCTTTCACCATCTCCCGGAGTTTGCTCAAACTCATGTCCTTTGAGTTGATGATGCCATCCAACCATCTCATCTTCTCCACCCTCTTCTCCTTTTGCCTTCAGTCTTTCCCAGCATCAGGGTCTTTTCCAATGAGTTGGCTGCTCACATCAGGTGGCCAAAGTATTGGAGCTTCAGCTTCAGTATCAGTCCTTCCAGTGAATATTCAGGACTGATTTCCTTTACCTCAGTCCTTCCAGTGAATGCTCCGGTAGAGAGGGAAGGTACTGTCATGGGGAGAGAACACAGCTGGAACTTCACCTGGGAGCAGCTAGTAGGACTGGATTCGGGGCCAGTGCTGGCTTGCCTTAGGTGACAGTGTGGACCTTTCACTGACTGCATTTTTTCTCAGGTTTGGCTGCACCTAAGAATCATCTTGGGGACTCTGAGAAACCACCAGTGCCCAGCCACATCTCAGATCATTTATATTGGTGCATCGGTTTAATGAAATCAGTCATTGTTTGCCATGTTTCCAGTTGGACTTTCAGTTCAGTTCAGTGGCTCAGTCGTGCCCGACTCTTTGCGACCCCATGGGTCTAAAGTTCCACTTTAGGATCAATTTATATTTTATTTGAACATCCCAGAGTCAGTGAGAGAGACTGTCTAACACAGATTCCCAGTTGACAGGCAGTGTTATTGGGGAGGGAGGCTCAGGGAGCATCATTTCATTAGTGGTGATTTAGTTGATTTTTGTGGTTATTGTTGTTATGGCACTTACTTTCTTTTAAAATATTTTGACTACAAGGACTCAGGTAACAAACTAGGGAATACCTGTATTCCTTGGGCTTCCCAGGTGGCGCTAGTGGTAAAGAACCTGCCTGCCGATGCAGGAGACATAAAAGATGCTGGCTCGATCCCTGGGTCAGGAAGATCCCCTGGAGGAGGGCATGGCAACCCACTCCAGTATTCTTGCCTGGAGAATCTCACGGGGAGAGGAGCCTGGTGGGCTACAGCCCATGGGGTTATAAAGAGTCAGACATGACTGAAGCACCTTAGCACACACACGCACATATGTATTCCTAGTTTATTCTTATCAGGATAAGAGTAATAACAACAACATAGTCTTTATACTCATCATATAATATACGTGCTCTGTGATGCATAGTAACTAGTGTTATTGTACAGGAACATTAGTTTTTGCTGGGTAGAGGAGTTACTGGTTTTGCTTTCTTTCCACTTGACAGCTTTTGCCATGAGCATATGTAATTTTCATCACCAGAATAAAACCCAAATGATCCTGTTTTCATTAAAAAGAAAGAAGATATGGAAAACAGTATGGCTGCTCCTCAAAAAATTAAAAACAGAATTATCGTATAATCCAGCAATTCCAGCTCTGGTTATACATTCAAAATAACTGAAAATAGAGTCTCAGATATTTGTACACCCATGTTCATAGCGGTATTATTCCTTGTGACCCAAAGGAAGAAGCAACCAAAGTGTTCATCAACAGACAATGAATACATAAAATGTGGCCAATAGATACAATGGAGTATTATTCAGCTTAAGGAAAAAAAAAAAGAAATTCTGACACAGGCTACAAGACTCTTGGCTCAGTGAAATAAGCCAGGACAAAATATTGTCCACTTACCCGAGGGTTCTGGAGCAATCAAACTCATAGAAACAGAGAGTAAAATGATGGTTGCCTGGGGCTGGGGGTGGGGGAGAAGGGAGTGAGGAGCTATTGTTTAACGGGTACAGAATCTCAGTTCAGCAAAACAAAAAGTTCTGGAGATTGGTTGTCCAATACTATGAATAAACTTAGTGCTTTGGTGCTGTACACTTAAAATTATTTAGATGGCAAATTTCAATGTTATGTGCATTCTGTCACAATTTAAAAAATCTAAAGAGAAAGAAGGAGACAGAAGAAGGAGAATGCTAGCTAGCTGTGTTTCTGGGGTGTGACCGGGCCCGTAGGTCCAATGGGCACTGGGACCTGGGAACGCTCCAGATCTCCTCCAAAGGTCGTCTTTAGTTTTGGGAATCTGTAAAATGCTAGAAATCTTTCCTCATGCTCAAAAAGAATTCAACTCATTAAAAGGATTTTCATCCCATGATTTGTACCTATATTTTGAGTTTAGACCCAGAGTACTTCAACAGCCTCATATGAATGCAAGATTTTATGGCAAGCTCAGTGAGAGGGAGGAAAATGGATTTTTTGGGATTCCTTTCCAATGTAATTTATTTTTCCAGTCTCTGGTGTACAGTGTGATTCATTTCAAAGGGGCTCTATTTCAGGCCATGTGGCTCTAAGTAGGACTTACACAAAACGAAGGCACTGCGTCTAATTTATCATTTAGGAACCCAGACTTCATAATTATGTGGCCAACCACGTCCAGTCACGAGTCAGCTGTGAGTTTAAATAGAAGCGTTTGCCCGCTGCAATGATAGAAGTCCCTCTTATTGGGAAGACTGTAATTACTCTGACAGTCCTCATCACTGGCTCTCTTTCGAGTTTCAGAGGAAGCTTCTCTCTGAGATGTGTAGCCATGCTGCAGGCTTCACACTCCACTTGCTGACTCCACCACGGGTGGACCACCTCAGGACCAGAAGCATGATGGGTCTTCTCACCAAGGCCTGAGGATGAGGCTCCCACTGGCTTCCTCTTGTGGTATCTGGAATACGGACATTGTTACTCAGAGGCTGCTCTTTGAGAAATGCACCCTCTAAGAGGCCACACTCCAGCCTGTTATGTATTAATATTGGAGCTTCAGACTAGGCAAGAGCAGCAGTTTTTGTAGATTACAGGCTCATGCTTGTTTGTGTGTGTGTGTGTGTGTTTTAGCTACTGAAACTTCAAAAGCAATGCTTCCTCCCTGTAAAAATTCAAACACTGCAGAGAAGTCTAAAGCCAAATTTAAAATGTTCTTGTTGGGGACTTCCCTGGTGGTACAGTGGTTAAGAATCCACCTGGTAAATAGTGAGAGTTTTACTTCTTCTTTTCCAATGTGGATTCCTTTTATTTCTTTTTCTGCTCCTTATGACCCAGCAATCCCACTGCTGGGCGTACACACCGAGGAAACCAGAATAGAAAGAGACACATGTACCCCAGTGTTCATTGCAGCACTGTTTATAATAGCCAAAACATGGAAACAACCTAGATGTCCATCAGCAGATGAATGGATAAGAAAGCTGTGGTACATATACACAATGGAGTATTACTCAGCCATTAAAAAGAATACATTTGAATCAGTTCTAAGGAGATGGATGGAACTGGAGCCGATTATACAGAGTGAAGTAAGCCAGAAAGAAAAACACCAGTACAGTATACTAACGCATATATATGGAATTTAGAAAGATGGGGATGATGACCCTGTATGCGAGAAAACAAAAGAGACTCAGATCTATAGAGTGAACTTTTGGACTCTGGGGGAGAGAGAGAGGGAGAGGGTGGGATGAGATGGGAGAATGGCATTGAAACATGTATACTATCATGTAAGAAACGAATCGCCAGTCTATGTCCGATGCAGGATGCAGTATGCTTGGGGCTGGTGCATGGGGATGACCCAGAGAGATGGTATGGGGTGGAAGGTGGGAGGGGATTCTTGTTTGGGAATGCATGTACAC
>SJYQ01005003.1:272009-298607 GCA_006410935.1 Redunca redunca
TATAGAGTGAACTTTTGGACTCTGGGGGAGAGAGAGAGGGAGAGGGTGGGATGAGATGGGAGAATGGCATTGAAACATGTATACTATCATGTAAGAAACGAATCGCCAGTCTATGTCCGATGCAGGATGCAGGATGCTTGGGGCTGGTGCATGGGGATGACCCAGAGAGATGGTATGGGGTGGGAGGTGGGAGGGGATTCATGTTTGGGAACGCATGTACACTCGTGGTGAATTCATGTCAATGTTTGGCAAAACAAATACAGTATTATAAAGTAAACTAAAGTTAAAATAAAAATTAAAACAAACAAACAANAGAGTCCACCTGGTAATACAGACGCCATGGGTTCGATCTCTGGTCCGGGAAGAATACTCACGCCACGTGGTAACTAAGCCCGTGAGCCACAGCTGCTGAAGCCCATGGACCCTAGAGCCAGTGCTCCCCGACGAGGAGGTCTGGGCCCCAAAACGAAGACTAGGCCCCTCTCGCTGCAACTAGAGAAAGCCTGTATGCAGTAATGAAGACCCAGCACAGCCATAAGTAAATAAAATGTTCCCATCCTTCCTTCTAACTACCCATGATGTAATTACGTGCACAATGTAAGCAATTAGGCGCATTTTTCTTCTGCACTCTTCTCTTTGCCTACACAGCCATTTATTTGAGTATTCATTTCACTTTTACTGCATCATACTAAATGAGGTATTTATTAATTTTCTTGCGTCTCCTATGAAATGAATGTTTGTGTCTCTCCAACATTGTAGGTTAAAGACCTTATCCCCATGGTGATGGGATTGGGAGATGAGGCCCATGGGAGGGAATTAGGTTTAGATGAGATCATAAGAGGGGGGCCCCAGGGATGGGGTTAGTGGCCTTATAGGGAGATGAAGGAACTGGAACTTTCTCTTATGAAAAGGAGGTCAGCTTCATGCTTGGAGGAGAACGTTCATGAGAGCCATATGGTCTTTCTCGTCCAGGACTTGAGGACCTCTCAGTGCAGAGTTGCTCCTCACGCACTTGTTGTCGAGTCTGAGTGATGGCAGGTACATCAAGGTAAAGGGCAAGAGCACAGGCCTCCGGCAGAAGAGCCAGGGCCCAGCATCCAAGTGTCCCAGAAATACTACCGCCAGAAAGAAGTCCATGAAAAGAGTGTGTCACAGCCTTTAGAAGTAGCACGGTCTTGAACATGGAGGAAAGAGGTGATTGGTCAGGCCTGGAAGGGCAACCCTATTTCTTCCAGCGTAAGATCCTGTTTATTTTACAGCACATCCTGATTTCAGAGGTGGTAATGTTAAAAACACATGTCTTTAAATCAGTACTTTCAATGACTTACCCTATACTGGGGAGCAGGGAATAAATAGACAGAACCAAGAACTAGCTGAGTTGACAGGCTGAAAATACAATATATCTGCAAACAAGCACATTATTGAAATACACAGCTCTGATTTTCTAAAAAATCTCATCAGGAGAGCAGCACTCTTTATATTTTAGCTTTTTGCTTTGTGCTGCTTATGATTGCCCTACACAATTTTTAGCTACTAACAGGTTCCACAGAGCGCCTCATTTCAACCTGGCATTACAATGGAGCATTGTTACATTTTGTAAAATGGCCAACCTGCACTGAATTACCATTACCCAGAACCATAAAATTGAGGACTGTACTCAAAAAAATTATTATTATTTTTTAAAATCAGGGCTTCATTTTAGGTAAAAAAGAAATTTCTTTTTTGCTACTGGACTATAGTAGACTAATGATGACTGCTCATGCTCTTGAAAACAGAAAAGATCCTGGGTGGTTTTCCCCATGTGGTGCCCTTAGGGAAACAAGTTTTAAGGGTCACTTTTGCCCATGTCTTTTTCAGCTTCCACAATGAATTGAATCACTTGCCCTCCAAACCAGAAAGTACTGAATCAATCTCCCTTTCCACATGCCCCAACCCCACTTGCTGTTTCAATAATTACCTGATTCTAGCATGATTTCGAAAGAGGTGAAACGTGTCTCCATGGGTCCTCTCCTCCTCTCTTTTCAGATCTTCTTTATCGTTGGTCCTGATTTTCACCTTGACTTTCCTGACTCTCCGCCACCCCAGAGTGGTTGGCATTTTCCTCCGCTCGCTTTCCTGTTCACGTTCTCGTCAGCTTCCACCTCCTGTCCTTGCCCTTGGCTCTCCTGCTGCATGCTTCCAGCAAAGGCGTAAAGGACGGCGTTGACTCAGTGACTTCACTCTCCTCCTCTGCCAGAACGTGAGTCTGTGTCACAGAAGAGACTGATGGATCCACCTAGTAGTTCTCAGCCCGGTCTGCACATTAGAATCACCTGAAGCATTTTAAAAATGATCAAATGTCTACCCTCCCATTCATGGTCTGATTTAATACGTCCAGGGTGGGACCCAGGTGAAAAAAAGGGTGAAAATGTTAGTCCCTCAGTCATGCCCGACTCTTTGTGACCCCATGAACTCTAGCCCATCAGGTTCCTCTGTCCATGGGATTCTCCGGGCAAGAATACTGGAGTGGGTGGCCATTCCTTTCTCCAGGGGATCTTCCTGACTCAGAGATTGAACCCGGGTCCCCTGCATTGCAGGTGGATTCTTTACCGTCTGAGCCACAATAAATCCTCCCCACATGCCTCAAACACAAAAGCAGAAATTTAAAATCACTACTCACCCCAAGAGAGGGGGACCTAGGATGAGTGCAGGGCCTGTGGTGAGTCAGGCTGGAGGCCTGGGATCAGGAGGAGGCCTCCAGTCTCACCAGGTTGGCAACTGGCTACTTCCGTCAAAGACCGTTCATATCCTTGTTGTTCACTGATAGAAGTAATTTCTTACAGGTCTCTTCTAATGATGAAAAATCAAACAGTTTATAGAAATTCTCTGATCAAAGTCTCTATCAAAGATCTTTGAGCTGGCAAAAATATAATCACTCCCATGGCATGGTACATTTTAAGAGTTCTGTCTCTTCCAAGACTCAGGTCATCCCATCTCTTGTTTCAGAGGAGCACAGATCTCTCTGTCTTCTGAGCTCCCCAAAGAAGCAAGTTACAAATAAGTTTTTGTTTGTTTATCCTTCTTATTCCAGAACTGGGCACAAAAGAAGACACTGTTCAGAGTAAGCAAGACCAGGAGACAAGAAGTACAGCAAAAGAAAAGAAAGTTTAACTTTTCCAGCTTCTCTGATTCCATCAGACATCTACAAACTTATAGAAGTAGATTCAAGTTCCTTTCAGTGACCAGTCATCTTTGCTAATAACCATATTATTTCTTCAGTAGGAGATGCCTATCAAATTTTCTTTCCACTGTCTGCATCAGCCCTACTATCAACAGCACACAAAAGTAAAACATGGTAAAGCTGAATTCTTTTCTAATGTGATCTGAAGAAATGTCATGCTCTGGATTTCCCTCCTAAGGATAGTATCTGTGTCCCATATACTGATGCCGTTTTACAGTTAGAATTACACGCCATCCTGGATCAGCTTGAACTGACATTGCTGGTGACATAGTGTTGCAGTCTTGGAATGTTTCCTGGAAGGTGAACATGCGTAATGGCCCCAGTCAGGAAAACACAACAGGTGTTAAGTGGTTACATATTAGATCCATGTATTCAAAAAGCATCTCTGTATAAACATTAAGGGGAACAGAAAGAGCTCCCAGAAAAACATAAATGAAAACATATAGAAGGAGCTTTCAAAGGATTAAAAAAAGAATCCTTTCTCCATAGTCTGAAACCTTTTGGCTCATTTTCAGATGTTTTATGAATTTCTGAAAGAGCCATTTTTAAAGAGCTTTTTCTATGTTATTGCTCTACTATATCTTCCTATGGCCACTCTGTAGACTGGGTACTAGAAACTGTCACAAAAATATATGCTTGTATCTTCTGTTAAAATCTGTGCAGTTGAGCTGGGTGAGTTTGGAGGAACTTAACTGTTAAGAATACTGGCTTTAAAAAGTTCCACTGATAATACCTATACATTGTCAAAATTGTGAGTCTAATTAAAGTCAATGGAATGAAAAAATGAGACTTTTACACCATCTCATAGCTTGGGGCCGACAGAACTTGTCAAGATATGATATGTGTTCTGATGAAGGCATTTGCTTTGTGAGCATATTTATTGCTCAACCTGTTCCACCCTCTTCCATCCTCCCTGAAGTTCAAGAAAGAGATGAAATGCAAGTACATTACTGCTTTCACAGTCTGAATTGAATAGATGCATTTCCTGTACTTTTTCCTCCAGGATTCTAGGGGTCTTTCTAGTTGTAGAGAATAGGTGTGGTGACAGATACTCCACCATTTCATGCAGAAAAATGGGTGCCAAAAGCCTACGGCCAAATCATTCAATGTTCTTTCTGATCCTTGTCCGTTTGTTGGCTTCAGCTCTTTGCTGACTTTGCTGTTGTTGTTGTTCAGTCACTAAGTCATGTCTGATTCTTTGCAAGCTCATGGACTGCAGCACGCCAGGCTTCCTTGTCCTTCACTATCACCTGGAGTTTGCTCAAACCCATGTCCATTGAGTCGGTGATGCCATCCAACCATCTCATCCTCTGTCGTCCCCTTTTCCTCCTGCCTTCAATCTTTCCCAGCATTGGTCTTTTCCAATGAGTCAGCTCCTAGCATCTGGTGGCCAAAGCATTGGAGCTTCAGCTTCAGCATCAGTCCTTCCAATGAGTATTCAGGGTTGATTGCCTTTAGGATTTACTGGTTTGATCTCGTTGCTGTTCAAGGGACTCTCAAGAGTCTTCTCTAGTACCACAGTTCAAGAGTGTCAATTCTTTGACGCTCAGCCTTCTTTATGGTCCAACTCTCTCATTCATACGTGACTACTGGAAAAACCATAGCTTTGACTCTATGGACCTTTGTTGGAAAACTGATGTTTTTGCTTTTTAATATGCTGTCTAGGTTTGTCATAGCTTATGTCGACCTTCTGCATTGTTCCCTGTTATCCGGGTCCTTGTGTTCTCAAACACTTTGGTTATTAAATGTCTGTGTAAGTGTTCCAGGGACAAGTAAGGAGTGAGCAAGCTAAATGAGTGAGCTTTGGGGAGGATAAACCAACCAAGTTCGAAGGGAAAGGAAAAGAGTGGAGTCTATTTGAACATCAGGAAGAGAATCATCAAATTGGCCATGGTTCCCATTACCAACAGCCTTCCTCTGTATCTCAGTGAAATATCATAAAACAGACTTTCCCACATTCAGATTCCTGACACCATAAGCTGATTAATCCCAGAGCTTCTGATTTCTCATTTTTGTCATTTTCTTCTTTCTAATTACCATTTCTTCTTTTTCTTCAATGAGAATTTTTTTCTCCTATATTACCTGAGTTAGACATGCATGCCATCCATTTAAAAACTCTTTTGTAACCCTAGGTGTCAATCATGCGTGGGAGGTTAGGGGACTGAATAAGTTAGGAGTTTCTGGAATTTATAAATAATCATGCTTGACACGGGAACAGTGGGCTGCCGTTTACAAAGCACCTTCCTACTTAAGATGCTGATTCTTACCATGACCCTGCGAAATAGACAAGGGAGCCACTGAAGAAACTGAGACCCAGGGAGGTTGTCCAGGGTCACGTGATGTCTGATATTACCTGTTCTGGGTGTCCTTTCTGTTCTGCCAGTCTTCTGACTTAGGAAGGCAGAATTGTCTGACAGTTTGTTGGTTGCTGTTTATTAACACCCTGGTGAAGGTTCAGAATAGCAGGCAGAGTAGACCCATAAGTTACTGCATCAAAGATCTTTATTTCACTTTCCCTGAACCTACCAGAACTTTCTCTTCTTCGGCATTGGAGAAGAATTTTTAATTCAGAAAAAAATTTTTTTTGAAATGTACTTTTTAAAATATGATACCACCCTTATGGCAGAAAATGAAGAGGATCTAAAAGCCTCTTGATGAAAGTGAACGAGGAGACTGAAAACGCTGGCTTAAAGCTCAGCATTCAAAAAATGAGGATCATGGCATCAGGTCCCACCACTTATTCCACTATTTCATGGCAAATAGATGGGGAAACAATGGAAACAGTGAGACACTTTATTTTCTTGGGCTCTAAAATCACTGCAAATGGTGACTGGAGCCATGAAATTAAAAGACACTTGCTCCTTGGAAGAAAAGCTATGACCAACCTAAACAGTATATTAAAAAGCAGAGACATTATTTTGCCAACAAAAGTCCATCTAGTCAAAGTTATGGTTTTTCCAGTAGTTATGGATGGATGTGAGAGTTGGTTCATAAAGAAAGCTGAGTGCTGAAGAACTGATGCATTTGGATTGTGGTGTTGGAGAAGACTCTTGAGAGTCCCTTGGACTGCAATGAGATCAAACCGGTCAGTTCTGAAGAAAATCAGTCCTGAATATTCATTGGAAGGACAGATGCTGAAGCTGAAGCTCCAATACATTGGCCACTTGATGCGAACAACTGGCTCATTGGAAAAGACCCTGATGCTGGGAAAGATTGAGGGCAGGAGTAGAAGGGGACGACAGAGGATGAGATGGTTGGATGGCATCACCGACTCGGTGGACATGATTTTGAGCAAGCTCCGGGAGTTGGGGATGGACAGGGAGGCCTGGCATGCTATAGTCCATGGGGTCGCAGAGTCGGACATGACTGAGCGACTGGACTGAACTGACTTTTTAAATGATTTTCCTTCTTTGTCTTTGGCTCTGCCGGGTCTTCCTGGCTGCACACTTTTCTCTTGTGGAAAGTGGGGCTGCTCTCTAGCTGTGGTGCGCAGGCGTCTCTCTGCTGCGGCTTCTCTTGTTGCGGCACACAGGCTCTGGGCATGCGGCTGCAGAAGTTGTGGCTCCCGGGCTCAACAGCTGCGGTGCACCTCTTAGCTGTTCCGTAGCTTGTGGGATCTTCCTGGATCAGGGATCAAACCTGTGACTCTTGTATTGGCAGGCAGATTCTTTACCACTCCCTCATAGCTCAGCTGGTAAGGAATTCACCTGCAATGCAGGAGACCCTGGTTTGGCCTGGGTCGGGAAGACCCCCTGAAGAAGGCATAGACTACCCACTCCAGTATTCTTGGGCTTCCCTTGTGGCTCAGCTGGTAAAGAATTCACCTGCAATGTGGAAGACCTGGGTTCAATCCCTGGATTGGGAAGATGCCCTGGAGAAGGGAAAGGTTATCCACTCCAGTATTCTGGCCTGGAGAATTTCATGGACTGTATAGTCCATGGGGTCGCAAAGAGTCAGACACGACTGAGCTTGGCTGACGATGAATTTTTTACCACTGAGCCACCTGGGAAGCCCCTATATTGAATTTTAAAATCACACGCAAACATGGTTAGATTCAGTCATCTGTGAAGGAACACTTTTCATCAGTGTTTCAGCTATAGCCTTCTGAAAAGTCATTGTCCTCATGAAAATTCACAGTGAACTTACTCCACATTGCTTGCCAGCAGGACCTCTAGCCTTTCCCACCATTACTGGTAGGATGCACAGAATCTGCCTCTATTAAATGGGCTCTAAGTTCTCCAAAAAGCAAAGTTTCCTATAGAAAATTAAAGTTAGGGGAAAGAGATAATGTGTACTATGCTTCTGCTCAGCTTACATGCGTGCATCTCAGTCACTTCAGTCATGTCTGAATCTTTGAGCCCTCATGGACTGCAGCCCACTGAACCCTCTGAACATGGGATTCTCCAGGCAAGAATACTGGAAGTGACAGTGGAAGTCGCTCAGTCTGTGTCCGACTCTTTGTGACCCCCATGGACCATAAAGTCCATGGGGTTGTCCAGGCCAGAATGTTGGAGTGGTTGCCATTTCCTCCTCTAGGGGAATCTTCCTGACCGAACCCAAGTTCAATCTTCCTGACTGAACTCGAGTTTCCTGCAGGTCCTGCATTCCAGGCAGATTCTTTACCCCTGAGCCCCCAGGAAACACCGCTGTTCAGCTAACCAGTCACTTTTCACCAGGCCTGCCCAGAGATGCCGAAGTCTGAAGCTTGCCCATCAACACACAGGTGTGAGCGGCTTCCTCTCCAAGTCAAGACCCAAAGGGACCACAATAGGATAAAACCATAGACTGGGCTAACAGGATGAGATGTCTGGTGAAGTTAGAGCTTATAAATATAAGCTTCAAAGGAGTAATTGCCCAAATACAGAATAAGACATGAATCCACAGGAATAAGTGGGGGGGGATTTCCAGGATTTCAAGTCAACAGTGAGAGTGCAGTAAGAGGCAGCATCCTGTGTCCAGCATCGGGCTGCCTGAATGGAAGTCGTGTGTCCTGAACGCGGAAGGCAAGCATTCCTTCCCAACAGGACCTGCTAAACTGTGCTTGAGGGCTGGGTTTGCTTTTCGCTGTATCTTTTAGAAGCAACGCAGTCAAGACAGGAGGCATTCAGGGAATGAACCAAGCTCATCAGGCCTGGCTCATTGGCGATGGTAAATATTTGTTGAATGGTTGATATGTGAGGAATAAATATGAGGGATTGTAGGAGGAATTGGACCAGCTCATTCTGGTTAATGGGCTTCCCTCGTGGCTCAGTTGGTAAAGAATCTGCCTGCCATGCAGGAGACCCAGGTTCAGTCTCTGGATCAAGAAGATCCCCTGGAGAAAGGCTTGCCAACCCACTCTAATATTCTTGCATGGAGAATCCCATGGACGGAGGAGCCTGGTGGACTACAGTCCATGTGGTCTCGAAGAACTGGACATGACTGAGCGACTTTCACTTTCATAAAGTGAAAGTGATTAACACAAGATTTGGGGAAGCTCAATAAAGAAATGATGCACTCAGATCCTTTAAGAAACAAATGTCAAGGCAGGCATTACATGCAAGGGTTTTATTTGGGGAAGTAGCCCACAGCTCCAGAGCTTAGGTAAATACACAATACAAAGTAATGCCTAGGGATTATTTACACATATGCTTGATTTTTTAAGCTTTAGGATTTTCTATTTACTTTTTTGTTTATGATTTTTAGCAAAATTTTACTGAGGCCAAAGGCCATATATTATGTAATTTTTATCCTTTGAATTTTGTTGAGATGCTTTTTATAGCACAGAATATGGACATTTGGGGTAACTATTTCTCGTATATTTACCATAAAGTGATGAGCAATGTAGTATCGTTGTAGGGTAGTGTTGTTTATGTGACAACTACTTCATATTCATTACTCATGTTGTTGCTGTCTTGTGTCTTTGCCTTCCCCATCTGTGCTATCATCACTGAGAGAATTTGTTGAAATCTTTATGGCACATATCTATTTTTCCTTTTTAGGTTTTGCTTTATATATTTTGAAGCTATATTAAAAGTATTACAAGTGTTTCTTTATCTCTAGTAGCATCTTAACTTAAAAACTGCTTTGATGCTCATATACCAACCATAGTTCTTTGGGGGGTGGTCAGTATTAATGTGGTATATGTTTCCATCCTTTTCTTTCAACTGCTGCAGTTCCTATATTTCAAGTTAATCTCTTGTAAGCAGTGTTGTTATTATTGTTGTGTAGTCAAGAAGTCGTGTCTGACTCTTTTGTGCCCCCATGGACTGGAACCTGCCAGGCTCCTCTGTCCATGGGATTTCCCAGGCAAGATTACTGGAGTGGGTTGCCAGTTTCTTCTCCAGGGGGTCTTCCCAACCCAGAGATCTAACCTACATCTTCTGCATCGGCACGCGGATTCTTTACCACTTAGTGACCAGGGAAGCCTGCAAGCAGTGTTAGTATTATTTTCTTAATATAGTCTTTATGTTTTTCATGAAAGCATTTGATCATTTTACATTTATATAATTATTGACATATTTGATTTACAGATGCCACCTTCTATTTATTTTCCATTTGTCCTAGTTATGTTTCTTTCCTTGTCCTGCATTATTTTGCAATTTTCATGTATTTTTTAACTGATTCATTTATCTTCTATTAATTTTCTAGTTGTATATTCTCTACTATTCTACTCTAGAGAATACTAGGTATATCCTTAACTCACTAAAATCTAAAATAACTTGGCAGTGATAAATCATTCCACTATATTAGTCTACTTCCTGGACAAGGAAGCACAATAGAAAGCTTTATCTTTTAACATTTATAACATGTTATCTGAGAGTGAAAAAGTTGGCTTAAAGCTCAACATTCAGAAAATTAAGATCATGGCATCTGGTCCCATCACTACATGGCAAATAGATGGGGAAACAGTGGAAACAGTAGCTGACTTTATTTTTCTGGGTTCCAAAATCACTGCAGATGGTAATTGCAGCCATGAAATTCAAAGATGCTTACTCCTTGGAAGAAAAGTTATGACCAACCTAGACAGCATATTCAAAAGCAGAGACATTACTTTGCCGACTAAGGTCCATCTAGTCAAGGCTATGGTTTTTCCAGTGGTCATGTATGGATGTGAGAATTGGACTATAAAGAAAGCTGAGCACTGAAGAATTGATGCTTTTCAACTGTGGTGTTGGAGAAGACTCTTGAGAGTCTCTTGGACTGCAAGAAGATCCAAACAGTCCATCCTAAAGGAGATCAGTCCTGGGTATTCACTGGAAGGACTGATGTTGAAGCTGAAACTCCAATACTTTGGCTACCTGATGTGAAGAGCTGACTCATTTGTAAAGACCCTGATTCTGGGAAAGATTGAGAGCAGGAGGAGAAGGGGGTGACAGAGGATAAGATGGTTGGGTGACATCACTGACTCAATGGACATGGGTTTGGGTGGACTCCGGGAGCTGGTGATGGACAGGGAGGCCTGGCGTACTGCAGTTCATGGGGTCACAAAGAGTTGGACATGACTGAGTAACTAAACTCAACTAAACTTTCATATTATTGTCATCCTATATTTAATTTCATATATTTCTAAATTTTATGAAACACTATTGTTATTGTTTTACACTGTTAGTATTATTCAGATTTATTCACATTTTATAGTTTATTTTCCTTTTAGTTTTTCCTACAGTTCATACTTTTGGCTAATATCATATTTCTTCTACCTGAAAAAAATTTCTCTTTAGGTTAGTACAGGTTTTCTCTTGAAAAATATTTATTTTATCCTTAATTTTAATTCTATGGTGACAATTACTTTCTTGTATTAATTTAAATATGCCACTACATTGTTTTTTGGCTCAGTCTCAATTGTATTAAGGAGTCTGTTGTCCATCTTTTTGTTTTTGGAGAGATAATATGTTTTTTTCCACTCTCTGGCTCTTCTTGAAATTTTCTCATTGTCTTTGGTTTTAAGTTGTGATGTTCTTAAGTGCAATTTTCTAATTCCAATTGCTGAGTTTATATTATTTTAAAAATCTATAGTCTGATTTCTTTTGTCAATTTAAAAAATTCTTTTTCAAGTTTTTTTCTTGTATTTTAAAATTCTTTATTGAATTTGTTACAATATTTCTTCTGTTTTATGTTTTGGTTTTTTGGCAGTAAGGCCGGTGGGATCTATGCTCCCTGATCAAGGACTGAACCCACAACTCCTGCTTTGGAAGGTGAAACTGTAACCACTGGACTGCCAGGTAAGTCCCTCTTTTGTCAGTTTTAGAAAATTCTCTGCTCTCACATCAAATACTCTGTTCTCTCTCTCCTCCATTTCTGAGACTCCAGTATACATGCTATAGGCCTTTACATCAGGTCCCAGAGGAAACAATAAAAGGGAGGGTAAGAACATGAAAATTGTGGGCACTGCTGACAGCTACAGAGCTCTCATAAGAAACCAGCTCTGACGACACCCTGATCTTGAACTTGTGGCTTCTAGAACTGTGAGACTGTGAACTTAGGTTGTCTAAACCAACCAGTTTTTAATCCAACTGGCCCTTGAACACTGTGGGGTTTAGAGACGCTGGCTTTTGTGCCTTTACTGTTGCCTTTCATATCCATAGCTCTGTATCTGCAGGTTCAACCTGCTGCAAATTGTGTAGTCTTTCAGTCTGTATTTATTGACAAAAATTTAGGTATCTGTGGACTCATGGCAGTTCAGACTCCTATTATCCAAGGGTCAACTGTCCATCATTATGGTATCATATCTACAGTTATCTTTTTCTAATTCTAAGAATTCAGTTCAGTTCAGCCACTCAGTCGTGTTTGACTCTTTGTGACCCCAAGGACTGTAGCATTCCAGGCCTCCCTGTCTATCACCAACTTTCAGAGTTTACTCAAACTCATGTCCATCACATTGGTGATGCCATCCAACTATCTCAGCCTCTATTGTCCCCTTTTTCTCCTGCCTTCAATCTTTCCCAGCATCAAGGTCTTTATAAATAAGTCAGCTCTTGGCATCAGGTGACCAAAGTATTGGAGTTTCAGAGTCAACATCAGTCCTTCCAATGAACACCCAGGACTGATCTCCTTTAGGATAGATGGGTTCAGTCTTCTTGCTGTCCAAGGGACTCACAAGAGTCTTCTCCAACACCACAGTTCAGAAGCCTCAATAGTAGGCAGCTTTTTTTTCTCAGAATAATAGGGCAAAATAATAAATGTTCAGAAATGTATAGGCAGAGATATATGCTTCCCCTCTGTACATCGTTTAGTCACTCATGTTTATTTTTCCCATACAGCAGCATGTTATCATTGTTGACATGGGGCCAGGGACTTGCCAGGGGCTGTTCTACCAGCTGTCATCCAAACAGCTGGTATTTCCCCAGCAATGAAGGAAGTGGCTCATGGTGCATTTGTGATTCTGGAGGTAAACAAATTGCACCAGGTTTGAAAGGTGGGGATTTTGCTCAGCTTGTGTCATAAATTAAATTTCTAAAAGCATCACAAAGCTATCTCTTACTGTCAACAATAGGTTCGCCAGTAGAGAGGACAAAAATTGAAACAATCGAATCTTGAGAGGTTATTCATTGAAAATCGGATTCAGTGGTTTATAGATGCTACCAGAATACAGGACAAAGCAAATGCACTTTGTATTTTCCCTGAAGGTTAAAGACTATAGTTGTGAAAGAGCTGGCATGAGGATTCTAAAGAAGGAGATCTGAAAGTAGAGATCTATTTGTGACATGCTGGAACAGTAGCAGAGTTAGAAGTGTCCACCTCTTCATCTGACAACTTCGTTCATATGCAATAAAAGGCTGCAAAGGTCATTCAAGGAGTTATTTATCTGCATCTAAATTTCAGGACCTGATGTGTCTGCATCACCTTCCACAATTATTTATCCTATTTCTAATATCTGTTTGGACCATGGGCAGCAATGATCAGCAAAAAGCCTCCTGAAATTGAGGGTCAGGAAAACCAAGAATCAGGTGAAACTTTCCTTGAGCTGATGCTATTTCCATTGTCTCTCATTACTGCATTTCTACCATTTAAAATGTCTTTGGAATGTATCATCATCTCTGTCTTTTCTTTAGTGAGAGGAGATGATGAAATGGATGAACAACAGTCTTCTCCTACTTCCATAACCTAATGCTTCATAAAGATATTGAAAAGCATATGTGAAAATTAAATAATATATAGATAAATCAAACAAATAAATAACATGCAACAAATAAAATATTCACAGGTAAAATAAAACTGCTAAATAATAACAGTACAACACTAGGCTGGCACCAGACGGTCCCCAGAGACATCTAGTTCCAGGGGTAATTGTCCAGGATGAGAGCTCACTTCAGTCCCCAACCAACACCATAGGGTCAGCAATGCTGGCGCCTTGGGAGACTGTGTATTTTTAATGTATCGTTATTTTAATGAAATATTTCTCTTTGTTTCTTTATTATTTGTCCACATTTAAGTTTGTCCAGTAGACATTTATTGAGCCTTTGCTATGTGTTAGGTACTGAAGGATAATAAAGGTAGCCAGTGTTTGTACTTTTCTTTAGAGCTTAAAAATACTGTTGCGTATGTTCATCTCTTGGATACAGTATGGGTGCCTGTGCACTCAGTTGCTCAGTCGTGTCCAGCTCTTTGCGACCCCATGGACTGTAGCCTGCCAGGCTCCTCAGTCTATGGGATTTCACAGGCAAGAATACTGGAGTGAATACAAGAATACTTTCTCCAGGTACAATATGAGTTCTGTTCTCCAGTTAATTACAGTGACATAATAAAAATGCCCTGTGTACCTGAAGTCAGGAGCCTGAGCAAAATGAAACAGTGCTGAGAGGTAGAGGGTTTAACCTCACCAGGAGAGCATGCTTTTAAATGCACAGAAGACAGTGCTTCAAAATAGCAAAAGGGATTAGGCTTAATGCCGCCTGTTAATGAAGGGATTCCGAATGAGTGGCCCTGTAGTTTTTAATAGACTAAGACAAATATTCTATTCAGAAAAATGAAGAATTAAAATGACAGACAGCCTTGCTTGCTTAGTTTTGTCCTTCGGAAAATGTACTTCTTTGTGGAGAGAAGAGCAGTGATCACAAGGCACAGAAGGGACGGGTGCTGGGGTCACGGGTCTGCTTTAGGGCTGCCAGGAAAACTATTGTTTGGATTTGCTGCTGTGGCCTGCAGCAAAGCAAGTCTGTCATTTTTGCTCTGGAAATAGTGTTTAGTTCAAGGTAAGGGAAAAAAAGTAAGCATCTGTCTCTTCAGAATACATTCTGCTTTTGACAAATGCTTCTCAGTTGTATCATTTGGATATGCCAGTGGCATAGAGCTATGTAAAGGTCCTTGATGTTCACTCTTAAATTAAACCTCTCTGGGAAAACTGGGGTCTTCCAAAATGGCTCCCTGGTAAAGAATCTTCCTGCCAGTGCTTAAGATGCAGGAGACTCAGGTTTGATCTCTGGGTCAGGAAGATCACCTGGAGAAGGAAATCGCAACCCACTCCAGTATTTTTACCTGGAAAATTCTGCGGACAGTGGAGCCAGGCAGGATACAGCCCACGGGCTTGCAAAGAGTCAGATACAGTGAATAACTAATTGAGCATGGGGCAAAAAGTAAGCTCGTGATGAGATGAGGGCAGTGCCATAAGGGTGTCTATTCAGTAGTACTTAGGATGCAAATAATATTTTGGCAGAACAAATGAGACAGATCAACCCATGGCAGTGTATTAGGATGTTATTTCTAGATAATTATGAAAATGCTGTGTTTGGATTTTGGAATTGGCACACGATGCTGGTTGTGGGCTCTCAGACAAGAACCCAGTGGAGGCAGACATTTCAGGGAGGGGTTAGGAAGGGCTTGGCTGCCTGGTGGTCTAAGAAAATTCTTCATCACAACTGGGTCTGGCAACTTGCTTAGGAGTCTTCAAATTCAAGGAAGTTGAGTCTGCCACCAAGTAAGCTGTCTCTCTGAGTTGAGAAGACTGAGGCTGGAGTCCAAGGAAGCCAGAGAAGCTAGAATTGACAGATATCATCACAGGTGATTAAGACAATAAAACTGTTGAAAGAAAGAGAAGGAAAGAGGTGACCTTCCCGTTGTTTCTGTCTTTGGGGCCTTAATTCTTTTTTCTTTTTTTCATGTTCTTCTCCATTATGGTTTATAACAGGCTAGTCAATACAGTTCCCTATGCTATACAGCAGGACTTTGTTTATCCATCTCTCCTCCCATTCTGTATATAATAGAATGCAGCATGCTATATATAATAGTTTGCATCTTATAATCTCAAACTCTAATTCAGTTGTCCCTCCCCTCCTTGGCAACCACAAGTCAGTTCTCTGTATCTGTGAGCCTATTTCTGTTTCTTAGATAAGTTCATTTGTGTCGTATTTTAGATTCCACAAAGAAGTGATATCATACAGTGCTTGTCATTCTCTGTCTGACTCACTTTGGTTAGTGTGATCATTTCTAGGTCCATCCATGTTGCTACAAATGATATTATTCTCACTCCTTTTTATGGCTGAGTAGTATTCCGCTGTATTTATCTACCACATCTTTTTTCCATTCATCTGTAGATGGAATTTAGGTTGCTTCCATGTCTGGGCCATTGTGAACAGTGCTGCTGTGAATACTGGGGCGCATGTATTTTTTGAGTTATAGCTTTGTCCAGATATATGCCCAGGAGTGGGATTGCTAGGTCATGTGGGGACTCTATTTTTAATTTTTGAGGACCCTCCTTACTGTTCTCCATAGTGGCTGCATCAATTTCCATTCTTACCAGTAGTGTAGGAGGGTTCCCTTTGCTCCACATCCTCTCCAGCATTTGTGATCTGCAGACTTTTTGATGATGACCACTCTGACAGGTGTGAAGTGATAACCCATTGTAGTTTTGATGTGCAGTTCTCTAATAATTAGCAGTGTTGAGGATCTTTTCATGTGCTTACTGGGGGCCTTAATTCTTAAGGTGTGATGGTTAACCTTATATTTGGGGATTTGTGTGCCAGCCACCAGCCTCCACGCTGTTTCCCATCACTCTTTGGTAACCAATGGTTCTAATGAGGCAGACTGAAGTTTATACATCTCCACTGAGACTCTGGACACTGCTGATGAGCAGACGTAATGGTGCCGTTGTGGTTTAGTTGCTAAGTTGTGTCCAGCTCTTTGAGACCCCAGGGACTGTAGCCCGCCAGGCTCCTCTGTCCATGAGATTTCCCACGCAAGAAGGCTGGAGTGAATTTTCCTGACCCAGGGATTGAACCTGTGTTTCTGCCATTGGCAGGCGGTTTCTTTACTGCTGAGCCACTGGGGAATTTTGTGAAGACTGTTCTGGAACTTCTATGTTTTGGAAGGTAAGGCTTAGGTCAGTGTATCTGGTTCTGAATCATCCTGCATCATGCTGAGTCTGAGTGAATGTCTCAAATACACAAGAGTGAATGTCCTTGGTTTGGTAGCACTTGGAGTGTACACTGCCAGTCATGGTGCCCAGACCCAAGAGGGCTGTACAAGAAGAGGTAGTTGGCTTCACTTTGATGTAATCACCGTCTCAGCTCTAACAGCTGAGAGGGTGGTCACATGTTCTCCAAAGTTCTTTAAGAATCACATGGGGCCCGTTTCTCCCTGCACAGAGGCTTAAATGGGTCCTACTTGAAGAAAAGAGGGTGGACTTCATGACTTAGATATCTTTCACTTCAGTTATTCCATTTTTGCGTGGGCCTTTTCACCTAACACAGCTTCATGTAGAATAAGTTTTTGAGAATGAATGTTGGAAACTAATATGCTGAGATACTGCTAGAAGCTCTTTAAATAATGAGATTTTTAATTTCAAGAGCCAGGAGTAAGAAACTCAGCAACACATTCCTTTCAGGAGAAGTCACAGCTCTGCAATTTTGCCTCTTACAGTAACGTGAAGGCAGTTGTAATTCTTCACTAATTAGGAGGTGGACATGGAGACTTGTCATTTTCATTTTTCTCCTGGCACATATTGTTCATCCCTTTTTGGCATCATCAGTACTTCATGGTTTAAAGAAGGAGGTGCATCTTAAAGGTAGATGAGATCAAGGCTTAGTTTCTTTGCCTCAACAATGAAACGTGTCATCTTTAAGGCAAACTCATGACCAGCAATGGGCTTTAGAAGCAACTCCGGATCAAGAGATGAGTGTTAAGTACGGGAATGGGTCGTTTCTCATTTGGTTTTGGGGAGCTTTCCTGCTCGTTCTGCCCTGGAGATTCTGTTGTCGTTGTTCAGTCTGTAAGGGAAAGAGAAAGTGGGACAGGAGGGACGTGGCCTCTTGGGTGGGTTGCAGGACGGCCTCTTTGGTGTCTATTTCTGGAAGCTCTGAGCCCACACAGAGGAGACACCTGAGGTCTGGAGGAGGCTCAGAGTCTAGATAGAGATGATCAAAACTTCTTTAGCATCCTCTAGGTTGCACAGGGATTGTGTATTCTCCCCAAACCTGCAAGCTCACCCTAGTGCCTAACTATGTGTAAGACACACAGAAGTGCCTTGTAAATGAGGATCCAGGAGGACCCGACACAATATTCAAGTGACTTTTGAACTGTTTTTTACATTAAAAAAGAAAGAAAGTCACTTAGTCATGTCTGACTCTTTGAGACCCATGGACTGTAGCCCTCCAGACTCCTCTGTTCATGGAATTCTCAGGCAAGAATACTGGAGTGGGTTGCCATTCCCTTCTCCAGGGGATCTTCTCAACCCAGGTATCGAACCCAGGTCTCCTTCATTGCTGGACTCTTTACTGACTGAGCCACCAGGGACTTAATTCCAATTCAGAGTCCACTGTACTTCAGGTACACTGAGATAGAACTGCTGTTGTGAGAATATGGACTCAAACTCTCATTGCCTGCCTCAAGCTAACAGTATTGGAAAATCCACAGTCATTTACCTCTGTATCCTGTCTTCCAGTTTTCCGATGTGTATCACCAACGGTGATGGAAGAAGAAGAGAATGGAAGATAAATCGAGAGAGAAGTGAGCATGCAAGTGAAGAGTGGAAAGAGGTTAGAATGGAACAGAAGAGGAGTCTTTCTGGGGTTGAAAGAGAGTGGGAAAAAAGGCTGCTGGTTTTGTTATTGTTCAATCGTTACTTCATGTCCAACTCTGCGACCCCATGAATAATAGCACACCCGGCTCTCCTGTCCATTGTCTCCTGGAGTTTGGTCAGATTCATGTCCCTGGTCTCTGCTTTTCATAGCTATCAGCTATCTTCTCAGTTTTACTATTTAAAAAAAAATGAAGCCATGAGAAAGAAGATAGTTTATTTTTAACCTGAGAAGAGCCTGTCCATAGATGAGCCTTTCTGTACTTGACATACTGTTGGGAATTGCATTCATTTGATAGTAACTGTGTTTAGTTGCCAAGTCATGTCTGACTCTGTGACCCCAGAGACTGCAGGTATGCCAGGCTTCCCTGTCCTTCACTGTCTCCATGAGTTTGCTCAGACTCGTGTCCATGGAGTCAGTGATGCCATCCAACCATCTCATTCTCTGTCACCCACTTCTCCTCCTGCCCTCAATCTTCCCTGCATCAGAGTCTTTTCCAATGAGTTAGCTCTTTGCATCAGATGGTCAGAGTATCGGAGCTTCAGCTTCAGCATCAGTCCTTCCGATGAACATTAATGGTTGATCTCCTTTAGGATGGACTGGTTTTATCTGCTTGCTGTCCAGGGGGTTCTCAAGAGTCTTCTCCAGCACCACAATTCAAAAGAATCAATTCTTCAGCATTCATATTTCTTTATGAACCAGTTCTCACACCTGTATAAGACTACTGAAAAAAAACCCACAGCTTTGACTATATGGACCTTTGTCAGCAAAGTGATGTCTCTGCTTTTTAATATGCTGTCTAGGTTTGTCATGGCTTTCTTTCCCAGGAGCAAGCATCTTTTAATTTCAGGGCTGCAATCACCATCTGCAGTGATTTTGGAGTCCAAGAAGATAAAATATTTAAGAGGATCTAAACTGTGGTCTCTTCTGGGTGGCCTTGAAAGGGGTCACATGCTTTCTTCATAGATCTTTCCCTTACCACCCCTCCTATCTAAAACTTATTTTAATGGGATCATAATCTCTCCTTCTTTCCTCAAAGGGAAGCACATAACTCTCCTGCAACGGGAGAAGAAGAAGGACTGGATGCAGAACTTAGATTGTTTAATTATCAGAGCACTTTAGGTATTTCAGCGTTTCTGTATCAGCAATTCTGAATACAAGTTGCTTTTCTCACCGAAAGCTATTTTTTTAATTAAGTTAAAGTTGTCCACTGTCTCACTGCTGGTTTTCATCTTTTTAAAATCATGCCAGACCTTCCTGTAAGCAACTTCAGAATATCCTCTTTTCACATTTAGGGTGGCAGTAATTAGGCCCAGATTTGCTGAGCCTGTGGGAATCTTACAACCAAAGTGATCTTAATGGCATTTTAATGTCTGAACTCCTCTGTTCTTATGTGTGAGGTTACCAACCGGATAAAAGAAATGGCTTTGACATTCTGGTGGTTATTGGAGTTTGGAAAATGCCCATGAAGGGTGGAAGGTTGGTAAATTTCTCAATACTAAATGAGAAACAGTTAAACCACAGAACCTGTATTGGTATTCACAATGCTTTAGAGGTTTTTTTGTTGTTGTTGTTTTTGGTCTTTTCGTATTGTAGGTACATTGGGATATTGTCAGGGAAATGCTTATGTTAGAGGGAATAAAGATCTCATGGATGGAAATACCTCATAAATCAAGATGCTGCTAAAGAAAAAGGAAAGTTTCAGTATTTTAAAAATAGGAGCGATACTGTGGCTTCAAAGGAAAGGTTTGTATCCTCCTAACAGAGGTGTAGTCGAGTTTGGGATTATTTGAAAAGACTTCACATAAAATTTATTTTTTATTTTATAGAGTATTCAAAAAACACCCTGTTCAAAGAATAGAGGTCAGTTTTATTGGTGTTATATCCACATATGATTGGGCTTCCCTGACGGCTCAGGTGGTAAGGAATCTCCCTGCAATGCAGAAGACCCGGGTTCGATCCTTGGGTCAGGAAGATCCCCTGGAGGAAGAAATGGCTACCCATTCCAGTATTCTTGCCTGAGAAATCTCATGGACAGAGGAGCCTGGTGGGCCACAGTCTGTGGGGTCACAAAGGGTTGGACACAACTGAGCCACTGAAACACACACACACACCCTACATAAGATTTCTGATCAGTGGTCTGAGGAAAGTGGAGATGAGCCCAAAGCAGCCAATGAAAGTATTAAATCATCATGCTTTTCAGTCTGTAATCTTGAATAAAATCTCTCCTCCTATTTTAGGGGTCCAAGAACTGTCACCTGGCCAATTTCTATGTCAAATGCTGCTCCTGTGTCCCAAATCCTATATGCGTCACTTTAGTTGCAATAGTACAGTTCTTTGCTGGTTGTCTCCTGTGATACGTCCAAGTCTTCTGAGTGTGAGATAATTTCTGAGCAAAGACCCATCTCAAGTGACCCGTCCCTCCCCCGCAACTGTTACACGGAGCACTCACCACATTGAGCACCGTCACATGCCAGGCTTCGTGGCAGAAGCTCAGGCCATCAAGATGCCCAGGGTGGACTTCAAATTGCCTTCTGTTCTGGAAACAGCGAAGCAAACCAGTGATTGGAACACAGAGTGGGAAGGACACGACAGTGTATCCAGGAGGCGTTGTGGAGAGAGAGGTCCAAATCAGATCACAGCACCAGAGAACCATCCTTAAAGGTGATGGTGTTCAGTCTGAGCCCCGATGGACTCGAAGAGTGGCCATGGGCATTCCAGATGTTCAGGACTGCAGTCATGGGGACCACTGTGTTATGGCCAATTGCTTGGGACAGTTGTAAGGACAGGTACGGTAGAAATTTGTTTTTAAATTTTACTTTAAAAAATTACTTATTTGTTTGTGTTGGGTCTTCATTGAAGCAGGTGGGATTTTTTTTTTTTTTTAGTTGCAGTATGCAGGATCTCATTCCCTGAGCCAGGATTGAACTGGGGCCCTCTGTATTGGGAGCACAGAGTCTTAGCCACTGGGCCACTGGGGAAGTCCTGGTAGAAAGTTTCAGGAGCTACTGTGGAGGCAAGTTCTGACTGAATTTTTTGAAATTCAGATGTTATGCTGGAAGTTCTCAGAAAGGAATTGAAAATCAGGGCAGCAATACAGGTTGATTTAATGCTGCTCAAGAATAGTGGCCAAAGTGTAGAATATAGCTTGGAGGGGGAACTTCTAGAGAAAGGGAGTTATGTCCAGAGTCCAAGTCCCCAAAACTGAGAGAATAAGACTTCCACAGCAATTCAAAAACATAAAGGGGTTTTGTTACTAGCCCGAGCTAAGGCTCCCATCTCATCCAGCGCAGTGGAGTCTTGACGAGAGCCCCGAGCTCTGAATTACAGCTGCTTATATACAGGTGGTCTTTTGTCTGAGCAATAGTGTGTGATGATCGACTCAACCTTGGGTCATCATGGTGATTGACTTAACCTTGATTGACTCAACCTTGGGTCATCGGGGACCTTGGTGTCATTGGGGGCTTCCTAGAATTATGACTCATGTTTTCAAGAACCTGAGGCTTAGGCCTAGTGTGGCCTGTTGAGCCTGTCATGGCTCAGGTCAGGTCCCAACAAGGGAAGTCAATGAAGATGCTGTTTTCAAGAGTCCAGGTGAAAAGGAATAAAGGCTTGATACAGCAGAGACAGTGGGAAGGAAAGGAACATGTGGGACTGAGAAATTTCAAGGCAGTGGAATTGATTACTGATAGGGGCAGAGGAGTGAGGAGGGTTTAGAATGACTGTCACTGCTGCACGGGCAGTGGGGACATCTTCTGAGCCGGGAGATGCAGAGAAGGGGAGGTTTACAGGGAATTGGAGGAAAATGAATCATTTGCATACCTGTGAGATGTTCATGGGAGAAGTGATGAAGACACTCACATTTAAGTCTGGAGCTTGGGGTACAGTCTTGGCAAGAGATATGAGCTTGAAGGTATCCAGTAAACAACTGATAGCTCAAATCATTGATTTATATAAACAGAGGGCGGAGAGCAACAAGAGGTGAGGTTTGAGGATGATCGACATCTAGGGAGAGAATGGAGGAAGAAGAATCCAAGGCAATATCAGAAAAGGAATTGTCAGGGAGATGGAGGAAGGACGAGGATTGTTCCAAATTTCCACCTCCCAGGTGGATTGCCATGAAACTGACATGACTTTCTTCTCTGCTCACCAATTTCCTTTCTTTCCCTCTTGTGATTTCCTCAAAAAGAATGGCAATATTGCCTTTTACTGTACAAGCCCCAACACTTGGCTAAGATTCTTATAGCGATGGGCCCTGGCCCTGTCTCTCAGTGACCTATGGAATCGTGTAGCCCCATGTGTCTGTAGTTCTTTTGGTTCTATGTCCCTAAAAAGGACTACTTCGTCTTAGGATATAATTAAAATAACCTTCTATGAGAACACAGTGAGCATACCAATTACTGACAATTGATAAACGTTTTTTAAAGAATGGTGCACTAAATAGAGAAAATGAGAACAAATAAAAAAAGTCAGCTATGGTTAGCCTGGGAGACAGCCTGCCAGACAGCTTTGAGGAACTGCTCCAAAGAGTTAGAGCGGAAGGTCATTATCACAGGATATGGTGTTAGTGAAGGAGGTACGTGAGGTCAGGCACACATTTTGGGAAAGGCTTGTTTCCAATCATGAGGAGTAGATGTCACCATTAATGATTGTAATGTTTTCCTACCTCTGAGATAATGCAAGAATTGAGGCTCAAAAAATCTCCTTAAAGTATCAAACTATCTGAAAGCCCATCCTGCCAATTGTTCCCAGAGCGCAGAGTGCCTCATTCCTTTCCAGTGGGTGTTGAAGATCAGCGGTTGCAGTGGCTAGTGACTTACTCCTTGTAGCGGCAGATGGCAAGTGCTGGTTTTTAGCTGGCAGTTTCCAAATAAACCTTGGAAATTCATAATGCCCTTTGGCATGTGTGAAACAAAATGCCCCAAATAACTTGCCTAATGTTGCTCAGCATTTCTCATCCTATTGTCCACAGAACCAGGAGTATCCAGAGACCACATATGAAATAAAGGTTCTGTAAAAACGCCCCTGTTTTCCTATGTAATGAGCAGGCGTTAAAGCAGTTTGGAAAATTAGCACAAAATGGGGCAGTGGAGTGACTCAATTAGTGTATCAGGAGGGCTTTATATCAAGTACTGGAAAACGCAACTCAAACCTTAGCAGAAGGGAAATTGTAGGTTCATTTATTTAAAAGCTTCAGGTTAGATCTGCTTCGGGTGGGGTCTGGCCCTTCAGTAGCAAGCGATAGGAAAGTCAACTCAAATGCAAGCAGAAAACAGGGCGGTATTGGTCCATTTACTAAAATCCTCAGGGTGAGACTTGGCCAAGGCATTCGAAGATGGCCATCCGAGACGCGTCTATCTCCCGGCTCTGAATTCTGCTTCTTTAGCTTCATTCTTCCCGGGTGGCGCTAGTGGTAAAGAATCCACCTGCCAATGCAGGAGACACAAGCCTACAAGGATTTTATCCCTGGGTCAGGAAGATCCCCCTGGAGCAGGAAATGGCAACACACCCTAGTATACTTGCCTGGGAAATCTGATGGACAGAGGAACCTGGAGGACTACAGTCCATGGGGCTGCAAAGAGTCTCTCTCTCTCTCTCTCTCTCTCTCTCTCTCACACACACACACACACACACACACACACAGACTCAGCACACACACACAGAGCTTCATTCTCAGCTAGCAGCTGGTTCTCATCGTCTTTACTGCTAAGAAGCCATCAGGAAAAGTCTTCTTACATTCGCTGGCTCTGATTGGATGACATGATAATCTCTGAACCAATCAGAGTGACCAGGGAGATACCATACTCTGATTGGTCAGATCTGAATCCTGGGCTAGGAGAAGAGCCAACTGTCATCCCAATGTACAGATCAGACGGTGGGGAAGGTAGTCAAGCCCCACAGGAAAACGGTATCACTATTACCCAAAGCAGAATGAGTGGGTGTTTGGTGGCCAGAACCTAACATATATCCACTGCAATGAAGAGGAACACATTAGCTGGGTTGTAGCTTGGTCTTTATGCATTTAAACTAATTCAGTTTCATAGATGAGCACAAAAATTGTTCCTGAAGATTCTCAGAGTGCTGCAGGTAATCAAGATGCCTGCAGATATGTTGAAATTCAAAAGAAAGAAGATGTTCCCATGATACGGAGCAAAGATTATCCGCTGAAAACACAACCATCCAAAATGTATCTTAGTGAGTCAGGGGTGTATTCCTTACTGAGCTGACTTCCTTAACCAGACATTATCTCAGTCTCTCCACACTTAGTGACATGCTTGGAGTAGAAGGGCTGTTTAGAAGATCATTTTAGACTAAATTAATTAAGACATTTGCAGAAGAAACTCAAAGGATGATCTTTCTAAAAAGTATGACCTGGGACGCTTAGGAAACACTCTTGTGCTAATTGGGGAATTCTGTAGCCTAGCAGCTGCTCCTTAACATGTCTGAAAACTGTATGAAAATCAGTGTGTTGGTCTAGGAGAAGTCCAGCAAGGGAGGACAAGGCAAGGACTTTTCAGGGTCAGGGGAGAGGGCCACTGTTCAACTTATCTTGTGCAACTTCCCTTTCTCCTCTCTGCCCACAAACGCAGGCCCCCTTCACCTCCCCAAACTTGAGCTCTCCTCAACTCAGCCAGGTTCTGTTCCCCTCCTTGCCCTGGTGCCATCCTGGGGCCATGCTGTCTCCTTCCTCTTGTGGATGATAATCCCAGGCAGCTCTTGGTCCAAACCTACGGCATATATCTTGTCTGGTCTCCCAGGTGTTGATGATGGGAAGATAAACCAGGGTCCTGTCACTTCATCTCAGCCTTTAGCATTGGAACACTTTGTGTCTGGCTGGGAGGGAGGGAGGCCAGGCCTAAAGAGGGCAAATGGAATGGATGGAAGAAGCAGGGAGATTTGATAGGCTACAGAGTTCTGACAGTTGGATGTCCTACTCACAGCTTCTCCTAGTTGGCTGATGAATGACAATGGGTAGATGTCATTTTAAAAAATTCAACTATAGTTGATTTATAATATTGTGATAGTTTCAAGTGTACAGCTTCAGACTCTTTTCCATTATGGTGCTCAGTCCCCCAGTTGTGTCCCACTCTTTGCAACCCCATGGACTGTAGCCCACCAGGCTCCTCTGTCCATAGAATTTCCCAGGCAAGAATACTGGGGTGGGTTGCTACTTCTTACTTCAGGGGTTCTTCCCCACCCAGGAATTGAACCTGTGTCTCCCATGTCTCTTGCACTGGCAGGCGGAGTCTTTACCACTAAGCCACCTGGGTAGCTGAATATAGTTTCCTGTGTTATACATTCAGTTCAGTTCAGTCACTCAGTTGTGTCTGACTCTGTGACCCCATGGACTGCAGCACACCAGGCCTCCATATCCATCACCAACTCCCAGAGTTCACTCAAACTCATGTCCGTTGAGTCGGTGATGCCATCCAACCATCTCATCCTCTGTCATCCCCTTCTCCTCCAGCCCTCAATCTTTCCCAGTATCAGGGTCTTTTCCAGTGAGTCAGTTCTTTGCATCAGGTGGCCGAAGTATTGGAGTTTCAGCTTCAGCATCAGTCCTTTCAATGAATATTCAGGGCTGATTTCCTTTAGGATGGACTTGTTGGATCTCCTTGGAGTCCAAAGGACTCTCAAGAGTCTTCTCCAACACCACAGTTCAAAAGCATCAATTCTTTGGTGCTCAGCTTTCTTTACAGTCCAACTCTCATATCCGTAGATGACTACTGGAAAAACCATAGCTTTGACTAGACGGACCTTTGTCTCTGCTTTATACATTAGGTCCTTGTTGTTTACAAAGATGTCCTTTTCATTATAGGGGACCGGAATGCAAAAGTAGGAAGTCAAGAAACACCTGGAGTAACAGACAAGTCTGGCCTTGGAATGCGAAATGAAGCAGGGCAAAGACTAATAGAGTTTTGCCAAGAAAACGCACTGGTCATAGCAAACACCCTCTTCCAACAACACAAGAGAAGACTCTACACATGGACATCACCAGATGGTCAACACCGAAATCAGATGATTATATTCTTTGCAGCCAAAGATGGAGAAGCTCTACACAGTCAGCAAAAACAAGACCAGGAGCTGACTGTGGCTCAGATCATGAACTCCTTATCGCCAAATTCAGACTTAAATTGAAGAAAGTAGGGAAAACCGCTAGACCATTCAGGTATGACCTAAATCAAATCCCTTATGATTATATAGTGGAAGTGAGAAATAGATTTAAGGGTCTAGATCTGATAGAGTGCCTGATGAACTATGGAATGCGGTTCATGACATTGTACAGGAGACAGGGATCAAGACCATCCCCATGGAAAAGAAATGCAAAAAAGCAAAATGGCTGCCTGGGGAGGCCTTGCAAATAGCTGTGAAAAGAAGAGAGGC
>SJYQ01005003.1:306148-339973 GCA_006410935.1 Redunca redunca
AAAAAAAAAAAAAAGTGTAAAGAGCCTCTTATAGAAATAAAGTACTATATGAATATAAAAAAAAAATGAATTAAAATGAATTAACACCACATTGTAAATCAGCTATACCTCAGTTGAAAACTGATAAAAGTTAATTAATAAAATGGATTTGGAATGCTAAATGGGCGTTGTCTTTAGAGTGAATATACAACATCCCTCACATATGCTGCTGCTAAGTTGCTTCAGTCGTGTCCAACTCTGTGCAACCCCATAGATGGCAGCCCACCAGGCTCCCCCGTCCCTGGGATTCTCCAGGCAAGAACACTGGAGTGGGTTGCCATTTCCTTCTCCAATGCATGAAAGTGAAAAGTGAAAGGGAAGTCGCTCAGTCATATCTGACGCTCAGAGACCCCATGGACTGCAGCCTTCTAGGCTCCTCCATCCATGGGATTTTCCAAGCAAGAGTACTGGAATCCCTCATGTATACTTACTATTATATTCAAGTGCATATATTATGTTGAAATAAAAAGTACTAATTTATTTCAAAGCATTAATAAATTCAGAGCAACTTTGCTATTATGCATTTCTTTAATCACTGGATAGCGAGAGTATGCTGCTGCTAAGTCAGTTCAGTTGCGTCCGACTCTTTGAGAGCCTACAAGGCTCCTCTGTCGATGGGGATTCTTCAGGCAAGAATATTGGAGTGGGTTACCGTTTCCTCCTCCAAGGCATCTTCCCGACCCAGGGATTGATGTCTCCTGCTTTATCAGGATATTCAAAGTATAATCACTATTGAAAAAAGGAGCAAACATCCCACCTAAAATTTGGTTTGGATATTGGGGTTGATGGCTCTCCAAGCGCCAGAGAACTTAAGAGGAGGTATTATTACTTCTGAGAAGAGTTGGGTGGGCGTGAGTTTGTCCGGGGTGACTTGAGCAGGGCAGAGGGAGTGGGTTTAAGTCTTTCTGAAGTGACTAAGGGGTGGGACTGTGAAAAGTTCCCAAGCATGGGAAGGGTAAATTTCCTACTAACTCCAGAGGAGGAAGTGAACTCAGGGTCTTCTCAGGAGTCTGTCCAGATACAGGGCTGAAGGGGAAGGGAGAATGAGACTTAAAATGTCATCAGTGAGAGATCAAGTCTCTCACTGATGACCAGCCTACAAGCATATTAAAAAGCAGAGACATTACTTTGCCAACAAAGGTCCATCTAGGCAAAGCTACGGTTGTTCCAGTAGTCATGTATGGATGTGAGAGTTGGACTATAAAGCTGAGTGCCGAAAAATGGATGCTTTTGAACTGTGGTGTTGGAGAAGACTCTTGAGAGTCTCTTGGATGGCAAGGAGATCCAACCAGTCTGATTTCCAACTGATTTGGAACTGAGATCCAACTGAGATATGAATATTCATTGGAGTGACTGATGCTGAAGCTTAAACTCCAATACTTTGGCCACCTGATGCAAAGAACTGATCACTGGAAAAGACCTTGATGCTGGGAAAGATTGAAGGCAAGAGAAGAAGGGGATGACAGAGGATGAGATGGTTGGATGGCATCATGACTGTATGGACATGAGTTTGAGCAAGCTCCAAGAGTTGGTGATGGACAGGGAAGTCTGGCATGCTGCAGTCCATGGGATTGTAAAGAGTTGGACACGACTGAGTGACTGAACTGAACTGAGAGATCAAGAGCAAGGTCAGATTTTATCAGTTAGATGGAATCTTGCCTGAACAAAGTGTGTTGGTTTCCCAGGGCTCCTGTCAAAAGTTAACGCAACTTGAATGCCTCCAAAGAAGGGGAATGTATTCTCTCCCAGCCTGGAGGCTGTGCCGTGTGCTGTGCTCAGGCTCTCAGTCGCGGGGCTCCTCTGTCCGTGGGATTCTCCAGGCAGGATGACTGGAGTGCGTAGCATTCCCTTCTGCAGGATGACCTTCCCCACCCAGGGACCGAACCTGCGTCTCCTGCATTTGAAGGCAGATTCTTTACTGCCAAGCCACCAGGGAAGCTCCAATGAATATGGTTAAATAACATAAATACATTTAGCAGAAGAAATCTTTTTAAAAAAAAAACTAGAAATATGTATGAGAATTGCCACCTGTTCAGTGATTTTGGAACTGTACAAGTGTAAAAATAAATGAATTTTATTCTCCACCCCACCCCCTCACCCCACAAAGCACATACCATGAGCTAGATTATTTTAGGGTCTTTTTCTAGGAATTTAGATATCAACACAGCAAAGAACTATTTGAAGATTTTTTTTTTTTTTTGGCATGGTCTCTGTATGACAGAAAGTGAAGAGGAACTAAAAAGCCTCTTGATGAAAGTGAAAGAGGGGAGTTAAAAAGTTGGCTTAAAGCTCAACATTCAGAAAACGAAGATCATGGCATCTGGTCCTATCACTTCATGGGAAATAGATGGGGAAACAGTGGAAACAGCATCAGACTTTAATTTTCTGGGCTCCCAAATCACTGCAGATGGTGACTGCAGCCATGAAATTAAAAGATGCTTACTCCTTGGAAGAAAAGTTATGACCAACCTAGACAGCATATTCAAAAGCAGAGACATTACTTTGCCGACTAAGGTCCATCTAGTCAAGGCTATGGTTTTTCCTGTGGTCATGTATGGATGTGAGAGTTGGACTGTGAAGAAGGCTGAGCGCTGAAGAATTGATGCTTTTGAACTGTGGTGTTGGAGAGGACTCTTGAGAGTCCCTTGGACTGCAAGGAGATCCAACCAGTCCATTCTGAAGGAGATCAACCCTGGGATTTCTTAGGAAGGAATGATGCTAAAGCTGAAACTCCAGTACTTTGGCCACCTCATGGGAAGAGTTGACTCATTGGAAAAGACTCTGATGCTGGGAGGGATTGGGAGCAGGAGGAGAAGGGGACGACAGAGGATGAGATGGCTGGATAGCATCACTGACTCGATGGACGTGAGTCTGAGTGAACTCCGGGAGTTGGTGATGGACAGGGAGGCCTGGTGTGCTGCAATTCATGGGATCGCAAAGAGTCGGACACGACTGAGCGACTGAACTGAACTGTATGACTCTACAGCAAAGCCAGAAGTAGTAGACAGGATAAAGTCCTCCAGAGCTATCTGCATCCTCATCCACAGGCTGGTGAGTATGTTGGCTTATCTGGCAAAACAGACTTTGCAGACGTAATTGAGTTAAAGAGAGCGAGATGGGGAGATTGCCCATGTAATTACAAAGGTTCTTATAAGGGAGAGAGGGAGACATGAGACTAAGTTTAAGAGAGACAGAGAAAGCAGGAGAGCCACTCAGACAGAGATTTGTCTGAAGATACTGTGCTGCTGACTTTAAAGATGGTCCCGAGGAAAGCAGGTGATCTGCAGAAGCTACAAAGAGTATAGAAATCGATTCTTTCCCAAAGTCCCCAAAGGAACAGAATTCTGCCCACCCATCTTGAACTTCTGACCTCTGCAGGTAACACATTTCTTTTTTTAAGCCATTGAATATGTGGCGATTTGCTATGGCAGCTGTAGAAAAATTTTACCATGAAAATCTTTTCCACTGTTATCTGAAAGTCAAATATAATTGGGTATCTTGTTTTACCTGGCAACCCTAATTTAACCTATAATTCTACCATTATTTTCCTAGGGAGTACTGCTTTATAGCAAAGTAAATATAAATTTCAAAATCCACTACTTGATTAATCTTCATTGTTTTATACACACACACACACACACACACACTGTTCGTGGCATTCTTGAGGCAGTAATACTGAAGTGGTTTGCCATTCCCTTCTCCAGTGGACCACATTTTGTCTGAACTCTCCACAATGACCTGTCCATCTTGGGTGGCCCTACATGGCATGGCTCATAGTTTCATTGATTTGACAAGGCTGTGGTCCATGTGATCATTTTGGTTAGCTTTCTGCGATTGTGGTTTTTGTTCTGGAGGCTGTGAGGTTATAGTTCAAACTTCTTCTGTCTGCCCTCTGATAGATGAGGATAAGAGGCTTGTGCCAGCTTCTTAATGGGAGGAACTGGCTGTGGGAAAACTGGGTCTTGTTCTAGTGGCCAGGGCCATGCTCAGCAAATCTTTAATCCAATTGTCTGCTGATAGGTGGGGCTCCCTGTTAGTTGTTTGGCTCAAACAACAACAACAATATACAAATAATTATATATATAGTTTATGTAATGATGAAAACACAGAGTTAGGATTCAAAAACCCTGTTTGAATAAGCGAGGTAATGTTTGGGTCTCTCTTTCCTTGTTAGTAAGTGGGGGGTGGTAATATATGTTTGCTCCCATCTTGCAAGTTTTGTGAAGATCAGATTGAGCCACCATAATTCACTCACTGTAACAGCCAGAAGCAGCTGTGTAACGTCGTCACCAGGTAGCAGGAGCACTTATTTGCCTCAACACAGCAACGTTGGAAACAGAGTTCCACTTTATTTTTCTAAAACAAGACGTGCCACAGCTGGCATCTTTATGGTGGCTTTTCCTCCCCTCCCCTGGAGGAGGGCGTGGCAACCCATTCAGTATTCTTGCTTGGAGAATTCCATGGACAGAGGAGCCTGGTGGGCTACACAGTCCATCGGGCCACAAAGTCTGACACAATGGAGCAAATAACACTTCCTCTCTTCTGGGCTCGTTCTTTGCAGAATCAGGTTTAAAGACTCCAGGAAAATGGGGAGCCTGGGTTCTAAATCCATCCCTGCTCCAGCTGCTCCTGGTCCAGTACTGGGTCTGGGCAGGGAGATGCCCTCCAGTTCATGAATCCTTCTTCTCCACAACTCTGTCCCCCAATTCTTCTCCACATGCCTCGCCTTGGCACCCTTCCCTTGCTCTGCCCTCCACAGAGCTTTCCCAACTCGGGGAGTTGCTCCCCACACCCCTCTAGTCCATCTCTCTCTCAGGGCAGGGCACGCGCTCCCACCCGCCCAGCATGGGTGACGGCCAGCACTGCCCTCCGCCCCTCGGTTAACCGTCTCCTCCACCCGGCTCTGCACCCTTAGAAAGCTGTCCATGCTTCTGCACTGCACTGCCTTCCTTGTTGCGTGTTTTCCAAGAATTTTTTTAAGCATGACTCTTGCATGGTAAGTTCCGTCAGTATTGGTCAATGAGTGAATGTTTATAACTTATGTTTGGGTCGCAGTTCACAGTGTCATAAGCAGTCATACATAGGTCCTAGAGCTGGCCTGTGTCAGCAGGAATTTGCAAAATGATGCTTAAATGCAGCAATTATTAAGTATCCTGTTATTTAGATCTAGAATTTAATTATGTAGCAAATAATGGTAATTATTACTTGGAATCCAACACAACCTAAGTATTTTACTACATTTTACTATTACTTGTGCTCTTGAGATTATTTATTTCTGTCTGTTTTATCTATATCCTGGAGATAATATATTGGCTTATTGCCAATAGAGCACCATTTTTGATTCTGTGTTTGTGACATCACACTACCAACTTGAAATTGGGTGTGTGCTTTTGCATCATAGAAACTGGCAAATACTGTAAATCAAGGAATTTTTCTTTTTGTTTTTTGGAGAGTCAGTTGTCAAATATTCACCAGCATGCTGGTCATAAGCTTAATCTGATCTTCACAAAAATTGCAAAGGGGAAGCATAACATTTATTATCACCCCTTGTTTACTAATAAGGAAGAAGAAATTGGGTTTCTGAGCCCTAACTCTGTGTTTCACCATTATATGTATTACATACATATGTATATATATATATAGTGTGTATATATGTATAGTGTGTATATTTATGTATATATATACACATGTAAAATAAGATTAATTAAGTAAATTCTGGAATTCATTTTTACTTTTCTATAAAGCATTATAAGTGAGTGAAGTTGCTCAGTCGTGTCCAACTCTTTGTGACACCCTGAACTGTAGCCCACTAGACTCCTCCATCCATGGAATTTTCTAGGCAAGAGTATTGGAGTGGGTTGCCGTTTCCTTCTCCAGGGGATCTTCCCAACCCAGGGATCAAACCCGGGTCTCCCGCATTGTGGGCAGACGCTTTACTGTCTGAGCCACCAAAATAATGGCAGAAATTTAGGTCAAATTAGGTTTGCCAGATAAAGTGAAGATGTTCAATTATATTTGAATTTCAAATAACAATGAAAAAATTTTTTACTGTAAATATGTTCCAAGTATTGCATGAAACATACTTAGGTTTAAAAGATTATTGGCTATTTCATTGAAATTTAATTTTCACTGGGTGTTTTATATTTTAATTTGCTAATTCTGATAACCTTAATTAAATATTGGTTAACATTTTAAAAATATGGGAAGATTTCTTGCTACAGTCCTATTAAATTATTAAAAATATAGCTCTATCTTTCAAACTGTAGTAGGGTCAAAATTAATTGCAGAGGAAAGTTTATGATGTCCTCATAACTGGGCTAGTGACTGCCCTCCCAGTGAACGTCCACCCAAAAGGGACTTCCAGTCTCCTCTCTGGCTTTTTGGACATCTCTGGAGTAGTCTAAAGCAAAAGAGGACTGTTAAAAAAACCTAGGTTTCCTTGTCCTTTCATGACTATTTCATGGGTGCTTTACTATAATTACCTCCTGGGTCCTAATAACACCTTTCCAATGCCATGAGCACACCTGCTACCAGTTCTGTGACCAACACCTTCTTTTCAAAAAAGGTTTATGGTAAACTCTTGGGCTTCCCAGCTGGCTCAGTGGTAAAGAATCTACCTGCCCATGAAGGAGACTCAGGTTCGATCCCTGAGTCGGGAAGATCCCCTGGAGGAGAAAATGTGGACCCACTCCAGTATTCTTGCCTGGAAAATTCCATGGGCAGAGGAGCCTGGAGGGCTACAGTCCATGGGTAGCAAAGAGGCAGACACAACTGAGCACGCGTGCATGCATGGTAAACTCTTGGGAAGTAAAGATTCTGCCCTTCAGAATCTTGAGTGAATGGAATGCCTGGATGAGATGCTTCTGTAACTGAGTTTGTGAATGGTCTGGGCAACTGTTGGCAGAGCCTGTGCTTGGAGAGCCAGAGTCATTCGTTGTAGCAACGTTTCATTGCTACGAACTTCTTTAGAGTTAGCTTTGGATCTTCTTTAGAGGGGCTCAGGTACCAGTGTTAATGAGTTTGTCTTGAGACTGGGAATCGTGGAAACAGAGAAGGCAGTAATTACATTGTGTTGATAATTTAGGTGGCATGTGTTAGCAGTAGAGGAAGTGACAAAGGGAGATGTAATCAGACATTCCCATTCAGAAACGATGCATTCCCAAAGATGACATGACTCAGAAGAAAGCTGTATCAATCCACATTCAACACATCAGACCTGTGTTACTCCTTAGTTTTTTCAACCCTCTAATCAGCTTTCATTTGTTCTCATTAGATCATGAGCCCATGGAGAATATAGCTGCTTAAGAACCAGAAATTCCTCTAATATTGATAATGTATTGAGGCAGTAACACAATTCCAGACCCATTCAGTTACGAATCTATACCATACATGACTGGTCATTAAAAGAATAGGACAGAATGATGACTAGAGAAGGTGGCTACAGAATGCCTCTCTGTTTACTAAAAATTAACACTTAAAAAAAACCCAACTATTTTCCTGTCTTCATAAAAGCATATTCCTATTTGGAGGATGGACTTTCCAGGTGGCTCTAGTAGTTAAAAAAACAAAAACAAAAACAAAAAAAACCCTGCCTGCCAATGCAGGAGTCATAAGAGACTCAGTTTCTATCCCTGGGTTGGGAAGATCCTTTGAAGAAGGAACTGGCAACCCACTCCAGTATTCTTGCCTGGGAAATCCCACAGATAGAGGAGCCTGGCCAACTTCTGTCTATGGGGTCACATAGAGTCAGACATGCCTGAAGTGACCTAGCATGCAGGCATTCTGAGGAAATGATGATGTGAATATAAGCCTTGGTCTTGGAATTTCTTTCATCTGTTCAGCCTTCTGTTATGTCATAGGAGACAGCAAGAGAGAGTTTCTAGAATGTGGGTATAAGGGCTTAATGATGGCCCATTTGGGAATATTTGGGAAAAGTGATGCCCTTCAAGTAATTTTAGAGAAGAGCCCAATTCTTTCAGTCTCTCTAATCTGCTGTCCTCAGCTTTGACTTCAATTTATTCTGGTCCCCTCGTGGTTGCCTTCTGGCTGCCAGGAACCACACTTCCATGATTGTATTCAGCTGAAAAACACAAACCCAAGACCTTTCCTTTTGATGTTAAGAATATGAATTTTTTCTCCCATTTTTGTAAGCTATATTATTTGGTTTTTACTTCTTATAAGAAGATATTGCTTTTGCCATTATTAAGAAATATTGGCTACACATTAAAGAAGATGAATTTATTAAAGCAAAATGTTATCAGTATTATAGCAGGCTGGTAGATAGTATCAGAAAGACAACAGTGGCATGGTATTTCCAGTGCTACAACCTCTTCCATAATCTTGCCACCACTGCTCCCCTTCTGCCCCAAGATATGGAGCCCATTTCCACCCTTGTTCCTGTGGAACTGAGCAATATTTTGCAACTGCATTGAGTAGTGGAATCCCTTTTGACTTGTGCCTGATTCTTTATCTTGGGACATAGACTTTGGGAACCTTGAGATGACCTGTAAGATGTTTCTAAAGCATGTCTGCTGGACAGAGCATGTGGAGAGACCTCATAGGATGACTGTGTATGAGCGTGCTTCGTTGCTCAGCCATGTCTGACTCTTTGCAACCCCATGGACTGTAGCCCTCCAGGCTTCTCTATCCATGGAATTTTCCAGGCAAGAATACTGGAGTGGGTTGCCACATCCTCCTCCAGGGGATCTCCCTGACCCAGGGATTGAACCCATATCTCCTGCATCTCCTGCATTGGCATGTGGATTCTTTACCACTGAGCCACCTGGGAAGCCCAGGGGTGTCTGAAGGGCTGCAGCCTTTCCTGCGCTCAGCTACTCAGGCCCAAGAGCTGGGCATTCACATGACCGAGTTGTTAAGTGAGTCCAGCCTCCAGCCTCTGAGCGTCAGTGGCTGATCCTGAGTGGAGCAGAGCTGACTTGTCCTCAGGGAATCCAGCCCTGGCTGAGAATCTGCTGAGTGAAAACACCGTGTCTTCTTACAGTCAAACCTCGTTTCTCAGGGACATAGCTCTCAGATACAGGTAGAAAACATCAGTCACTGAAGAAGAGCTGAAGTAAGAGAAATAAAACAGAGCAAGTAAATTTATGCATGCATATATATATGAGATGAGGGCTTCCCTGCTGGCTCAGTGGTAAAGAACCCACCTGCCAATGCAGGAGATGTGGGTTTGGTCCCTGGGTCAGGAAGATCCCCCGAGGAAGGAAATGGTTACCCACTCCAGTATTCTTGCCTGGGAAATCCCATGGAGAGAGGAGCCTGGTGGGCTACAATCCATGGGGTTGCAAAGAGTCAGACATGACTTAACCACTAAACAAGAACATCATATATATATATATATATATCAATTTAAGCACTTTCATTTTTTCATAGCAGTTTTCCATAATGTCTGAGTCTTATTAACAAAAATTGGATCGTCACTGGTTAACCTTATCATCAAGTATGATGTCACATTCGGTCATCCTCATAAACCTGTCTGATATTTTGTTGTCTAACTCATGATTGACAATGAGGACTGAAATAGTTGTGATATTAAAATAGAATCAATATAAAAATTTTAACATTTTCACAGGGGTAGACTTTAAGTGTTCCTTAAAGTGGTCCTACTCCTATGAAAATAATAAGATTTTTTATACTTGGTGCTAGTGGTAAAGAACCCACCTACCAATGTTGGAGACATAAGAGACATGGGTTCAGTCCCTGGGTTGGGAAGATCCCCCTGGAGGAGGGAATGGTGACCCACTCCAGTATTCTTGCCTGGAAAATTCCATGGACAGAGGAGGCTGGCAGGCTACAGTCCATGGGGTTGCAAAGAGGCAGGCATAACTGAAGCGACTTAGCACATACACACACATGAAGTGTTCTATTAGGCTTGGTGGTCAAAGCTCTCAAACAAATTTTTTTTTTTTCATATATAATGTTTGGATTTCACATCCTACTGAATACTTTGGGTGTATCTATGGTCCACCATAAAGACTGAGAGGAAATTTTTATTTCCTTTTTTCATCTCTTTTCCTCTGAAAGACACCAGTCCCATTTCAGTAGACAATCCAAGGTCTGGAGGCTCTTGTTGACCCAAGAGGCAGCCACTTACGGGGGCAGGGTCACACTCGGTCACTTCAGCACAATGGAAGCAAAAGAAATGTTTCTTGCCACTTTGGACTTTTGTTCAGTACACCTTGTTATAAATAATAAATCATATGCTGATCAACCTTTATTGCCAAGGAGAAGGATGGGCTCTGGCCATGTCACACTTCAGATGAAATCTCATCTGTCTATCATCTATCCATCTATCATCATCATCTCTCTATCCATCTATTCCGCTCTCAACTTATAATCTCTCATCATCTGTCCTTTCTCTCTCCCTGCGTTTGTGTGTGAGTGTGACAAAATGATGAAAAGAATGCAACCTGAGTAACTATGAACATTTTGAATTGCCTTTCTCCTCGCTCTAACTCTGGCTCCGGAGGCTTCTAGCTGAATCCTTTCACGTCAGCCTGGTGCGGTGTGCTCTCATAGAACCACAGGCAGCAGAGACATCTGTCTTCAAAGGTTGCCAGTGCTGGACCACACAGACTCAGAGTCACAGGAAATACACGGCTCCTGCTAGGGTAAGGGCTCTGGGACACACGTTAACTTCTCCCTGCACAACTTAAGCCCGGGAATGAATCCTTCTGATTCCTTTTGGAGAAGCTAAACCAGCTATTCAGTTATGCACAAATCACGTCTATACCTCGTCTCTGCCTCGATGAGCTTTACTATTTCATGCTATGACAGGAATGGAATGGAAAGACTGTCCCTGAAGCTACATATTTATCTCTCTCTACAGGGACTGGGGACTTCCCTGGTGGCTCAGACGGTAAAGTGTCTGCTTACAATGTGGAAGACCCAGGTTTGACCCTTGGGTCAGGAAGATCCTCTGGAGAAGGAAATGGCAACCTGCTCCAGCACTCTTGCCTGGAAAATCCCGTGGACAGAGGAGCCTGGTAGGCTACAGTCCATGGGATCGCAAAGAGTTGGACATGACTGAGCGACTTTCACTTTCACAGGGGCTGGAGCCTTCCTGGGAGGTGACTCAGAAAGGTGTCTTCCTATAGTAAATAGTGCAAGAAGGTCCACCTTGTGAGTAACTGTGGGACAATTGATATGAAAATGCAATCCCACTGCTGGGCATACACACCGAGGAAACCAGAATAGAAAGAGACACATGTACCCCAATGTTCGTCGCAGCACTGTTTATAATAGCCAGAACATGGAAACAACCTAGATGTCCATCAGCAGATGAATGGATAAGAAAGCTGTGGTACATATACACAATGGAGTATTACTCAGCCATTAAAAAGAATNTATTGCTCTGTGACTATTTCAATAATTTGAACAAAGTTTGTGAAATATTAAAAAAAAAAAACAAAAAAAACCAAACAAACAAAAAAAAGAAAATGTCTGTCTGCTGCTCTGTCCTGGAAATGAGTTTTGCATTTGCACAATTATGCACGAACAAGAAATCTTTTGGTTGCTATTAAATTTGGAGAAAGAACCGTGAGTTTTAGACTATGAGCTGAATTAAACTATGTGGAAGTGAAGGGGACAAAGTTTTAAAGGAAGATGGCAGCCAATTTCTTTTGTTATTTAATGTTTTATTTTTTCAAGAACAGTTAACATTTACTAGGCACCTATTGGCCTCAGTCACTTGCATCTAAAGAGCAAAGCTAAGTTACCCCCAACCCGTGTCCTTTTGAATGGTTAGCCTTAACATCTTAGCTCTGTTAACCACTATTCTACCATTAGCTTCAAGTTTGCTTTTAATCATCTAAATCCGTAATCGTCTACTGCTCCCTGCCACACGAACAAAAAAGTTTCAGCGGGGAATAAGGCGAGCAGTTTACATTTTCTGTGGATATTTTAAGTAATTGGCCCCAAAATGAAATTATTGAGTTTATCATGTTCTGAGGGCATTAAACATGAAAGGAAATGGGCACGTAGAAAGGCTTGGTATCCAAGAACATGTGAATATGTGAAAATCCTATAACTTTACTTCCACTGGCCTAATATCCTGAGTCACTAGATGGTCAGAGAGATAGAGTACAAAAGGAACAAACTGATGTACATTTATACTAAAAAGCAAAAACAAAGTTTGTACAAGATGAATAGCAAATGAAATTGCTTCTATCAAAATAAAATCTCACACGGGTCATTTTTGTACATACGTGGACACACACCCACACACGCACAGACACACAAGCAAGAATGCGTATTTTTGTCAGATAGGTCCTTGGAAATAGACATTCTTAGCAAATATGGATGACAGATCAATTGTAATTTATTTTCTTTTAACACTGTATCATCATAAAGAAAACTGGTATAAATGAAAAAATCTATTTCAAATATCTACATCTAAAATTTTAGGCAGTGAAAAAGCACTTTGTTGACAAGGAGTGTGGAATGATGGATGTTAATTGTCAGAAACTGCTGAATGCCTTGTTTAGTTGCCACAAACAAATTCACATATCAGAACGAACAATACTGCTAAATATTCCTTTTTTTCCCCATTTTTTTTCCCTGTTAAAACTTTACTGGGAGGAAGAAAAAAGAAAAACTGGAAATCCATACATCTTTCAAAAGTTTGAAATTGAAGCAATATTTAGAACCATTGATGAGGAGTCACCGAGGCATTGGTGTAATATACACAATGCTCTTGTCTTCTTTAATCTGTAATGTACATTGAATACTTTACAACAATGCATTAACAAAAGGCAAGAAACGTCTTGCTGTACAGAGGAACCCCAATGCAACTTGAAGCCTAGAATCACAACGGATGAAGAGAGTAAACAAAGCGTGACAAGCCGTCCCTCTAAAGTGTGTGAACTATGTCACCGCCTCTGTGCTTATAACCTTCGTGCCCCGTCACCCCGACCGCCTCCCGTGCTGCCTTCGGCCACATCCCGTGGAAAGCACTTTTTAAGACTCTACAGCCCGAACTAGAAAGGTGTAGCCCGATGTCAGATTGAGGATCACTTTCTATTGACTTTCAAGTGAACGTTCCTGGAGCTTTCTAAAATAGCTCTTAAATGTTTCCTTCCTGGGTATCCCAGCCTTCTTATGGAACAGGCTTTAACAAACTAAATTTGCAGGGGGAAAAAAAATAGCAATGTCTGTGGTCTGCATGCACATGCACGGTTCCCGGGGTGCCCGCCTCACACCCAGGAGTCGGGGGAGGCCGGGTAGTGGCTCGTTTCATAGTTCAGTTCGCTGTAGGGTCGGGCGGCCGAGTAGAAGTCGACGTAGTTGCCGGTGGACTTGAGCCCCAGGTGCATGGTGTACTCGCTGGCGGGAGGGCGGTGGTGGACCTGGTCCTCGAAGAAGGACTCGTCGTAGTTTCTCGTGGAATTCGGAAACGGCTGGTAGGTCTCGTAGTCTTTTCTGCTGGGCTCCTGTGGGGCTGGCTGTGCTGAAACCTGCCCAGGAAAGGAGAACCATCTGGGTTAGCGCATTTGCCCTTGACCTGCCCTTGACCCCCACCACCGACGCCCTTGACCCTCCCGCAAAGTCAAGGCTCTGAGTGTCCTCCATGTGGTCAGTCACCAGGACTGCACTTCCCTGACTGACTTTCTGTTTCAGAGTTGGCTCCTGAGTCCACGTGCTGTCATCCCAAATAACCTTTTTATAAAATTACTATTCTGGCAAAGTGCACATAACATAAAGTCACCATGTTCATCATGTTGTGTATAACTCGGTGGCATTAAGTACTTAAGCTGCCTGGGCCACTGTCAATACCAAATGTTTTCAGAACTTTTTCATCACTGCAAACAAAAACTTATATCCATTCAGCATAAATCCCCATCTCCCCTTTTCTTAGCTCATGGCAATCACCATTCTATTGATATTTCCATCTCTGTGAATTTGACTCGTCTACATACCTCATATAATTGGAATAATACAGTAGTTGTCCTTCTGTGTTTGGCTTCTTTCACTTAACCTCCTCAAAGTTATAGGTTAATATAATGTCCTCAAGGTTAACCGATGTTTCAGCAAGTGACAGAACTTCCTTGCTCTTTAAGACTCATGAATATTGTATGGAGAGTCTGTGTTTGTTTACATATTCATCCATAGATGACAATCATGATTCCTACTTTTTGAATAATGCTGCTATGAACACGGAAGCACTAGGGTTTGTTTGGCTCCCTGCTTTCAATTTCTGGCAGGATAATATAAAAGAGTTGGACACAACTTGATGACTACATAACATCAATAGCAAAAAACGTACCAAGAAGTAGGATTATTGGATCTGATGCAATCCTATGTTTAATTTTTTGAGACGCAGCCCAAACTTCCAAGACAGTTGAATCATTTTACCAGCTGTTGCTGTTCAGTGACTAAGTCAGTTGTGTCGGACTCTTTGCGACTGGACTGCAGCACACCAAGCTTCCCGGTCCATCACCAACTCCCAGAGCGTGCTCAAACTCATGTCCATTGAGTCAGTGATGCCATCCCGCCATCTCATCTTCTGTCACCTCCTTCTCCTGCCCTCAATGTTTCCCAGCATCAGGGTCTTCCCCAGGCTCTTCGCATCAGGTGGCCAAAGTATTGGAGCTTCAGCTTCAGCATCGGTCCTTCCAAAGAATATTCAGGGTTGACTTCCTTTAGGGTTGACTGTTTTGATCTCTTTGCTGCCCCCGGGACTCTCTTAACCTTTTCTAAATTAAAGATGTATACACTAGACTCCACAGAACACAAATAGTTTCTGTTCCTCTTCTCTGCATTTTCCTCCATCACACCTCAGTGCTTCATTGCAGATGAAGAGAAAGTGAAGATGTACAAGGTCTCAGGGTCACGTGGGCATCTTCCTGCCAGCTCGGAGGGCTGTGGTCAATACCCCTCTGGAGGATGGAGGCTTCTTGCTAATAGGGCCGTCCCATCACACCTGCCCAAGTGATGTCCCACAGCCTTGGAAGGAATCCATTCAAAATAGTCTACACCAGCAGTGCCCAGCTTTGTGGCACTAGGGACCCATTTCATGGGAGACAGTTTTTCCACAGACAGATATGGCGGGGAGGATGGTTTCAGGATGATTCAAATGCTTTACATTTATTGTGCACTTTTTTCTATTATTATTACATCAGCTCCACCTCAGATCATCGGGCATGAGATCCCCAGTCTACACTCTGAAGAATCAAAATGTTTCCTAACTTGGTTCATTGAAGAACTGATGTGATGAACACACACAATGGAGTGTTACTCAGCCATTAAAAAGAACACATCTGAGTCAGTTCTAATGAGGTGGATGAAACTGGAGCCGATTATACAGAGTGAAGTAAGCCAGAAAGAAGAACACCAATACAGTATACTAACGCATATATATGGAATTTAGAAAAATGGTAACGATAACCCTGGTATGCGAGACAACAAAAGAGACACAGATGTACATAACAGTCTTTTGGACTCTGTGGGAGAGGGAGAGGGTGGGATGGTTTGGGAGAATGGCATTGAAACATGTATAATACCATATAAGAAATGGTGGGAGGGGATTCATGTTTGGGCACGCTTGTACACTCGTGGTGAATTCATGTCAATGTTTGGCAAAACCAATACAGTAATGTAAACTAAAGTTAAAATAAAAATAAAAAAATAAAAAAAAAAGGAAATGAATTGCCAATCCAGGTTCGATGCAGGACACAGGATGCTCGAGGCTGGTGCACTGGGATGACCCAGAGGGATGGGATGAGGAGGGAGGAGGGAGGGGGGTTCAGGATGGGGAACACGTGTATACCCGTGGTGGGTTCATGTTGATGTATGGCAAAACCAATACAATATTGTAATTAGCCTCCAATTAAAATAAATAAATTAAAAAAAAAGAATTGATGTGACAGGAATCCAAATAATATTGTAAAGCAATTATCCTTCAATTAAAAATAAATTTAAAAAATTGATGGGGCTTGAGAATAACAGGGGATTATGAAGCCTTTGGTTGGGGGGGTAGGGGTCTTCAGAATTGACCAATGTCCTCCAGCCCCCCTCAGCGCTCCCTATTTCCACTCTTGTCCTCTGCAGGTTGTTGTCTGATCAAGGGGGCCTTGAGGGGCTAAAGGGATCACAGGAGCCTTTGAGCGCAGAGAAGTCTAGAATTAGTTCTCTCCTTCCCCCTGGGCTTTAAGGACAGTAAAACAAAGAGTGTTCATAGGCTAGTAATTAGCACTTAGATGTGGGGGCCTGGCTTCCTATGCCTCTGGGGTCCTTTCCTAAGCTCCAACAGTGAGGATACCCTCAAGGCATGGGGCAAGGACCATACTCAGGGTTGCTGCATAAGGGCATCCACAAAACCCACAGGGAATGATGTGTGTGTGTGTGNNNNTGGGTGGGGGGGAAGGTCTGGTGGGAATGATGGAAACTGCCTGAAGAACACTTTGATCACTTTGGAGTGGCCCTGGTAATTCCCTGCTAATTTAACTAAGGCTCAGCATGGAAACATCCTCTAGACATTGGTCTTCATTAATAGATAATGATTTGTAATTAGTACATTGTGTGTGAATGAATGCTTCTAATGACCTGCCCATAATTCTTCTCTTAAGTAAGCAAAACTCCCTCTTTCATACGTAACTGATTTACATGAGTGAGTCACAGAACTGCTCTTCGGAGACGTGAACTTCATCACAGCTGCCATGCAGGAGGGTTCACACTTCCAGTTCCTGGTGGCTGAAAGAATGAGGTTCCTGTCCATCTGTGACAGTCCACAGAGCTCAGATGTGTGTCAGCCTAACAGCCTGGGCACGAGGGGGGACTTCAGAATCTGCAATTAAACGTTGCTGAGGCCAGCTGCTCCCGATCATGGGATAGGCTAAGGTGCCCTTGGCTGGTCTTTGAAAAGCTGGTACCACGTGGAACTTCTCCACTCTGATGCAGTGTTGCTATCCAAGTGTGGAGCACGCACAGGGTTAGATTAGGGAGGTTTGGAAAAATTACGTGGGGAGAGAACCAAGACTTACTGCTTGTACTTCAGTGGGCGCTATATCAACCATTAAACAAATTTTTCTTTATTTAATCTTATATATACATATATATATATATGTACGTACTATTAGAGACACATATTACATGTTTATGTCTGTCTATATCTATCCATCCTTCTATTTATCCGTGTGTGTGTGTGTGTGAAGTCGCCTCAGTTGTGTCTGACTTTTTGTGACCCTGTGGACTGTAGCCTCCCAGGCTGCTGTGTCCATGGGATTCTCCAGGCAAGAATACTGGAGTGGGTTGCCATGCTCTCCTCCAGGGGATCTTCCCAACCCAGAGACTGACCTCAAGTCTCCTGGGTCTCCTGCACTGGCAAGTGGTTCTTTACCACTAGCAGCACCTGGGAAGCCCATGTGCCCATCTATCATCCAGCTCTTCATCTGTCTAATCTACCTCCTTCTCCCCTTCAACGCTTCTCCCTCTCAGCCTCTCCCTCTCTTCCTCCCTCCTTCACTTTCTCCTTTCCTTTCTTCCTCCATTTCCTTTTTTCTCTTTCCCTTCCTCTCCCTTCTTCCCATCCATCCTTTCATCCAACCCCCACTTTATAGGTGAAGAAACTGAAGGTCAGAGAAGCTAAGAAACGTGCCCAGGATGCCACAGCTCAGGGTGGGCTAGGGCTGGGATTTGAATGCACGCCTGGCTGACTCCACGGTTCACATCCTCTCCGAGAGAGGGGTACAGTCTTGGTTGAACTGAGGTGGCCCCCCCTCAGGGTGCTAGCCTCACTGAGTTGACTCCAGACCCTGTCATAAGAAGGAAGGCTGGTAGAAAAAGGAGACCAACAAGCGATCTGACTTTTCTGTGCTGGTCTCAGTGGCTGGGAGGCACTGCCAACGTTTGGGGGGTCTTCTAGGGAAGCTCCGTACGAGGCTTGTAGCCCTTTGCCTTGTGGCTGCTTCTTTCATTTTTCCTTTTCACAACGTTTCAGATTTCTTTTTGTTGCTGTGTTCTTTCTGGACAGTGGACCTTTTTGGCTGGAGCGGAAGCTCATTTAAGCCTCTTACCTTGGGGAGTGACTTTCTTCAGTTCATCTGTATTGGTCATAACAGCCCATGTCAACCCCTTCTCGGGTTGAGTTCTGCCGTTCTGAGAGCTTGTGTGAATGAATCACCTAGGATGGCTGATGGCAGCTGCGGCTGAAGGGATCGAATCTGCTCACTGGCCCAGTGGTACGGCCGTCGGTCGATGAGATGCGTTCACTGTGGAGGTATGTGGGTTGTAGCTGACCATTCGGGTGGTGCCAACTGTTCCAAAGCAGCACATTTCCCTTCCATGTCTCCTTTTATCTGCTTACTGTGATCAAGCAAGCAGCTTCCAGGTGTATCTTTCCGGTACAACCTTCCTGACACAGAGCAAGAGGGTGGCTGCAGAAGCCAGAAGAAGCCAGCTCTGACAATGATGGCTAGTGGCCAAGAGCTATAAAGACCATCAGGCCTTCTGTGATGACCACCACGGGGCAGGACAAGTGGGAAGTTATCGTTCAATAAAGGAGCAGAGGAGGTACCCTCCTGCTTTTACAGTTCCCACAGAACCACAGAGACACTGAGCCACCAAGGAATATTTGCTGAATAAAACACATACACACACAAACACAGATAAAGCGTCTACCAGCCAAGCTCCTCAAACTTGAACAGCCACGCAAAACACCTAGACACCTAGCTAAAATGCAACTCTGATGCACAAGACCCTGAATGTGTGAGGGTTATGTGCCCAGAGAGGTGTCTCTTCTGTGTTTCCAACAAGCTCCCAGGTGAAGCTGATGCTGGTTCTCCCACGTGCCTGAGCAGCGAGGCACGACACAACGCCTTTCATTCAGTTGCTCACATTCCACTTGACGTGTCTATTTCACTGGTAACTGTCATGGACAAGGAATGCTTTCTTCCAAATGAGAACTGGCTGGGTTACAGGAGTGCCTTAATCCATGCTTAGTAATTAGACAATCTGTCCAGTAACCAGCATCTTACACTTGGACATTTGGGCCTTTCTTTCAGATGTTGCATCACAGTAGGAAAATCTGCTTTCTACACCAGATAATGCAGGGGGTTGTAGTGAAATAAAGATTGCTTTCAAATTCGAGGCTGTTCTGTTGACTGCCACCACCCACGTGGGTATGGTGTCACACACCAGTGGAGAGCAGTGGGGGACGTTATTTTCTTTTTATGTTTTTTTTTTTTCAGTCATGTCTGATTTTTTGTGATCTCATGGACTATAGCCTGCCAGGCTGTTCTGTCCATGGAATTTTCCAGGCAAGAATATTGGAGTGGGTTGTGATTTCCTCCTCCAGGGGACCTTCCTAACCCAGGGATCAAACCCATGTCTTTTGTATCTTCTGCACTGGCAGGCAGACTCTTTACCACTGTGCCGCCTGGCAAGCCCTTTTGTGTATGTTAAATAGAAGCTAACTTCTCTTTTACGATTCCAAGCTATTTCACAGGAGACAGAGGGAGAAATGAACGCCAGCGTGCTGCCTCTCCTTTACCTGGTTATGCTTGATGTCTTCAGCGGGCGCACCATATGAATTCCTATACAAAGTTGAAATTCCAGTAGTTTGAGCTGAAAGGGAAACAAAAGTATTAGCAAAGAATGCAAAACTTCAAAGGAGGAATGATGGTTATCGAGGCCGGGATTTGCCCTGACCACGCTTGGGTGTCACATGGACCATTCCAAATGGAAGAAGTTCTTTCGCCCTGAACATCTCATTTTACATACCGATATTAAGAAAGAAGTTATGCACTAATATAAAATCCCCACAGCCTGTCAGCCTCTTGCAATAACATTCAGCTTGGAGACGGGGCCAGGGCAGGTGCAGCAAGCAGATGGTCATCTTGCCAGTGTTGCGGTCTTTTTTTTTTTTTTCCTGGTGAACACCGGCAGATAATAAAAGCCTGTCACCTGCACTGAAGCGTGCAGGAATCTGGATCGGCCGCTTAGCTTTTAGCTGGAGAATGACAAGAATGAAATTTCTAATTTGAGCTCACAGAAGGGCCTGATCATCGCTGAGACAGTTCATTTCTCAGCGGTCTGATGGACAGGCAGGAGGTCCCGCCCGCCTTGGCCCCGCGTATCTGCGGTGCTGGAGTCGTGTTCCACGCAGAGACGGAAGCCCCGCATCCTGGCTTGTGACCAGCCTGTGGCCTAGACAAAAGGCAGAAAAGGTCTCCTCCAGCTGCCAGCAGCTTCCAAAGACCAGGGCAAGATGCCCACCTGGCTGCTTCCTCACCTGGGGCCCTTGAGACGCCTGCCACAGGCCCTGAGGAAGGGCCCAGGGCAAGATGCCCTGTTATAGCTGCTAAAAGGTCCCAGTTTAAGAAAGCTCTGGAAAACACTGCCTGCCGAGCGTCAGCAGGCTATAAAACACTCTTGTCACGCTTTGTCACTAAGTTGTGCCCAATTATTTCGTGACCCCATGGACTCTATAGGCTGCTCTGTCCATGTAAATTTCCAGGCAATACTAGACACAGGGTCAAGGGGGAGACCTTCGAGCTGAAACCTGAATACCTGTATTCCTGTCCATGAACAAAATTTCATGGACATTTCCTCCTCCAGGGGAACCCTGTCATTTCCTCCTCCAGGGGATCTTCTCGACCCAGACATCGAACCCATCTCTCCTGCATTGGCAGGTGGCTTCTTTCTCTGAGGCACCAGGGGAGCCCATAAAACACGTCAGATGTCAAGAAAAATGTACCTTTTGCTTCTAGTATCCATGGGATCATGAAATAGGATGTCTCATCATCTCCTCTCTCACGGACACCAGTCACTCTAGACACTAAGTCAGCATAACCTATCACTCCACCCATGATTATTACTAAAAGCACATAATAGCTGTGCAATAAAATTCTTCTTGGGAAATTCTGCTTAGAATGTGGGAGCTGACAGCCCACTTCCCACTTTAAAGCCACTCTGAGAAACTCTGGTTGAATGCCCATCACTCCTGTCTTTGCGTTACCATGGAAACCACAATCCCTTGCCTGGACCACTGCTACAGCATCCTCCTCAACAGCCCGGCTTCCACTCTGCCTGATCTGCTCCTCCATCCACTCTGCTCCCAGCAGCTAAGCCATCATCTTGTTAGACAGATTGGACTATGTCACTGCAATGCCCCGCTCTCTGCGATTATGGTAAAAGCTGAGCTCCCATTACCGTCTCTGAAGCTCTGTGTGATCTGGACCCCACCTGACTTCCTGTAGCATTTCCCATTCTTCTTCCCTGGTTCAGGGGGCTACCCTGGCCCTCCTTCTTGGCCTGAGCATCCAAGTTTATTTTGCATCCGAGATGTTAGTCTTCTTGAGCCTTCTCCTGGAACTCACATCCCCCAGTCTCTGGACTACCTCTCTTGATTGGTATTCAGGTTTCAGCTCAAAGGACTCCTCCTTGACCTTGTTAGTTAAAGGAACCCCGCCCACTTGACACCCTCTGTCTTATGACCCCATTTATTTTCTCCATTTCACCCAACACTATTTGCTATTACCTTGTGAACAAGCTTGTCCCATTGTTTACCTCGTATATTACTTCCCTTTACCTAGGAGACAAGAAGTTCCTTGAGGACAGAGCTCCATCTGAGCTGCCACTTTTGTAGGTTTCCCCAGCCTCTGGGACAGTGCCTGGGCTCAGGGCATGCTCACAGAGTGAGTGCTTTATTTGCTGAGTGAATGAATGAATGAATGAATGAGTAAACATTAGTAAAATCTGCCTTTGGAGCTATCCTCTGCTGATGGAAAATGTCACTTCAAGGACAAGGTGAAATTTTTTTTTCCTGTTACTCAGAATAAAATGCATTTTGCGGGGGGGCAGAATGTGCATTTTTATAGCCTCAGTCTCCCTCCCTGTTATGGCTTCTGAGCTAAAGATATTTCTACTGGAAGTTCCTCTCTCCTGCTTTTTGGCCCACTTCACCTGTTTAAAAAGGAGACTGTGTAGTTGATATTGAACTTGTGGCCTCTTTGGACACGTGAAGCACATGTCCCTCCCGGGTGCTCTGCCCTTCATGCATCTGAGCAAAGAGTAGACTGGTAGGTAAATGTCTTCCTTTTTTTGTAGAGGCCTCAATTTTGCTCAGTTGGTAAAGAAGCTGCCTGCAATGCAGAAGACCTGGGTTCGATTCCTGGGTTGGGAAGATCCCCTGGAGAAGGAAATGGCAACCCACTCCAGTATTCTTACCAGGAGAATCCCTATGGACAGAGGAGTCTGACAGGCTACAGTCCATGGGGTCGCAAGAGTGACTTAGCAACTAAACCACCACCACCACCAACTTCCAACTGAATCAACACACTGAAGATTAGAATGGCTTTAGAGGCATGACAGAGACACTGACAAAACGGGATCAACCATTGGATGCTAAGGTATTTGGGGAGCTCAGGCGGGAGGGCAAAATCCGCAGGTGAACTCTGAAGTCAGGCTGTGCAGCTGCTGGGTTCACACAGCCCTCCTCCGATGCACGCTTCTGAACATGTGATGCTCCCAGGGAATCATGACCGTGAAAAATAGCTGTAACCGTTCTGCATGCTGCATGCTGACTCTGGCTTTCCGAGGGCCCTTCAGTGGCAGATAAACAGGAGAGAAATGAGACGCCCCCTAAACCAGAAAATGAATACAGAGGTTGTGGCGGGGGAGCCTGGAATAAAAACCCAGATGGATCTGCATTTCTGAGAGCTCAGGAGAGGGGATGATACGGCAAGAAACTGCTTTTCACTTTAAAGCTTTTACTTGCTGCATTTTGAGGGTGAAGCTTCCCATGGTTTTCCCACAGCAAGTGGGGGAACGGTCTAGGATGTTTTCTGATGCCTGAGAAATAAGGAAGTAGGCAGCTTTTCAGATATTTTTTCAAGGCACTGAACTTTGAATGCCCCCTAGATTTATTGAAGAAGAAGAAAAAGTACTGTGTTGGATATGCAAGTTCTAAGAAATCTGATCTGCAAGTAAACACTGAAATGATGGGTATTTCCTAAAGGGAAGCCGAGCAGAGGTTGGCAATTCATCATTTGCATTCCTACATGGAATGCTGATGCCTGCCCAGCTTGGCTGGGGACTTGTTCATACCAACATGTGAAAGTGAAACTCACTCAGCTGTGTTGACCCCAGGGACTGTAGCCTTTCAGGCTCCTCTGTCTACGGAATTCTCCAGGAAAGGATACTGGAGTGGGTAGCCTTTCCCTTCTCAGGGGATCTTCCCAACCCAGGGATCGAACCCAGGTCCTCCCACATTGCAGGAGGATTCTTTACCATCTGAGCCACAAGGGAAGCCCAAGAATACTGGAGTGGGTAGCCTATTCCTTCTCCAGGGGATTTTCCAAACCCAGGAATCGAACCGGGGTCTCCTGCATTGGAGGCGGATTCTTTACCAGCTGAGCTGCCAGGGAAGCCCATAAAAGAGGGCAAACACGCCCTCCAATCTCACCACCACCACCATGATCGCCAACACCCTTACTCCCAATATCCCCACCTCCTCCATCACCAGCACCACGCCCGCCATCACCCCCACTGTCGCCATCAACGCCACGGTGATAACAACTAACTTTTACGCAGGACTTGTTGGCTTAAAGGGAACCTTCTTGTATAAATATATTATTCAGTGATGATCTCATGTACTTCTAGGCCTGCTGCAAGACTGATAGTAGAGTGTTGAACTGCATTTTTAAGTAGAGAGAAAAGTGTTTAAGCCTCTAAATAAGTTTGAAAAATGACATCTATCTCAACACTGAAGTTTTCAAGGTTCCTGCCATTTTCTGGGAAGATTAAACAGCCAGAAATAAGTTAGATTTTATTTCTTATTCTCTGATGTCTGCAGGAGATGATCATGTACCACTGGAACTATTTCAACGAAAACACACCCACACTGGAAAACACACCCACACTGGAAAACACACCCACACTGGAAAATACACCCACACTGGAAAACCTTTTGAATGATTCTACTGGGTGAGGGAGTTAAAGAGAAAAGGTCAACTTAAATAACAACAAAGCAGTTGATTTCACAATTATTCTCATAATTATAGTCTCAATTTTTCATCGCTGCCTGCTGGTGATGTGGCTACCTGGGGCAATAATAATCAGAAAAGAAGGCTCAAGTGAGTTTTACTCCACCGCTCTGGAGTAATCAGTACAGTCTCAGCTGCTCAGCATTCGGATTCATAAGCTCCTTTGTTTATATTCGTCTACCACAGGGGGCAACACTTATGGGGATAAATGAACCAGGGAATGAGAATCAAAAGTTACAGCCTACACTGGACTTCCCTTGTGGCCCAGTGGGTAAGACTCCATGCTTCCACGGCAGGGGGCAGAGGTTCGATCTCTAGGGGGAAAGGTAAGATCTTACATGCCATGGCCAAAACAAAGGTACGTCCTCTGCAATGCGTTCAGTTCCCCCATTCAGGAGATGTTTCAGGCGTGAGGGTGAGGTGTTCCCTGGTGGTGTACACGGAGGCAGGGCACTGAGCTGAGGATGGGGACCACGAGCATCTGTTTATGATGCTTTTCGTTTGGCAGCCGGGTAGAGTTGCTATGGAAAAACACCGCCTCTGGGGTAAATACAGTTCCCATTAGAAAAATTCATCTTAAGACGCCCTGGATCCAGAAGACAAGTTAATAAATCATCCAATTTGTCTGTTCTGCTTCCCTGCAGCTCTACACCTAAATAATATCAAGGAATTGCAGCTCAAACTCTTAGGAGTCTTCGGATAAGGGGGCTCAGTGTCTGTTTAGGACTGCACCCTGGTACCCCAGTTTTATGAATGCCCTAATCTGGCCTGTTCTGTTGAAGTCCTTACAGTCTATTTTCAGGAGGGGCCCATCTCCACGTCTGCTTGGCAAAGTGTGTGGGATCCTGGGTTAGAAGAGATCCCGATGGTTCTGGCAGCTCTGCTTTCGAGGCATATCCTCACCCCCTACCCCTGCCACACACACACACACACACACACACATACACACACAACACACACACACACATCAATATGGCAAGTCCTGCTCTCAGAGGAGGGGCAAACCCAGGGTGGGAGGTAGGTGTGTGGGGAGGCTGGCGGAGACAATGAACATGGATATGGAGCCCGAGCCAAGTAAACTGTACAGAAGGGAGGAGGGCTGAGGTCAAGGCTGGTCACTAGGCAGGCTGGCCTGGGTGGCCTGGGTGGATGGTACCAATTTTGGCCTCTGCAGAGTCCCAGCTGATGAGCCACTGGGTGTGACTGGGGCAGTGAGGGATGAAGGGCATGACAGATCAGAAGGGAAACAGGTCAGTGGGTCTCACGAGCCTTCTTGGGAGTTCGCCATGTTAAGAGGTTGGTTTCATGTCAAGAGGGGAAAATGTCTCAACAGCAGTTCTGGGGGTTTCCCTGAGTTCCTCTTCTGCTGCTTCTCCCCATCCCTTCCCCTCCCATCTCCCCTCCCCTCCTTTCCCCACCCCCTCTCTCTTCCCCACTCCTAATGGGCAAAGCTTGACCACCATCTTGGGTTATGCCAACTGGGAAGAACTCTATGGTGACCTCCTTCTCTAATTTGAGAGAATATCATGAGCTAGAAAATGGAGAAGGAAATGGGAACCCCCTCCAGTATTCCTGCCTGGGAAATCCTATGGACAGAGGAGCCTGGTGGGTTATACAGACCATGGGGGTCACAAAAGAGTCAGACTCGACTTAGTGACTAGACAACAGACAACAGCACAATTTGGGAAAGTGAGAAGGAAACGGATAGGGAAAGAAAGACCGAGGATTCTCCCAGCTCCTCCAGGAACAAGGTGCTCTGCGTTTACACCCCCAGGTTCATCTCACCGCCAGTCCCTGGGAATCTTGGCTGTCGAGCTTGCACGTCCTGCCAAGCTGCTGAGCTGAAGTCTGATGTCCCCACCCTCTGCCCTGCCCTGAGTCCCATCACCAGCTCCTCGGAGCAAACTCGCACAGCTGGGCTCACCTGTCATGGTGTCTTTCCTGGAAGTGTGTTCTCCTTTAGTTCCGTGGTAAGTGGCGTTGCTGCCGGTGGACTCATAGTCTGTTTTCCTTTCTTTGAGGCTGATCATTTCCCGAGGTGAAGCTGGGGCACTTGCTACATAAAGAAATCGAAAGGGTCACTTTCTGCGTGTCATCCCACAGCACGTACAGCTTCTCACACAAACACGTGAAGTCATAAGGGCACCGGGCTCAGCACAGGTCAGTATGTGTACATGGAACTGTCGATTGCTTTTTATTTTTGTTCTTTTGACTCTTCTCTTTCCCCCTCCCCTTATTCCATATCACGCAGTGCTTTCTAGTTAAGGGGCCATGCAACTTGGAGGCAGGGAACTAAATACTATATCCTGGGAGCACCTTCCCAAGAGAGACACCCTCGTGGGGCTGTGACCTGCTCAAGGCGTATGGGACAGTTTTAAGAATGAGATCCGTCTTGATTTCTTTTTCTTTCTTTTCTTTCCCTTTCTCTCCTTTCCTTTCTTCTTCCTTCCTTTAAAAAAATTAGATGTGTTTCAGAAGAGTGATGACTGATATTGAAGAATCTCTGATTAAATCAGATGAGTTTTGCTTAAATTCTGAGTCATGCAGAAATGGCTGTAAAGGAAGGCAGAGGCTATTTGTGGGGCCAGTGTACCCCACCTCCAAGATCCTCTCCATCAACCTGCAGAGGTGGCTGGGGGCACGGTGTGAGGAGGGCGCCTGTCTTCTGATGAGTGTCCTTGCTCCATTTCAAATGCCCTCAACAATCTTGCACACACACTTTGCACCCTTGATATTATCTGCCTGTCAGACCTGGAAACTGAGCCCTGTCAACCCTTTGGGTCTTCATTTCTAAAATGATAGGTTGTAATTAGACCTGCCTGGGTTTAACAAACTGGTCCCAGAACAGAGGAAGATTTACTTGGACTAAAGGAAACAAACAAAAAGTTTTGTTTTTTAAAAAGACTAGATGGAGTGGGAGCAACTAAGCGATGTGGAGAAGTGGAGGTTAAGTGAGTGTGCCGGTGCTAAGGCAGCCATTGTGTGGGCATCTTACAGGCTGACCTCAGATTGGTCTCCATGCTCCTCAGTGAGGCCACTCGCATCCCAAGCTTAGTCAATTGCATCTCACTAGAGTGCAGGCATGGAGTCAGCCCCATCTTCCATGCCTGAGGGCAGCGCTTCATAAACTTGTTTAACCTTGGGACTCACCTGAGAACCTGGGGACCCTAAAACCAGATCCCTGAAATTTTGAATCTGAATTTTCACTATATTTGGCCCTGGAATCCATATTTAGTAAGTACACTTGGTGATTATTAAGGCTAGGGAATCTCTGGGGAGCTCTGACTTTTAGGATAAATCTCTCTTTCTCTCACTGGTGTCCAAGGCCCTCCCCAGTCAAGCCTCAGTTTAGTAGTAGTCAAGGATGTAGTCAAGCCTCTACATCCTTTTCAGGGTCCCCCAGGTCCAGCCCACTGGGCCTGGTTGTTCCCTGAGTCACTTGATTGCTTTCATTGAACTTAGTATCTTCTATGGACAAAGCCCCGTGCCAGACATCGGGGACAGAAACATGAGTCATGGCCCACTTTCTAAACTTGAGGAGCTCTTTGTCAGGTCAGGAAATAAAGCCAGAAGAAATAAGAGGGAGAGGCTCAGTGGATGTCTTAGCCCAGCTATGGGAAGTTAACAAAAGGGGCCTCTACCCATCCTTTCCTGAAAGGCCCCCTACCCACCTCTCAGACCTGCCAAATAAAATCGAGGCTCATTGCTCAGCTCTTGAAACCTTTAGAGGTTTCTAATCCTGGCTACCCATCAGAATTAATTACCTGAAATACTCAAAAATACATGGATGCTACACCTGGCTCCTCTCCCCCAGTGAGTTGGACCAGAATCTCTGGGTGTAAATCCAATGGGAAACCAGGGAAGAAACTTGCAACTGTTCCACGTATCTCAGCCGGGCTCTGGGTCCAGTTTCTGCACATCCTCAGCACCCAGCTACTGTGTCTACTCACACCTTCCACCTCTGCCCTCTCTCCTCTCTTCTCTCTCCATCTCTCTCTCCTCTCTTCTCTTTCCAGGGAGAGTCCCTTCCTGCCCTTGCTCCTCTGTTCCCAGGTCTACTGCATATAGATTGGCTTTTTATGAGTCACTGCCAACAATCATGAAGGGACAATATTTTGGAGCCTGTTGAACAAAGCTTTTAAAATGAGAATCTAATATTGCACAGATGGTGGGCTTTATGAAACTATGTCAAGTGTGTAATTATCTCCTGAGACCTCACACACAGTGGTCCAAGTCTCCGGTAATCCAGGATGATGCTACTGGAAAAATCAAATCACGCCCACGAGTGTTTATTGGGTGCCTTCGATATGCTGTGCCAGGGGACTACCAGGCGGGACTCTAGCTGCATCTCTGGGATGCTGGCATCCTGAAAGGCAGTGCTTTTCTTCCTGGGAACCTTCCAACTTATATATGATTCCATCTTCCTAACATGGACTGGTTCTTCATAATTAGAACTCTTAGAAAGACACCATCCTTGAGCTTCTCAGACTCACTGCTCTTCATCTTTTTGTTGTTGTTCAGTTGCTCAGTCGTGTCTGACTCTTTGTGACCCCATGAACTGCAGCATGCCAGGCTTCCCTGTCCATCACTATCTCCCTGAGTTTGCTCAAACATGTCCATCGAGTCAGTGATGCCATCCCACCATCTCATCCTGTTATCCCCTTCTCCTTCCCTCAATCTTTCCCAGCATCAGGGTCTTTTCTGATGACTTAGCTCTTTGCAACCGGTGGCCAAAGGACTGGAGCTTCAGCTTCAGCATCAGTCCTTCCAGTGAATATTCAGGGTTGATTTCCCGAATTAGGACTGACTGGTTTGATCTCCTTATCTTTTTAACAATTATGAAAATACGATGTGTAAAAGGCCACCTCCATGCTTCTGAGGCAAGTGGCACTTTCTCGAGTTACACGAGGTTTCCTAATTCTTGTTCAATGTGAAGCTAAATGTTACAAGCAATAACACAGCACTAAAAATAAAAGCTTTCAAGGGGCTGGAAGAAGGTAATTTATTTCAATCAAATAGTCCCCATTCATTTCTGATTTTCCCCACTGCTCTGATAGTAAAGCATGATGTAAAGTTTCATGACAAATGTGCTCAAGGGCAGAAGGGACACCCTGCTGAGGGCACTCTGTACTGTGTCCTTTGAGATGTGGTTCCAGAAAATATAGTTCTTTGGCAGGAGGAGGGCAGTGAAGGGCAAGGAAAAACTTTTGTTAAATAAAGGCTTATATACCTGCACGTGTGAGTACAATTATTCATTGCAGGGTAGAATAAACCAACAATAAAATTTATGCCACTTATATACTAAGCAATATGTTCATATTTTTCCTTCAATAAGTTCTTTAATCTTTGGCATTACATAAAGTGACTGAAAAAGGGTTTTAAAATAAGGTGTCTTTATTTTAAGTAAGAAAAGCTAGTTCCCAAGTTAAGCAATAAAAATGAGACAAAGGCAGGGGCAATATAGAAGTAGGGGTTAGAAGGTATCAATTATTTTGTATAAAATGAGCTAGAAGGATATATTGTACAATGCAGGGAATATAGCTAATATTGTACAATAATATAAATGGAGCATAATGTTTAAAAATTGTGAATCACTATATTGTACACCTGTAACTTATATAGTGTTGCATACCAATTATATTTCAATAAAAATTTTTGTAAAAGAATAAAACAAAATTAGAAAAAATTGAACTGAATGTTTTAAAAGTCACGGTTGGTTATAATGTGAATATGCAAATAACTTATCTGCTGGTTTACAGGTAGTAATAAAAAGCAAATCAGGTATAGAACAGTAACGAAAGCTGCAACGATAGCTCTCCAATGCATGTCATTCTCAAGGAGGGAAAAGCACACCCTCTTTCTCCTACTTTGTATCCCAATTACAATCAATAAAGTGCAAATTAAACTATGTGAAGTTGGAAAAATGTCTATGGAAAAGCTTGACTTGCAAACATTTGGTGGTTCTATTTATTCTTATTTATCCCTGAATGCAGGTCCAGGATGTGTATTTCATACCTATGACACCTCTTAGAGATTTGTAGAACTCTATCAGAAAGATGTCTGTTTTGAGTTTGTGGATATAGAACACAGAGTCACCCCTGCTATAGAAAGAAAACAGATGCATTTGACATTTCCAGCAAATGTCCCAGTTGGGATGGCCCTCTGGTCTGCGGGGTCAGCTAAGGGGCTTGGATCCAAGGGAAGCAGATAGCTGGCCCTGGGACCCTCTTACCTGAGCGGTTGTTGGGGGACACACGCACGGGGGAGATGGAGGGCGTGCGGGACGAGGAGTAGGGTCTTTGCCGATCCCTCTCGATGGTTGAAGATGAGGCTACAAAGTGATACTGTGACCATCCGTCCTGCAACAGACAGCACAGCATGCGCCCATCACGTGGGGAAAGCACGGCGATTCCTCACCTCCTGACACTGGGCGTTCGGAGCATTCGAATTTGCGAAACTTTTCTCCAGTCTGTCAGGGCAGATCTCAGACCTCTGCTTCTCCATCACCCAGGCTAGCAGAGAGGAGTGTTCACTGAGACCCACCTCCTGCTCTCTCCAGACAGTCTGAGGCTGGGAGGGCCAACCCTGAGTGCCTGGCTTTTCTTTCCAGGTGTGGAATAAGTGATCCCTTTGCAACTCTGCTTTGGCCTGAAGCTTGTATTTAAATGAAAACAGGATGCTCAGAGGCGCTTCCCAGGTGGTGTGAGTGTTAAGAACCCACCTGCCAATGCAGGAGACATAAGAGACACGGGTTTGATCCCGGATTTGGGAAGATCCCCTGGTGGAGGGCATGGCAACCCACTCCAGCATTCTTGCCTGGAGAACCCCATGCACCGGGGAGCTTGGCGGGCTACAGTCCACAGGGTTGCAAAGAGTTGGACACAGCTGAAGTGACTTAGCACGCATGCATATAGGGGATGCTCAGAATGACCCTGAAACCATGTTTCTCCTACCTGGCTCCAGCTTTGTCTGGCCCTCTTTTCAGCTTTAAAGTTTTCCAAAGTCTTTCCTCTTCTGTTCTTGGGACCAACCCATTAGTGACCAGAATGCCGAGGACCATTGTCCCTTCTGGTTTATCTCCCTTACAGTGTTTTGAGCCTCTTTTCTGCCACAAATGCCCACATTCCCAGCAGCTCAAGGCCTTCAGCATGACTGGGGCTCAGTAGTCACACCTAGGTTGCCATGTTCTCTGAATTGCCCCAGGAATTATTAGAGCATATTAAAAATGTGCTTAGTCACTCAGTGGTTTCTGACTCTTTGCGACCCCATGGGCTACCAGGCTCCTCTGTCCATAGAATTTTCCAGGCAAGAAAACTGGAGTGGGTTGCCATTTCTTTCTCCTATCAATTAATTCTCCATTCACCTTCAAACGTTTGGTTACTATAGGAAAAGCATATATACCATTTTTCATTACAAAAACTAAATAAGTACATCATGGATCATTTTGTGTTTGGAAAGCACAAAGAAGAAAATAAAGATAACCAACAGTTCCACTCTCTCCTCTTCCCCAGAGAACTCCTGTTAAGATGTTACAGTATTTCTTTTTTCTTTCATTTTTTTTCCTTTTAAATTCAAGTTATGTTTTATCAAAGCAAGATGTTAAACAGTACTGGCATTAATGAGGAAAAACAGATACCTGCCCCACTCTTAACTCCTGCTTCACAGACACAACCATTTTCAACTCTTTTGGATTTTTTTTCCTGACTTTTCTCAGGGACTCGATTCTCTATAAGGAATCATTGCAAACATAGTCAGACGAAAGTTAACCAAGAATAGAATTTATACTCATTTCAATATTTGTGGCTTTCTTTACGTAATTCTCATTATTACTCTATCTGACTGGTAGGATAAAGCCAAAATTAGAAGCATGCTATTTTAAAAGCTCTTTACTCCAGGACAAGATTTTCTCAACAGTCTCATGGGTTGGATACTATTATTATCTCCATTTTACAGAGGAAGAATCTGAGCTTTAGAGAGTTAATGGACCACCCAAAGTCAAACAGTAAGCAAGTGAAAACTCATGGTAATACTACAGTGTGACATACTGAAAACATAAAAACTCTAATTTGAAAAGATACCTGCACCTCGGGTTCACAGCAGCGCTGTTTACAAAGTCAAGACATGGAAGCAATCTCAATGTCCATCAACAGGTGAATGGATAAAGAAGATATGGTAATTATGTACAATGATGCATTGGGGGTACTGCTCAGCCATAAAAAGGGATAAAGTAGTGTGATTTTCAGCAACCTAGATGGACCTAGAGAATCTCATATTAAGTAAAGTCAGACAGAGAAAGACCAGTATCACAGGGTATTACTTATGTGTGGAAACTAGAAGACTGATACAAATAAACTCATCTGAAAAACAGGAAAACTTGTGGTTGCCAAGTACTCCGGGAACAGTCAACAAGGCAGCAGGGACCTGGCCAATGGCGAGAAGCCAGACCCTGAAGACACGGCTAGGGTTTCCAAGCCAAGAGAGGAGCAGAGACGAAGGTCCTGGGGTGGCAACGCTCCGGGCTGCTGTGAGGGGAAGAGAAAGTCTCTGTGATGGAAGGGGAGTGAGCAGGAGGCAATCAGGAAACAGGACGCCTTGTGGGTGTCAGGGCAGTCTGGGGAGAGTCAAGCAGCAACAGGGAGATAAGGAGCTTTGCCACTAGAGTTAAGGAGAGATGAACCTAGCCTGGCTGGGGGCTAGTGGCAAACTAGGGGCTGGTCTGGCATCAATGGTGGGAGGATCTGCTGATGCCTGGGCTACTGGGTGTGGAAGTGTGTGTGTGTGTGTGTGTGTGTGTGAGTCACTCAGTCGTGTCCGACTCTTTGCAACCCCAAGGACTATAGCCCACCAGGCTTCTCTATCCATGGGATTCCTCAGGCAAGAATACTGGAGTGGGTTGCCATTTTCTTCTCCAGGGGATCTTCCCAATCTAGAGATTGAATCTGGGTCTTATGCATTGCAGGTGGTTGTGGAAGAGATAAACCTGATCTTGATGCTGCTGGTGTGAACAACGGGGGCTGGAGATGTGAGTCACTGAGACAGGGGCCAGTGGAAAGGGAGTGGCTTCAGGAGGTGAGGTCAATAGTGCTGTCTGGGATGTGCTGAGTTCGAGATGCTGTGGGACACGACAGAAAAGAGAATAAAGCAGGAGTGGAAAACTGGAATTCCAGGAGTGATGTCAGACCTGAGGCAAAATTTTGGAGTTCTCTATACGGATATCATATAAAGTTAAGAGAGAAGATGGAAGCCTTGCATGTGAGTGCAAAGAGAGCAAAGCAGAGGGCACAGGGCTGGGACACTGCAATATTGAGTTGGCACAGAGAGCATGGAAAACAATTCACAGGGCACTGGGAAGGGCCAGGATGAGCTGGGAGCGGAACTAGAAGGCTGTGATGTCAGGCAAGATCAGGAAACGAGGACCAAAAACGGACCACTGGGCTTGGGAAGATGGAAGTCAGCATGGCCGAAACTAAAGAACTTTCTTTGGTCTAGCTGGTAAATCTCTTATCTCAGGCGGGCTCAAAAGATAGTGAGAATTGATGAAAGAGAAATGGTGAGTACAGACAGCCTTTGGCAAAGGCTGACTATTACAGGGAGCAGAGAAATGGGGCTTGAAGAGCCAGAGCAGCTCAGAGATGCTTTGATATACCCCCTGGAGGAGACTGCAGTGTTTCACATGCTGATGGGAATGTCTTGACACAGAGGAGGAAAAACCTGGGATGCAGGAGAGAAGGGAAACAGTTCTTAAGAAAAGGTGGCAGGGGCGGGGGGGGGGGGGGGGGGCTTGTTT
>SJYQ01005003.1:340849-389283 GCA_006410935.1 Redunca redunca
CAAGCCTATGGTTTTTCCAGTGGTCATGTATGGATGTGAGAGTTGGACTGTGAAGAAGGGTGAGCGCCGAAGAATTGATGCTTTTGAACTGTGGTGTTGGAGAAGACTCTTGAGAGTCCCTTGGACTGCAAGGAGATCCAACCAGTCCATTCAGAAGGAGATCAGCCCTGGGATTTCTTTGGAAAGAATGATGCTAAAGCTGAAACTCCAGTACTTTGGCCACCTCATGCGAAGAGTTGACTCATTGGAAAAGACTCTGATGCTGGGAGGGATTGGGGGCAGGAGGAGAAGGGGATGACAAAGGATGAGATGGCTGGATGGCGTCACTGACTCGATGGACGTGAGTCTGAGTGAACTCCGGTAGATGGTGATGAACAGGGAGGCCTGGCATGCTGCGATTCATGGGGTCGCAAAGAGTCGGACATGACTGAGCGACTGAACTGAACTGAACTGAACTGATTTACAGTAGACCATGGGTTCAAGGGCGAAAGGACGGGAGGTGGGAAGGAGGAAGGGGGAATCCCAGGGCAAATGGCTGGCTGTTTAGAGCTTCTGAGTGAGACGAGTCCAGAAGTGACGGCTGACCCAGTAGTTTTGGGCAGTTGGTGGTGACCAAGGTAAGGAGCGAGGGGCAAACGGCTAAAACCATCACAGGGAGGGTGGGAGCCGTGGGAAGAGGCAGCTGTTCGGGTAGGAGAAGAAAATGTACTGTCTTCGCAGGAATTCGGAGCATTTCTCTTAAATTCTCGGGGGGTGGGGTGGGGTGGGGAGGAAGGGAAGGGGCGTCTTTCAGAAGCATGTAAAGTATTTCAGAAGGGAATGGACCCATTGCTCACATATGGGAACAACTTACAAATTTGTTTTAAAAAGATATTCCTTTCTTTTGAAGGGAATGCTTTGTTGACAGCAAATGTCCTTAAATAGGTCCCAACAGAGGCAGATTATTTTACGTTTGTCTCACCTGCAATTTCAAAGACAAGGTACTGTGTGTGTGTGCGGAGTGTTCTAGGTAGCGGCTCGGCTGCTGCTAACTTGCTCAGTTGTGTCCGACTCTGTGCGACCCCATGGACTGTAGCTTACCAGGCTCCTCCATCCATGGGATTTTCCAGGCAAGAGTACTGGAGTGGGGTGCCATTGCCTTCTCCATGCGGCTCAGGAAACTGCTTTAATCAAAACCTTGGCTTCTTCGGTCCTGAGTAACTAATGATACTCCATATACCATGAAAGGTGGGCACAGTACTTCATAATAAGAATACTGGCTAATAGCTGATCTGTTCTAAGACCTATGGAGACATCAGGGATAAACGTGGCCCAATTCTAGCCTGGTTTGACTTGGGCACTCTATTACTCGGCATCCTCCTCTTACACAGGGAAGTACAGATGTTTTGTGCAACAGTTCAGAATTGATGATGCTTCCCAGGGTGCGCTAGTGACAAAGAACCTTCCTGCCAATGCAGAAGGTGTAAGAGACATGGGTTTGATCCTTAGGTTGGGAAGATCCTCTGGAGCAGGGCATGGCAACCCACTCCAGTATTTTTGCCTGGAGAATCCCATGTACACAGGAGCCTGGTGGGCTTCATTCTATGGGTCAAAGAGAGTTGGACATGACTGAAGTGACTTAGTTTTCACAGCACAGCTTCCATTGAGACCAGCTAAGTATTTAAATCTCTGGAAGTGTCAGGAAAGGGGCTGTAATAGTGAAACTGCTTATGAAGGAGGAAAGGGTAAAAAAGCACCAAAAAAGCTTTCAAATCTTTCATGAGACCCACTTCTGAGAATGTAGACACGTGACAGAGATGAGCCGTGCAGATGACTTGTCTGTGGGCTGTGAGATCGGTGGACACTTAACGATGATAGGGAGGGTGTTAGAGGCACCTAGAATGCTCCCCCCCAACACTGGCCAGACACCTCTGTGTAAGGCCAGCACACATCTGAGCACAGAAACTTTGAATGAAGGTGGGAGGCGGGAACCTGGGGAACAAAACAAAGTGGAAACACAGGGAAGGCTCTGGGTTACAGCAGTGTCCTGAGCCACAGCTTGTGAGCCCCTGGGATGCTAGGAAGGTGACCTGGTTACTGCTCCATCTCCAACTCCCCCTCATCCATTGATGCAGAGTGAAGCATGTGATGACAAAAACAAAGACCTCCAATATTGCTACAGTCACCAACGCGCAGAGGGGATCTCAGCTTTAATTCTGAAGGCACATCCTTCCACACACCATGGAAAAGTGTAACCTCAGATGCTAGAGATCAGGGCACAGATGAATCAACACTCATCTTAGGGATGCTGAATAATTTCCTAGAGGGTAGATCTCATGGCCCTGCACATCTTTTACTGCATGAAAATTTTAGTCATTCAACCGAAAGATATACATATATATTTTCTTTCTAAAGAATAAGGAACATGAAGACACATCTTCTTTGAGAAAGTTATTCTGAGCTAGTATTTTCTTTTATCCAGCTAGCCCTGGACATTCTTGCTGTTTAGCCAGCCTCCAATCAGTTTATGATTCATTGACATCCCACTGTCATCCAGAAAGACTTGAAAGGGGTTTACAGAAACACACACAACCTGGGCACACAGGCTTTGAAACATTATTTGTCTCTTTGATGACTAGGTTTTCTTTTGAATGTTTTAACTCTCTGCAGACCAGAGTCTGTGCCCCAAATTCTATTAGGCACTTCGCCACAGTTCCCCTTCATACCATCCCTTTGGCTTAGATAAGAAAGTTCAGGGAAAGAAACAGAACCAAGAACCACCGTAGTAACTACGGCCGGGCCGGTAATCCTTAATATTGATGATAACAAACTCTTTTCACGTCTGTCTTTCACCTCCAGCAGGATGACCGCTAAGTCATGCCCTTCAGCTCAAGACCCAGCCAAGCTGTCAAAAATGTGATATGAGAGCCGCACCTCAAATTGGTTTTTATTTTTAACGCATTAAACTTAAAACTGGAGGTTGTTAAATTGTTCCAAGTATATAGAGATAGAAATCCAAAAGAGAAGACGGGTTCAAAGTCATTGAACTTTAAATTGCCACCAGAAATAATCTGATTTTCTTTATTTTACCCTTTCACTGTCCTTCCACCACTTTCAGCTTCGGTGTGAAAGTTCCTGGTGTGTTTCTTTATGAAATTTGTTTTATTCCCCAAAGCTACTCTCGTCCACATCATTACTTTCAATGGTCCAGAAAGTGTGAGAATCAAGGGACCTTTTCACAGCCTCACGACCATTAGATCCTCAAGGTTTGTCTAAACGGTGGTCACTGTGTTATTTCCTCCCGATCTTCTCCGTCTGTATTTTGAGGTCCCTGAATTTATAACCATCTCCATCTTGCATGCTTTTACCATCCCACAAACATCTCCACCAAGACTGTGCTACTGGAAAAACTTCCACCATCAGAGTTGGGATGAAAGATCTAAGTGACTTTCAGACCTGTCTACATGCGCTTAGTGCCATACACACTCACCCCATAGTCTTTTTTTCTGGAAAGTGTGCAGGGTATTCAGTTTAGATCAGCACATGAATATGTTAGGTTTGTGTGGAAAGAATGAACAGAGCTGTTTGTCAAGGCTCAGAACTGCTTTCACCATGGGTCTCTCTGTTGATAGAGGTATATTTAGACAACTGTCCAAGTCAGCCCACCTCTCCCAGGATCCACTGGGCTCACGATGACTGGTCAGCTCTGTCTTGGTTTCTTTTCCAGAAATTAAGGGCAGAATGAGTCAGTCANNNNTCCTGTCTACATTGTTCTGAGTAGGGTCTGGGCATTGGTATTTTCAAAATGAATAGCGTGGCTGGGAACCACTGGCTTGGAGTTTGTATGCATACCTGGCAGTGATTAATAGGGATATAGAATACATTTTAAAGGGCAAAATCCTAGGAGGCCCTTAGGGCTCTGACTCCATTTGGCAGTGTCAGATATGGCATTCCCTAAGTCGACTTCCACAGGAACAAAAATAAGTCCAACTCAGGCCACAGAGGTGCCCCCCCAGCGGCCCCCCAATATCCTACTCATGCCTGATGACCCAACAATCACCCCGTGACTCATTTTCAGAGCCTACACCTTTGATTAGGCAGCTCTGAGACCTCACACAACACCTGCTCTTTCTCTACCTGTCAGATCCTCCTCATCCCACTCCGTCTGGCGCCAGGTAAACAGGAGGTGGGGCAATACCTGTCCTGTAAGTCACTGTTGCTAAATGAGTTGAGCCTCGAGGTTCAGGGGCGATTGTGGCAGTGCTGGTTTGCTTTTACTTGCCTTGTTGTTGTTGACGTTGGTCAGCTGCTCAGTCATGTCCCACTCTTGTGACCTCATGGACTATATACCATTCCAGGCTTTTCTGTCCATGAGATATTCCCAGACAAGAACACTGGAGTGGGTTGCCATTTCCTTCTCCAGGGGATCTTCCCAACCCAGGGATCGAACTCATGTCTCCTGCACTGGCAGGTGGATGCTTCACCATCGAGCCACTAAGGAAGCTCTGCCCTTGCCTGTTATGAACAAAATGGTATGACCTTTCATTTCTATCTGCTGCAAGCCTGTCCGTCTGCCCAGCTGTAAGGCAGGGCTGGGCCATGTTTATTTCCTTGCTATTTCCTGGTCTTTAGCATGGCACCTGCAACACAGAGGTACCTAATGAATTCTGCTAGTTGAAGACAATGAATTAAGATGACTGCATTAGTTATTATAAATGCAATGATAATTGATGTCATAGTCTTTATTGCTAACTCTACAGTTCTTACACTCTTACAGTTCTATAACAAATGAAGGTTATCAGAGCCTTATGGGTTTTTTTTTTTAAATATATATTTTAGCTGAGAGCAACCTCATTTGCTGCTATTGGTATATCTGTCCTTTCTGACATACTGCTGGGCTGAAGGCAGTGTTAGTTTAGGTAAAATGGTACCTAAAAAAAAGAAAGAAAAAAAAAAGAAAGAAAAAATTAGCCTATGGCTTGCCCACTCCACTTTCGATGGTAATGTCTCTCTGTCCTCTATGTTTCAACGTGACGATATAAAACCGTCTCCTCTTTAACCAATTGTGTAGCTAATTCTAGAGCATCATTATATCTGCCACACCTGGGCCCTGAATTGGTGCTGATTCCAAGCACAGCTCTCAGAGCACATACCTCTTTGCACACACTGCCTCTCCCCCAATCTCCACTGCTTATTGCATCCTGCAGCTCAGAAACCATGAGCTCCTGTCCACAGCAAAGACGCTCAGTTTTCCTCAAACATAAACCTGAGCAGAGCTGGGGAAAAGGAGAAGGGAGAGAGCATCCCATTTCTCATTCGATACACTCCAACTTCCTTTAGGTTGGACACAGGAGCCCATGCCTGCGGAGAGGTGTGCCATGTGCCCACTGGAATGAAGGGCTCAACTTGCAGGAATGTTTCTGGGCAGGGAACACTGATGACCAGAGTCACTGCTCTGGAGTAGAAGCTGGGTGCTGTGCATGCCCACAGGAGGTGTGCAGAGTCTGTGGATGTGATGGAACGAAATGTGTCAAGCAAGAGTGTTCCCATACTTCTTCCTTCCCTGGACCAGATCTCTAGACAGCATCCTATGTCTGCCAGCTGAGCAGGGTGGTGAGCCCCGCCCCCAGCGCTGGAACAGAGAAGGGATGGAGAAGCACAGTGCCAGCTGGAGCAGCAGGGAAAGGGGATTAGGGAGAGGACTTGTTCAATCTGTGTAACAAAGAGCTTACAGCAAAAATGGAGAGGCAGGGCACTATCTCAAGGACTGTTTGGAGAATCTGGTGATGAGGGAGTCTAGAGAAAAGGGTTAAGTACCAAATCTTCATCAATACACTTCAGGAGGTGAGATGAACAGGGCACGGGTGGGGGCAGGGGGTATACGTATATGTATAACTGATTTCCTTTGCTGTACAGCAGAAACTAACACAACATTTTCAATGAACTATATGCCAATAAAAAGAAACGAAACTGGGTCATTTGCAGTGACATGGGTGAACCTACACTCTGTCATACAGAGGCCTTCCCTGGTGGCTCAGAGGGTAATGAATCCTCCTGCAACGCAGGAGGCCTGAGTTCGATCCCTGGGTTGGGAAGATCCCCTGTAGGAGGGCAAGGCAACCTACTCCAGTATTCTGGCCTGGAGAATCCCCATGGACAGAGACGAGCCTGGCAGGTTAAAATCCAAGGGGTTGCAAAGAGTCGGACATGACTGAGCGACGAAGCACAAGGTAGTGATGTGGGTGAACGCAGAGTGTGTCATACAGAATGAATTAAGTCAGAAAGAGAGAAAACCAACATTGTATATTAACGTATGTCTATGGAATCTAGACAAATGGTACGGATGAACCTATTTGCAGGGCAGGGATAGAGACGCAGATATGGAAAATGGACCTGCGGCCCCCGTGCGGGAAGGAGAGGGTCGGACAAACAGCGGGAGCAGCACTGACACGCACACCATCAAGTGTGACAGCCTGGGGGCTGCTGCAGGTGCGGGGGCTCAGCTCGCGCCCCACGGCGACTAGGGCGTGGAGGAGGGGTGGCGGGGGCCTAAGAGGGAGGGGACAGACGGATCAGCCTCTCAGTTCAGTCGCTCAGTCGTTTGCAACTCTTTGTGACCCCACGGACTGCAGCACGCCAGGCTTCCCTGTCCATCACCAACTTCCGGAGCTTGCTCAAACTCATGTACATCAAGTCGGTGATGCCATCCAACCATCTCATCCTCTGTCATCCCCTTCTCCTCCCACCTTCAATCTTTCCCAGCATCAGGGTCTTTTCCAATGAGTCAGTTCCTTGCAACAGCTGGCCAAAGTACTGGAGTTTCAGCTTCAGCATCAGTCCTTCCAATGAACATCCAGGACTGATCTCCTTTAGGATGGACTGGCTGGATCTCCTTGCAGTCCAAGAGACTCTCAAGAGTTTTCTCCAACACCACAGTTCAAATGCATCAATTGTTTGGCGCTCAGCTTTCTTTATAGTCCAACTCTCACATCCATACATGACCACTGGAAAAACCATAGCTCTGACTAGACGGACCTTTGTTGGCAAAGTAATGTCTATGCTTTTTAATATGCTGTCTAGATTGGTCATAATTTTTCTTCCAAGGAGCAAGCATCTTTTAATTTCATGTCTGCAGTCACCATTTGCAGTGATTTTGGATATATGTATATGTATACTTACTATATGTAATATATATGTATACTTACAGCTGATTCGCAATGTAGTACAGCAGAAACGGACACAACATTGTAAAGCAATTATCCTCCAAATAGAAAACAAAGAGGGCATGGGATTTCACATTACTTTTTCTGTGATCCCTGACCTCTGGAAGAGGCACCCTTTAGGGATTAGACAATGATGGGGTGAAAAGTGACAAAGTTAGTGAATATCTATAGCTGTGACGGTGAATTACATGGGGAGGGTCCCATTTGCAGTTCTGTTTTCAAAGTGAGATTTGGAAGTTCTGTCTTCTATACTTAGAAGCAACAAATCTTTTCTAGTGATAAATGACATCTCTGACTGGACAAAAGCTTCAATAAATAATTAACCTTGAAAATGGAGAAAAGTTGTTCTTTCCACTGAGGGTATTCGCTGGTACCCAAAATAGATATGAGAACACTGTCAGCCAGTATATGTTTTTCCTCTCTTTGAAAACAGTTTTGGAACTTCTTTAATCTGGTAAGATTTAGTTGGAATCTAAACAAGGATTTCTCAGTAGGCATAGAGAGACTCTTTAGTTCTGAAGTAACAAATACATGTTGTTTTTTGTGTGTGTGTGTTAGCTGTCCTTGAAGGCTCTTGGTGCATAAAACTTGTCAATTCTAATTTGCCATGAGTGACTTGAGATATAAAGAAAGGGTGGTGTAAATCCTTGGAGATTTTAAGCAACCCAAGTTCATCCACTCATTCAACCTAGGACATTTACAGCTTGTACTTCAATCACTTCATCAGGAACCTATTTTTCAAATGAAAGTTAAAATTTGAATTGTTGCCATGCACTGAATAAGGTAACCAGCTGAGACACTGCTCACTTAAGGAAAATTTGATTGCTCAAAACTGAGCCAGTTTTCCAGTCATTTTTTAAGTGGAATAAACCTGTGGATGTAATCACATGAAGCAGAGAAAGAAAAGATTCCAAATTAGTGGTAGCTATACAAACATTCTCCTTATTTCAATAAAAGGTATTATAGAGAAAAAAAAAAAAATGGAAACAGACTATTCAGAGTCTATGCAACTGAAGACCAAGCCAGATTTTCTCTGAGGATAAACTCACAGTTCCTCTTCACTATAATAAAACAAGCTTCCATCTATTGTTAAGGTAAACTGTTAAAAGAGTCATTAAAACTAATTCCATCAACAATTCCAAAAGCTATTAGAATTAAATATTTAGACTAAATCTTCAAGGACCAAAAGGGAGTATTTGCAATTTAATGCAAAAATAAATACCGCCTGACACATCGGTTACTTTCATTAGTTTGTTTCAGCTCCGAGGCTTCTAATGAAATTTAATTAAAAGCGTCTGCCTGCAATGTGGGAGACCTGGGTTCGATCCCTGGGTTGGAAAGATCCCCTGGAGAAGGAAATGGCAACCCACTCCAGTACTCTTGCCTGGTAAATTCCATGGACCGAAGAGCCTGGTAGGCTACAGTCCATGGGGTTGCAAAGAGTGGGACACTATTGAACGACTTCACTTTCATGTTTCACTTTCTCCATCTTTTAAGGGCTCCCCAGGTGGCGCTAGTGGTAAAGAACCCGCCTATCAATGCAGGAGACACAAAAGACTTGTGTTTAATCCCTGGTTCAGGAAGATCCCCTGGAAGAGGGCATGGCAACCCACTCCAGGATGCCTGCTTGGAGAATCCCATGGACAGAAGAGCCTGTTGGGTTCCAGTTCATAAGGTTGCAAAGAATCTGACATGATGAAGTGACTTTACACGCACACATCATCTTTTCAAAGCAAATATTGAGTAAATCCATCTTAGGAATTCAATTTCTCACCAGTGAACTAATTCTAAAGAACCGATATCACTGAGAAGATTTGACAAGCTAGAAAGAAACTGATATAATTTGGTTGAAGAAAGTATGTCACTCCTGGTAGTTACCAGGAGTTAACTAGTACCAAACGGAAGCATGGTGGGATCTCTCAAAATGAGGTTTTTATTAAGAACTGGGCACAGCGATCAAGAGGACTATTGCCATCAGCACGTGCATAACATTCTTGGGCATAAACATCTTGGTAGACTCTTCTCTCATTTTCCCGCTTTGTAACAGAAACTATTTTTCACTTGGACCCATGTCTCAGCCTCCCTTGCGGGAGATTTGGCCACGTGAGTAAGCTCTGACAGTATTTACAAAGGCATCCCCCACCCCCACTTAAAAAAAAAAGGATGCCTTTCCCCACCCTTTCCCACTGGAATGTGGGCAGGTTGAGGTCAAGGAGGAGAATGCAGGTGAGGGCAACCCTCCAGAGATGGTGATCGAGAGTTTGAAGGAGCCAAAACCTTGGTCCCAGAGGTGTGATACCAGATCCGGACAATTAGACTCTAAGGTGACAGGGTGTGGTTGGCTAAATAACACGCTCCCTCCACCAAAGATACCCACAGCCTACTTACCTAGAGTTTGTGACAGGCTACATTATGTAGCAAAGGGACTCTGCAGCTGTGGTGAAGTTAAAGCTCTTGAAAAAGGGAGATTACACTGAATTATCCAAGTGGGCCCAATGCAGCCACAAGGGTCTTCAAAGAGAGATACAGGAGGCAGGCATTCAGAGAAGGTGATGTGACCGCGGAAGCAGAGACAGAAAATCAGAGAAGCCATGCTGCCTGCTTAGACGATGGAGGAAGGGGGCAAAAGGCCAAAGGGAGCGGCGGCCTCTACCAGCTGGAAAAGGCAAGGAAACGGATTCTCTAGACGGCTTCAGGAGGGGGTGCATCCAGGACCAACAGTTTTTTTTTTTTAACTTTAATGTTATATTTATTTAATCCTATATATCTAAAATATCTTTTAACACAATAAACATGAGAAGTATTCACTAGATTAAAAAAAAGAGCAAGCCAAGTCTTTGAGACCTGGTTTGTGTTTTACGCTTATTGTTGTTGTTGGGTGGTTTAGTTGCTAAGTTGTGTCTGACTCTTTTGTGACTCCATGGACTGCGGTCTCTCAGGCTCCTACGTCCATGGGACTTCCCAGGCAAGAACACTGGAATGGATTGCCATGGCCTCCTCCAGGGGATCTTCTTGACCCAGGGATTGAACTCAAGTCTCTTGCACTGGCAGACAATTCTTTACCACTGAGCCCAGAGAATATCTCAAAGAGGACTAATCATATTTCAAATGTTCAAGAGCCAACCCCTCACTAATGGCTACCATGCTGACCCTTGGTTCCCAAGAAAAATTCAACCAGTCAGTCCTGAAGGAAATCAACCCTGAATATTCATCGGAAGGACTGATACTGAAGCTCCAATATTTTGGCCACCTGATGCAAAGAGCTAACTCATTAGAAAAGACCCTGATGATGGGAAAGATTGAGGGGAGGAGGAGAAGGGAGTGACAGAGGATGAGATGGTTGGGTGGCATCACTAATTCAATGGACATGAGTTTGAGCAAGCTCCGGGAGATGGTGAAGGACAGGGAAGCCTGGCATGCTGTAGTCCATGGGGCTGCAAAGAGTCAGACACGACTTAGCGACTGACTGACAACAACGTAACAATGCTGAAAATCTCAGCTCCAGACTAAAGAGATGACAGGGAGAAGCAGGTGAGGCAGGATAGGACACTGTGCTAACTGGGCAGGGATGACAGAAGAAAGCAGTCCAATCCCCCTTCCTGGCTCCTCTTCTTTTGTCCCCAACCCCAGCTGCGGGGGCTCCTCAGAACTCCACTTTTACTCACTGCAAAGCCAACCCTTTGATTTCAGCCCAGTGAAACCTACTTTGCACTTCTGCCCTCAAGAACCGTTCAGATCATGAATTTGTGTTTAAGCCACTGAGTTTGTTGTAATCTGTTAATGCAGCAATAGGAAAGTAACAGACGGTGATTAATTTCTAACTGCTGTAAGCCATGTTCATTTGGGGTGTGAGACACAACTGATTAGACCTGAGGACAACTTTAGATGATTAAATACCTGCAACAAGATACTGTGACAGGATGTTAATATGCTTTTCTTCTATTGCTTGTGTTTTGGCTAAGGTCCCAAGGCAGGGAACAACAGATGCCCCATTGTTCCACATATATTCTCAAAGTAAAAAATTAGATCATCCATCCATCTTTGTGAACATGTGGGATAAAATAAGGTTCTGCAGTATTAACACATGCCCTACCTCCAGATTACATGAGTTTAGGCTGAGAATTCACTAGTGGGTGGAGAACGTTGATGGCGAGGGCTTCCTTGAAGGCCGTTGATGGGCTGGGCATTCCCCAGCCTACCCCCCATCTCCTGAAGCCTGGGAAGTGAGCTCTTTATTTTGCCTGGCCACAGGCTCTCTGGAGTTTGGGGGTTGTAGATGTTACCACGATCAGGGTGAAGCACGACTCAGTGCCAGAGGTGGACCAACCATGGAGCTCAAGAAGCTTAGGTTTCAGGATTGTCCACTGCATGAGCCCCCTCCAAGGCCGGTAGGAAATTTTATACTCATGAAGTATATTCTTCTTAAACAGGAATTCCCACACTAAGCTACGGGGTGGAAAATGTGTATCTGCTCTCATCTCAGTGAAGGGTAGTGGAAGCCTTAGGTGCATGGAGAGCCTGGAGCAGTTAGCTGGAAGAGGTCAGGTCCAGGCCAGCAGTCCTCAGCTGGAGGCTGGTATTAAATACCGAGCCCACCTGCCAGGGCAGGAGACATGAGAGACTCAGACTCGATTCCTGGGTTGCGAAGACCCCCTGGAGGAGGGCACAGCAACAGACTTCAGTATGCCTGCCTGGAGAATCCCACAGGCAGAGGAGCCTGGCAGGCTACGGTCCATAGGGTTGCAAAAGTTGGACACGACTGAAGCGACTAAGCATGCACGCGTGAGCAAACAACACGACCGTCCCCATGAGAGAAGGAGCCAGCAGCTGGGCATCTGTTGTAGGCTGGGTGTACCAAGGCCAGGGCACAGCTGTGTGGCCAGGGTCTCTCTCCTCTCTGCTGATCCCCCTTTCCTGGCAGAGCCTGGGAGGAGGGTGGGGGTGCGGGACACTGGGACACAAGAAGGAATAGCTTAGGAGAGCGGGAGCAGGTGAGCTAGGAAGAGATAAGAAACTGATCACGTCCTTTCTCCCCAAGCAAATGAAAGTGCTCTTAGACGTAGCTCATCCCATCTTCTAGAAGAAGGAAGGGTGAGCTTGAGTGTATTGCCCAAAGTAACAAGAATGGTGGTAGATTTACATTAAACTCAGCTTTTTTTCTAATTCAAAGGGACACGTACCCTAAAGTTCATAGTGTCACTATTCACAGTAGCCAAGAAATGGAAGAAACCTGTGTCCATGAACAGATGAACGGATAAAACAAGATGTGGTATATATATATAAGAAATATTTGTTGTTTAGACACCAAGTTGTTTCTGACTCTTTGTGATCCCAGGGACTGTAGCCTGTCGGGTTCCTCTGTCCATGGGATTTCCCAGGCAAAAATACTGAATTGGGTTGCCATTTACTTCTCCAGGGGATCGTCCTGACCCAGAGATCAAACCGGCAACTCCTGCATTGCTAGGTGGATTCTTTACCACTGAGCCACCTGGGAAACACTCAGGGAACATAGACCAGCCCTCAAAAGAAGGAAATAATGCCATTTGCAGCAATATGGATGGACCCAGAGAATCTCATACTAAGTGAAGTCAGTTACACAGAGAAAGACAAATATGATATCACTTACAGATGGAATCTTAAAAAATGATACAAATGAACTTATTTACAAAACAGAAATAGACTCACAGACATAGAAAACAAATTTATGGCTACCAAAGGAGAAATGGGGGAATAAATTAGAAGTTTGAAATTAATGGATACACACCGTTAAACAGAAAAATAGATAAATAACAAAATAAGGTCTTATTGTATAGCATAGGGAACGGTATTCAGTGTCTTATAATAACCTATAATGGAAAAGAATCTAAATGAGAATGTGAAAATGATAGTCGCTCAGTCATGTCCAGCTCTTTGTAATCCCACAGACTGTAGCTCGCCAGGCTCCTCTGTCCATGGAATTCTGCACTGCAGGCAGATTTTTTTTTTTTAAAAAAACCATCTGAGCCACCAGGGAAGTCCTCAAAATACTGGAGTGGGCAGCCATTCCTTTCTCCAGGGGATCTTCCTGATCCAGGGTTCAAACCCAGGTCTCCCACATTGCAGGCAGATCCTTTACCAGCTGAGACACCAGGAAAGCCCACGAATACAGGGCTTCCCTGGTGGCTCAGAGGTAAAGAATCCGAGTGCAATGAAGGAGGTGCAGGAGACGTGGGTTCAGTCTCTGTGTTGGGAAGATCCCCTGGAGGAGGGCATGGCAAACCACTCCAGTATTCTTGCCTGGAGAAACCCATGGACAGAGGAGCCTGTCCGTGGTGCTGCTACAGTCCCTGGGGGTCGAAAAAGAGCTGGACACGACTTAGGCCCTAAAGAACAGGATATATGCGCATAACTGAATCACTTTGTTGTGTACCCGAAACTAACACAACATTGAAAATCAACTGCAGTTCCAAAAAATGAAAAGTTTAGTGAGTTTTCTAGTTCCCAATTCAATCCTTTTCCCCTGCTTTTGTCTCTGGGGTACTTTTGGAAGTTCTGATTTAAAATGCTATGGTAAAGCCGCCCGGGAGAGCAGAGGCAGAAAGGAAACATTGAACTTAGATGCTGCTCGGGTAGAATTTCCCCAGCTGGGAGGTCCAGCCCCACAGCAGCTCTAACTTAGTCACTTCTTGTTTAGCAACTGCCATGTGCATCGATTTCCACTTCTGCACAATTGATTTTTGCTTCTGTTCCCATTTGTGCCTTTGTTTTTGGACAGATATCATATGATGAGTGTCTGAGAATGGTCTCTGAGAGGTCAGCGGACCTCATGAAGGAGGGCCTTGTTTGTCGATACAAAAATCAACACGCAAACGCCCAGATTTATGGAGGAGACAGCATCGTCACTGAGTTTAACCCCAGCCTCTTTGTTTCCTACCCGAGCTTGATGTGCAGTGATTTAGAAAAGAACTTGAGCTACAATTGTGAATCTGGAGGACACAGCATTCAGATTATTTAAGCGCCTGACCATAATTATGGCTGATTCACGTTGTCGTAGGGCAGAAACCAACACAACATTGTAAAGCAATTTTCCTCTAATTATGGAAAATTACATTACCATATGTAAAATAGTCAACCGGAATTTGTTGTATGGCCCAGGAAACTCAACCAGGGGCTTGATATCAACCTAGGGGGTGGAGTGGGGAGAGAGATGGGAGGGAGGTTCAAAAGAGAGGGGATATATGTACACCTATGGCTGATTCATGTTGAGGTTTGACAGAAAACAACAAAATTCTGTAAAGCAATTATCCTTCAATAAAAAATTAATTTAAAAATTAATTAATTAAAAAATGCAAGAAAGAAGACTGTGCTTCCAGTCATTTCTTGGTGAAGAATTTTCCAGTACAGTAGAAAGATGAATAAATTCCTGGTGGGCAATTTCCTTGATAGAAGGACAGCTCTACATTCAGTCATTTATTTCTACAGAGGATTTACTGCTTTTCCATCACCATCTTAAATACTCACCAAGGAAAAACATCTATTTATTCTCAAGATGGCAACACGCTACAGCAAGTATAAAAGTATTTCTTGCTCCTTTTGCTGCAAAGCTTTGAGATCAAAAATTTGAATTTTGATCATCTTGTGTGTTTTCCTGGACAATATTTCAAAATATCTTTCTAGTTCTCGCTGCAATCCAGTATTGATTTTTAAATGTCCAGCAAGTGAGAGTGATGAGGGATGTGAAATGTGAACCGTGACCTCAGTTCACAGGGGTCAGGACCACTGACTCATCGAGGTACAGAGGCCAGTTTCCTGAAAGCCTCGAAAGACGCAGCGAGCGCTGCGTCCACTCGCTCACCGGCTGCGGTTTGGTCATTTGAGGAAATCTGCAGGCATCCCTTCCCTATCCATAATTACTTATTGATTTCTTGTTTTGTGAGTGCAACAGTGTTGGACTCCAATGTAATGAATCCCACAGCAGTAGGAAAAGAGAGTCCCGAGTGATTCAGGCAGTGAAGGGCACGACTTCACTCCCATCAAAGCTCATTATTCACTGGCTGAATGGTACCTGCGGCGCGAGAGTCTGTCTTCCCAACAATAAAAGGAAGGACATTTAAAGATTAGTTTTATGCTTTGTTTCTCTCATCCAGACGGCAACAGTGAATACAATATCTCTATCCACAGAAACACTATCTTGTTCGGTTTCAAGTTTTCAGGCACAGGTGGTTTGGCATTCTTTGAGACACAAGCTCACCATTCAAGATCCCAAGGGGTAAGGGTGGGAGGGTNGGTTGGTGGGGGGGAGTGGGGAGGGGAGGCATGGGAGGTTCAAGGGGTGTTGGGGAGGGGTAGCAGGGTGGGGGACCCCACAGGACCACAACTATAGGAACACAAGGCCATGACTATTCGTGTGGGAGAATGAGTCTGGTTTCTAACCTTGGTGACCATCAGCAGAGTTTGATTCTGTTATCTGATCTGTCTTTGATCTGATCCCTGCATTTATGAACAAAGGACTTTGCTCATAGAGTGGCTGAGTAGATGCTGTTCTTTCTGGAGCTCTTTGCAATACTTAGAGCAAAATAATGAACCAAAGCATTATAAGCTGAACGCCGGAAGAACTGTCTCTCTCTACTTGACAACAGGGGCTGTCCCGATGCTGTGTCCTGGCCTTAAGTTCTAAGTTTTACACAGTGATGAAATTTTTAGGTTTTGCTTTTTTTTTTTTTTTGACAGCTGTAGTAATAATAAATGTTGCTATCCCTACAACAATAAACTGTGGAAAATCACAATAAATCACAATAAACTGTGGAAAACTCTGAAAGAGATGGGAATACCAGACCACCTGACCTGCCTCTTGAGAAATTTGTACGCAGGTCAGGAAGCAACAGTTAGAACTGGATATGGAACAACAGACTGGTTCCAAATAGGAAAAGGAGTATGTCAAGGCTGTATATTGTCACCCTGCTTATTTAACTTCTATGCAGAGTACATCATGAGAAACGCTGGACTGGAAGAAGCACAAACTGGAATCAAGATTGCCAGGAGAAATTTCAATAACCTCAGATATGCAGATGACACCACCCTTATGGCAGAAAGTGAAGAGGAACTAAAAAGCCTCTTGATGAAAATGAAAGAGAAGAGTGAAAAAATTGGCTTAAATCTCAACATTCAGAAAACTAAGATCATGGCATCTGGTCCCATCACTTCATGGGAAATAGATGGAGAAACAGTAGAAACAGTGTCAGACTTTATTTCTTTGGGCTCCAAAATCACTGCAGATGGTGATTGCAGCCATGAAATTAAAAGACGCTTACTCCTTGGAAGGAAAGTTATGACCAACCTAGATAGCACATTGAAAAGCAGAGACATTACTTTGCCAACAAAGGTCCATCTAGTCAAGGCTCTGGTTTTTCCAGTGGTCATGTATGGATGTGAGAGTTGGACTGTGAAGAAAGCTGAGCACTGAAGAATTGATGCGTTGGAACTATGGTGTTGGAGAAGACTCTTGAGAGTCCCTTGGACTGCAAGGAGATCCAACCAGTCCATCCTAAAGGAGATCAGTCCTGGGTGTTCATTGGAAGGACTGTTGCTGAAGCTGAAACTACAATACTTTGGCTACCTCATGCGAAGAGTTGACTCACTGGAAAAGACCCTGATGCTCAGAGGTATTGAGGGCAGGAGGAGAAGGGGACGACAGAGGATTAGATGGCTGGATGGCATCACTGACTCGATGGACATGAGTTTGAGTGAACTCTGGGAGTTGGTGATGGACAGGGAGGCCTAGCGTGCTGTGATTCATGGGGTCACAAAGAGTCAGACACGACTGAGCAACTGAACTGATCCCTACAACTGAAAAGGAATGACCTTGTGGAGACATGATGACTGGCTTCAAAAATGGGAAGGCTATCCTAGAGAAGAGAAAGTAGATTTTTCAGTATAGCGTTGGAGGACAGATAATACACATACAGAGACTTTTACTTCATGTACGAGTTCTGAAAAATCAGAATAATGGAATAATATGCCCCCAAAAATGGAATAATATGCCCCCTTAGTGATTTGCAATGAATAGTCAAGATACTTGGTTAGCCAGAAAGTTTGTTTGGGTTTTTCTACACGACGTTACAGAAAAATCAGAATAAACTTTTTGGCTAACCCGACATTTGAACAAAAGGAAATGACTCCTGGAGCTGATACGACAGCTTCCTTCTTTTAGTAAAATAACTCCTTCCTCTTGCCACCAAGCTTTAGCAGGGTTCCTGGTGGCTCACTTTTCCTACTCTCCCTCCCAGCCGGGTTTGTGGCTGTGGCCACATGATTGAGTTCTTGGTGGTGGTAGGGGAGCAGAAGGTTGGTCCCTTTTGCATCACATGCTTTGGAGAATACCACTTGCCCTCACTTTTCCTACGGCCTGCAATGAGAGGGGAAGAGCTCAGTTAGGGAGCTTGGTACACACAGGCAACGATGTTACCCTAGTACAAGGCGCTATAACAAGACAGAACCCAGGGTCACCGCTGACCCTGGACCACCTGCCTAACCAGGTACAGGCCCATGAAACAGAAAGGGATACTTGTTTACATTTCCGAATTTTTGAGTCTCCCTGTTAAGAGTAACTTAGGCTGTATCCCAAACAATATATTTTTTTGAGATGTGCATATGACTAAGGTATTAGGTAAGGGTTTATAAGAAATGCTTTCTGCAATTTTATAATTCTATGTTCCCATCTACCCCCATCCCCAAATTTATCTCCTTTTTTTCAAAACCAGTTGTCCCAACAAACCCTACCATCATCAAACATAATCATGCTGTCAGTCATGACCTCAACTTTTTTTTTAAGTACCAGTGTTCAAAAAGTCAAGAACTTTTGATCGTCTGCTTTTCTTTCAGCCCTCTATCAAGACTGCTCCAAGGCTCACCTTCTTTCCATTTAGAAAACATCCTCTGCAAAAATACAGATGATAAAGATATTTGAAACTTCTCTTTGTGGTTATCTACTCTTAAGGATTTTTTTTTAAGGTGATGCATTATTTAGCCTTTGTGTGATAACATTCTTCTGTTTCTTTTCCCTTAGGGGAGAAAAATCAGAAGTCCAGGCCTCACTGAAGTTGAAGGTTTGGATGATGCAAATCCGTTTTGGCTCACAGTGTATCTGGACTCCAACATATTGTGGTCAACACACCCAGCCAAAAGAATATTCTGATTTATTAAATGGATCTCTAAGTGAAATAAAGTAGTTGAGCTAAGAGGAAATGTGGTTCTGGCCTCTGTGCTTGGGTCCTAAGGAGGATATAAGCCAATGACAGGTGGATCTTTAATTCTGTTCCATAGATATGCCATTGTTATTTCAATTTACATCTATCTACTTGTGTTTCTTCCTCTTGTCCATAATGCTCTTTTCCTCTTATCTCCTAATTCATGCAAACTCTATAGATTCTTCAAGATTTTTCTCCGTAATTTTCTTGCTCAATTTATCCAGTAAATCCATAATACATGAATCTGAGCCGAATGCAGCTGCCAATCACTGCTCCATATTGCACTTGCATCCACAATAGCTGCTCTACATGCCACGTTTTCTTTGGAGCTCTTCCTTTCCTAAGCCTATAATAGGTATTTAATAAATAGATTAGAAACACGAGTAATTATAGATATGGATCAGGCATTTAGAAAATGATCTCTCAACTGTCAGTGAAGAACCAAATAGAAATCTGTTGCCTCACTGATTAAAAACAATTCATAAGGACGAATGAATTTGGATTTTCTTACCACAGGACCTTTCAAAAAGAAAAGCTTTTGTGAATTTTGAGCTTTGCCATTGTAGCACTTATACTGAGCACAAAGTCCTCATTTCATTTTGCAACTGCACAATTTGGAAGTCATTATGAACAACAGCTCTTTCTCAATATTTTAAAATCATGGATCAACTGAAAACCTCACCTTCAGTTTCTCCAGCCTGTCTTTCTTGAATCTCCTCACATTAAGACACATTTTAAGCCCTCTTTAGCTCTTGAGTTTTAGCTCCATTAAATTTCTGACAACACACCCTTTTTTTCCCTCATGGCAAGCGAAAGACAATTACACTTTCTGAACCCTACTACCAGCACAGAAAAAACTAAAATGAAGAACTCATACTACGATTCAACAAATAACTTGGGGAGTCTCTAAAAGCCGTTTCCCTTCGATGCACAGAAGTATGAGGAGGTATATTCCAGCAAAGAAAAGGTTGGAATTCAGGGAAAGTGGAGTTTATGTGAGGCAGTAATATTTCATTGAACTTCCCGAGCCACTGATTCAGAACGTCCAGCTCTTTTCTAATTTATAGTGTGTTCTTTGTGTCTGGCTGCCTGTTTAGCTGAAGGATCCTGTCCCTGGAGGAAATTCATTTGGCTTCTGAGAGTCCCAGAAGGAACCAAGGGATGTGCATTTCAAACAAAACAGGCAGAATGGAACTCAAAACACTTTAGACAAATAGCAAGATGTTTAGGAAAGGATATAATTAATCCAGAACACTTCTGTAATATTTCAGCCTAAACATACTTCCTCTTAAGGAACAGAAAAATCTTGAAAGAGATTTCTGAAATATATGGGCTAAACTTTAAACTGAAGTACAAAGCAAGGAGCTTACAGGAAATAGGAAGACCTTGGAGAAATCTAGAAATATACTCTAACTTAGTAGAGTCAGTCATTAAATATTTAACTTTCTCCCACAGGCTTAGAAAAAGACCAATCTTCCCTCTGGCAAGATGGATCTCACCCTCTCTTACCCATCTTGACCCTCTTGCTGTGGCCCCACCTCCCATCCCAAGACTGGGATTCTGGGGACCAATGTGGCAGTGATTCCTGGCTTCCCCCTCCTCCATGCAGGCTGCCAGGGGAGGCAAGGAGGTGCTCGGGGAAGTTGATGATGAGGTCCTGTTCACGCTTTCTGAATCCCTATGGAGACCAATGTCTATGCTGTTCTCTGTGCCTATCTCTCAGTGATGTTCTCTGCTCCACTTGTTAACTCAAATCTATCCTGACAGCTCTGATCATTGAAACAGCTCACATATGCTGTCTGGTAACAACAAAACAGTAACTTCTGGGGGACACTGTCAAAGAACTCTTTGCTCCTAACCCAAAATGAAAAGTTGTGCATCCTTTGTTTACGAACATGTGGGAAAGAATCATACAATCAAAATTTCTAGATGTGACCTTTTAGCTTAAGGTTATGTTTCTAAACCATTTTGGGAAGGAAGTCCCCTTTGAAATGTATGATATAAATTTCTGCCTGCCTCCGGGGAGTCTTCTGAGCAAAAGCCCAGCCTCTTCCTATGATCTACGACTGTCATTAGGATTATCAGCCCTTCACCTTGCTCATGAACTGGTCAGTGTCTTGGACGCAGAACTCAGGTCTCTACTCAGTATTCCTAGGTTGCAAGACTTCTCGGTCTCCTGAACTGCCTTTTACCTTTCTTTTTCCTGTCTCCTCTCCACAATGACTTCAGTTACTTATTGGCCCTTGTTGACGCTTCTGTGTGAGAGTGTGTGCAAAATCCCTCAGTTCATTGCTTTTTCGTCTCATACAACATAGAAGCTCAGACACAAACTTATTTTTCTTGAAGGTAAGAATCTATGGCTATAGGTCTGTCCAATCCAGAAAGTTCATGGATCTTAGGATATATTCAGGGGACACTTAGCGACCCCCCCCCCTTTTTTTTTTTTGGCTTCTTCACTGATTCTCTTGTTTCACTTGGGTTTCAATTGCTCAGACTCTCAGACAAGGTTCCTTTGTGTCTGTGACACATCTCGTTATGACCAAATATTGTCTTTAGGCTCAGGGTCTGTGTACAGCTCACGAGCCAAGAGGGTAGATCAAACCTTACCTTTTTGTAGAGACCCCTCAGATCCCGGTACTGCCACATGCTGCTGAGGACCTGAGATGCCGCCTTGACCACCTTCGGAGAGTGTCTGATAAAGAAAAGACAGGACACACAAGCGGTGAGTGGGACAGCTGGGCTTTAAATGACTTGGCAGAAACAGCAAGAATAAAGAGAATAAAAGCCTCGTGGCTCTTCTGACCCTTTTCTTTCTCCGGTCTGGACAGTGCAAAGGATGCAGGTCGCCAGTGTCCAACCTCATTCTCTCCCCGACACCCATGGCAGGGAGCAGGGTCGGGGTCAGGGGAAGAAGGTATTGTAATTTGGCAAAGAATCTTCACAATGCAAACCCAAGAGCAGGGCACTGAGTCAGGATGCAGGTTCAGCGCTAGACTAGGGAATGGAACAGAAAGAATCCTGACCAGGAAAGGCAAGATTAAGGGGTTTTGATAGCTGTGTTGTCTAACCCGTGTAGATGGCTCAGTGGGTAAAGAATCCACATACAATGCATACAAAAAGGAGACACAGGAGACTTGGGTTCGATCCTTGGGTTAGGAAGATCCCCTGGGGGAGGAAATGATAACCTACTCCAGTATTCTTGCCTGGGAAATCCCATGGACAGAGGAGCCTGACAGGCAGTAGAAAGGGTTGCAAAGAGTCGGACATGACTGAGTGCAAGCAAGGAGTAAGGAGGAAAAAAAAAGATACTCATTTTCTCAGCTGAAGCGGAAGAGCTTGTATAGCGTTTGCTCTACTGCCTGAGGGGTACAGGGAACTGCTTTCCATTTGCTAAGGAAGCAAGCACAGGCGATTGGCATGGAGATGACCTGTGCACTCACTGGCACACGGCTCTCTTGCGTTTGTGTGGAGGAATAAGCACGGATAAAAGAATCTACAAACAAAGCCCTTCATACGATTCACATTCTGTCCTCCAGACCAGAGGGAGAAACTAAGGTCACGTAAACCTTTGGACTAGCGGTTCTTACCTTTTTTTTTGAGTCATGGCTTTGAAATCCTTATGAATCTATCACTAAATAATGGTTTGGTGTCAACCTGCATCTCAGATTAGACTCTAGGTCAAGACATCTGTGTTGATTCAATTCGATCCAATTCTTGGAAATCACTTGGATGAGTGGTGAGGCCCTGCTAAATTCTTTGCTCCAATGGGCTGAACCACAACCAGCCTCACGACCTGAGTGGCTGACATGGGATTGTGCCTGATCTCAAGGGCTGGCACACTTTTGCTATAAAGGGTCAGCTATCAGATATCCTTTGATGTGCGGGCCATATGGTCTCAGTTGCGGCTACTCAACTCTGCCATTGCAGGACGAGAGGAGTCATAAATAATACATAAACGAGCGGAAGTGGCTGTGTTCCTGTCAAGTGTTATTTACAAGAAAGGGTGGATGGTGGGATTTGGATCATAGCTGGCTGACCCTTGGTTTATGCGGGGACTCCTGGAGTTGGGCAGGTCGTAATCACACATGAGGATGCCAAAGTGAAGTCCACTCCTGAAGCTGAGCCACGGTGCAGTGGCCCACAGATTCCCCAAAGAGAACATGTGAATTGAGATCAAAACTGCTTTTAACATAAAATAGTCTTTAAAATGGAAAGTGAGCAGATGGTGAGATGGGATCAAGTTGAGGTTGGACTTGAGAGCCAGAGTAAATGGAGGTGTACGTGCTAAGTCAATTCAGTTGTGTTCAACTCTTTGTGACCCTATGGACTATAGCCTGTCAGCCTTCTCCAGGCAAGAATACTGGAGTGGGTTGCTGTGCCCTCTTCCAGGGGATCTTCCTGACCCAGTGATCAAACCCACGCCTCTTATGTCTACCTTCATTGTCAGGCAGGTTCTTTACCACTAGTGCCACCTGGGAAGCAAGGACCTGTATTTTGCAATGAAATGATGGGAACTTACTATGTGATCAATTAAATGTCTGCTATTTTCCTGGGTCTTCAAGTGTGCAATGTAGAACAACTATATTTAAGGTTTCTTCATCCATTTACTTACTGGAAACTGGAACAGTCACTCTTACTTGTTATTGCTGACTTGGAATTCAACTTTGGCTGTGTTTGAAAACCTCTTAGTTAATATTGTGTACTTTTAAAAGAAAAAATATAGTACTCTTGTAAATTTCAAAATTTTTTCTCCATGAGATGAGCTATATTTAAGCAAAACACATATTTTCTTTACCTAAAAGGGACAGTTGTTAAATGATTTCACATTTACACTAGTATCATGCTCTACATATATTGAATTCTTTTGACAGAGAATTCTAGATCTTTTCATGGATATAGATACAGGTACTCTTTATTCTTTTTTAAACAATTGAATTATAATTGACCTACAACACTCTGTTAGTTCCTGGTGGTCTGATAGCTGTATGCATTGCAAAATAACCACTATGGTAATTCTATTTACCCTCTGGCACTACACAAAGTTATTACAATATTATTGACTATATTCCCCCTGCTGTGTATTTCATCCCTGTGGTTCATTTATTTTACCACTGAAATTTTGTATCTTTTAATCTCCCTCACCCATGTCACTCATCGCCCCTCCCTCTCTCCTCTGGCCGCCACCTGCTTGTTCTCTGTATCTGCAGGTCTCTTCCTGTTTGTTCTCCGTATCTGCGGGTCTCTTCCTGTTTTTTCTCTGTATCTGTGGGTCTCTTCCTGCTTGTTCTCTGTATCTGCGGGTCTCTTCCTGTTCGGGTATGCTTGTTCTTCTGTTTTGTTTTTCAGATTTCACATACAAGTGAAATCACATGGTATTTGTATTTCTCTAACTTATTTCACTTAGCACAATACCCTCTAGGTCCATCTATACTGTTCAAAATGACAATATTTTATTCTTTTTTATGGCCAAGTAATATTCTTTTGTGTGTGTGTATATATATATATATATATATATACACACACACATATTGTTGTAAATAATATATTTACTACATGTATATGTACAATATATACATATATATTGTAATAAATATGCTTCCCTGGTGGCTCAGATGGTAAGGTGTCTGCCTGCAATGTGGGTGACCCAGGTTCGAGCCCTGGGTTGGGAAGATCCCCTGGAGAAGGAAATTGTAATAAATAATGCTGCTGCTGCTGCTGCTGCTAAGTTGCTTCAGTCATGTCCGACTCTTCGCGACCCCATGGACTGCAGCCCCAGGCTCCTCCATCCATGGGATTTTCCAGGCAAGAGTACCTGGAGTGGGGTGCCATTGCCTTCTCCAAATAATGCTGCAATGAACACTAAAGTTCATATACTTTTTCTAATTAGTGTTTTTTTTTTTTTTGTTCTTTAGAAAACTATACAGAACTGGAATTGCTGGACCATATGGTGGTTCAATGTTTAATTTTTTGAGGACCCTCCATACCGTTTTCTCTAGTGGCTGTACCAATTCATATCCCCACCAACAGTGTACAGGAGGCCCCTTTTCTTCACATCTTTGCCAACACTTGTTATTTGTGTCCTTTTTAATAGCCATTCTGATAGCTGTGAGGTGATATCTCATTGTGGTTTTGATTTGCATTTTCCTGATGACCAGTGACGTTGAGCATCTTTTCATGTGCTTGTTGGTCATCCATAAGTCTTCTTTGGGAGAAAAATGTCTTTTCAGTCTTCTGCCTAATTTTAATTGAGTTGTTTATTGAGTTGTGTGATTATATATATATATATATATATATATCTTAGATATTAATCCCTTGTTGGTTGTATCATTTGTGAATTTTTTTTCCCATTCAGTAGGCTCTCTGTTCACTTTGTTGATGGTTTCCTTTGCTGTGCAAAAGCTTTTAAGTTTAATTAGGTTCCCTTTGCTTATTTTTGCCCCTCTCTTCTGGTCTGCAATATCAGCTGAGAGACTTATTGGAGTTCCCCCGTGCATACTTAATTGCTTTTCTCTTGCTGCCTTTAAAGCTCTGTCTTCATCTCTAGTTTTTGCCAGCTTAATGTGTCTTGGTGAGGACTTCTTTGGGGTCATCTTGTTTGGGACTCACTGTACTTCTTGGACCCGGATGTCTGTTTTCTTTCACAGGTTGGAGAAGTTTTCAGCTATTAATATTATTCCTTTAAATAAATTCTCTGCCCCTTTCTTTCTTTTTTCCTTCTGGACCCCTATAATGCCAGTATTGGTATGCTTGATGTTATCCTAAAGGTATCTTAAACTATACTCATTTAAAAAATATTTTATTTGTTTAGCTTGGTTGATTTCCACTACTGTCTTCCACTTTGGTGTTCTGTTCTTCTGTATCATTTAATATACTACTCATTCTTTCTAGTGTATTTTTTTTAAAAAATTCAGTTATACAAAAATACTCAAAGTTAAACAAGTATACTCAAAGCTACAGTTTTTCCAGGAGTCACGTACAGATGTGAGAGCTGGACCATAAAGAAGGCTGAGAGCTGAAAAACTGATGATTTTGAACTGTGGTGTTGGAGAAGACTCTTGAGAGTCCCTTGAACTTCAAGGAGATCCAACCCATCAATCTTATAGGAAATCAGTCCTGAATATTCACTGGAAGGACTGATGTTGAAGCTGAAGCTCCAGTACTTTGGCCACCTGATGCAAAGAGCCAACTCACTGGAAAAGACCCTGATGCTGGGAAAGATTGAAGGTGGGAGGAGAAGGGGGTGACAGAGGATGAGATGGTTGGATGGTATCACCGACGCAATGGACATCAGTCTGGGAGACAGTCAAGGACGGGGAAGCCTGGTGTGCTGCAGTCCATGGAGTCACACAGAGCCAGGAAGAACTGAGCAACTGAACAACAGCTGTACCTTCAGTGCTGTTTGATTCTTCTTTGTATTTTCTAACTCTCTGTTAAACCTGGTACTGGGTTCATTATCCTGAGCATCTTTACGGTTATGACCTTCCACTCGCTGTCGGGCAGATTATTTCTACTTCCCTCAGTTCTTCTTCTGAGGTTTTATCTTGTTCCTTTATTTGAAATATGTTCCTCTGTCACTTCGGTCTGCTTTACTCTCTCTTTTATTTCTATGTATTAAGCAGGTCTGAAGTTACACTTCCTGATCTTGGAGGAGCGGCCTTATGGAGACATCCTATGAGGCCCGGGAGCACACCCTCCTGCGGTCAGCACAGCTGCAAGCTCTAGGAGGCGCCTCCCTGTGGGTCATGTGAGCCCTGCTATTGTGTGTGTGTGGCGGGGGGCGGGGGTGGCAACTACTATGGATGCACTGGTAGGTGGATTGGGCGTGGTCTGGTTGGCTGCCAGGCCCTGTATGGACGCTACTGGTCCGGGCACAGCTAGCTTCTCAGTCTAGGGAGAACGAGGAGTGAGGCTGGCTGGCTGTTGGGCAAGTAAGCCCCTGGTGCTGAGAAACTAGAAGGAGGACTCCAAAATGGCACTTGCTGGCACCAGTGTCTGCAAGGTAGAACTAGCTTCCCAAAGTGGCCGCTGTGAGCATCTCTGTCCCCAGAGGGAGTCTCAGCTGCCTCCTGCCTCTCTGAGACGCTCTGTAAGATCAGGAAGTGCTCTGATCCAGGCTCTTTTCAAACTGCTGCTTCAGTGCTCAGCCTTGGAATGAGAGTGTGTGAGGCCCTTAAGAGCAGACCCATGTTTCCTACAGCCCCGCAGCTCTCCCAGCGGGGGCTGGTCTTCCTGGTGCTGGGGAGTTGGTGTAGGCTCCTTGGGGAGAAGCTCTGCAATTCTGATGATCCTCACATACTATTCTTACATAATCAATGCTGAGCAAAGATTAAATGCTATGTTTTGCTGGATTTTATCGCTACTAGCTAGATATGTATCTATGACAGAAGTCAAGAACTCTAGAGGAACATAATATTCAGGTGGTGATAATACAGCTGAAAATTTTAGTATGCAAAAAGTCCTCTGATGCTGTAATATTTTTCTACTTCTTGCTTAGTTTCAAAATACAGACCGAGAATGTGGAATGAATTGCAGCTTTTAACCTCTCAATTAACATGCCAGTATACTACAGTGTTATAAAAACCGATGAAGGTCAAAGAAATACTGTTTTCTTTTTAGAGACTTTAATTTTGATTCATCCACTAGACCAGTCTGATGCAATGGCTACTTGAAAACCTATAACTGCTGATTGAAGGACTTGAACAACTGAGTGCTTCTAATGTGACAAGTGATTATAACCTCAGCAACAAACACAGTTCCTTACTGACAAGTAACAGTTGAGACTGTTAATGGCTTTTCTGTCTTATGACAAAATACAGTGACACATTCAACACTATTTCCCACACGACTGTTAAAATCTGAAAAAACACAAATGCACTTTTGAAACGGATGGATATGACAGAATGTCCACACTGTGTGTTTAAAATGATGTGAAAAGAATAATATAAGTTATCAAGACTTCAAAAACGGTAAGTATAAGATTCCTATAAGAGTCATTAACAATTACACAATGTTTCATCTTTGCTAGACTTGTCAAATTAGGGGTGGCTGAGAATCTCGGTGCGATTGCATTGTGGGTTTTCAGCACAGTCATTCCAGCTGCAGGATTCCAGAATAATTGTTCCAGTGTATTGGCAAGATGAGATGAGTTACACAGTTCAAACACACCTTGATTGGCACTTGCAGTCTGACTCATCAAAATCATAGCATATTTAAGCCTGTGCATATTCAGAAATAAAACCTATACATACATATAAATACATACATATAAAACCTATAAATACATAAAAGGGAGAATCACAGCTATACATGTTGGTTCATCTTGTTTTCTCACGTGATCACAAAAGTTTGAGTAGTTTTGGGAGGAGGGCAAGTCTGCAAGCATTTTATGAATTAATTAGAGCAAACTGATATTCCTCCCTTTTTCAATTATTAAATCATCTTCAATTACAAAAAAATTATTTTCAATAAAGTATTTTTATTTCATTGAAACACCTCTAGAAGGCCATGGGAATCTCAGATATATTGTCATGATAGAATCGAGTGACAGATGGTGAGTTTAGTGCTAAGACCCAACGTAATTCTTCTGGATGCGTTTTAAGAGCAGTGAGAAGCGAAATCCAACTGAAGTGCCCGTGGGAGATGAGGACACGGCCGGGTATAGAAACCTTGCTTTGACCCCCAAGGTAGTCACGATCTAACAGAGGTAATCCACGTAACAGAGTGGATGAGACTAAGCAGGAGAATCTAGATGGGAAATGCTCGGCTCACGTGGATTCAACACTTCTTATTAAATTCATAAATCCAGACTGCTAAACACTGAGGGGAAGGGAAAGGAACAATGATATGAAAAGACTATCTATTCCATGAAGAAATTTTCAGTCAATTTAAAGCATATATTTGAGTTTACTTGTGGTAAAAGGAACCTCCCATTAGCAACAATCCAGATGGGAATAGACCTATCAGGATTCTTTTCTGGATGGGCAACGTCAATATATATGACTTCATGGATAGATTCTTCAAATGAGTTTTTAATTAGTTCTATCAAATAATTTTCCTTGACCATAGGGCTGATAAAAGCATTTTTTTCTATTTAAGGCCCAATAGGGATGCTCACACAGGTGGAAGGAATTCATATAACAAGCTCCTAAAGCTCTATAGTTTTATGATTCAGGGACAATACTTTTTTCTCTGAACGTCTCATGAACACAGACAATTATATCAGAGTGGACTATGGTTTTATTGTGTATGCATGTGCGTTTGTTTAAGAAAAGCATCAACATATTAAGTTTCTAATGCCCAAAACAGGTACGCATTTCCATTAGAGATTTCCAAGGCCCACTAAAGCTATGTGAAGCTAAGTGAAGGACAGGAAAGCCTGGAGTGCTGCCTCCATGGGGTCACAAAGAACCAGATGCCACTGAGTGACTGAACAATACCAGCCACCGAAGCCATATAAAAAAGGAAACCGAGGCTTCCCTGGCGGCTCAGGGGGAAAGAGTCCACCTCTCACTGCAGGAGAGACGGGTTTGATCCCTGATTTGGGAAGATCCCGCGTACCCTGGAACAACGAAGCCTGTGTACCACAAATACTGAGCCTGTGAGTCAGAGCCTGGGAGCTTCAACTACTGAAGCCCGCGGGCCCTGGAGTCCACAACAAGAGAAGCCACGGCAATGAGAAGCCACGGCTCCACAACTAGGGAGCAGCCCTGCCTGCTGCAACCAGAGGAAAGCCCCAGTGTGGCAACAAAGACCCAGCACAGCCAAAAACAAGTAAACAAAATCAAAGCCTGTGGCACTTTCCCTGACCTTGCTGGTGGCCCCAGGATAAGTCCTGCAGGCTCAGCCCACAGAAAGCCTCAGGGAAAGACTCCCCTCTGCTCAGTCCTAAAAAATAAATAAACAAGAGAACCACGTGGTTCCTGCCAAGAAGAGCATTTTACTGCAAGTACAACATTATAGGGTATAATTCAAGTCAACCATCTGTACTGTGCAATTATTCCACAAGTCCGATGGGGTTTCTCTATATTTGATATGGAAAAGTTCAAATCCTAATACTGAACTGTTGATTGAACCTATCTGGAGGTCTCAGGGTGCTTAAACAGAACCCCTGAAACTTCTTTTTTATTGCACAATGATCGTATCTCGAATTAAATGAAATGAGAGAATATCCAAAAGCCTTGAAGTGCATCCTTTAAAGACTTTAATAACAAAAGAAAACTCATTTGGCGTTTAGATGTTAAGGGAATGAAGTCAAGAAGTAGACCCTTGATAACAAAAGGTTTACCCTGTTAATCTTATTTGATTACATTGAGGGACTTCCAGAAGTCTAAATTTAATTAAGGTTAGTGAATGTTTTTGTAAAATTGACAGCTCATGGATATACCAATCCTGTGGCTGGTGAAGATATGTTTAAGTTACATACAGTAAAATACCACTGGTTCTTAAATCAAACTTCCTCTTTGTGGTGGTGGCATTCCTTTGACATAAACTCTCTCTCTCTTTAATTCACTGGCATAAAAGCCCTCCTTCTTCACTTCTTCCATCCCTGGGAAAATCCTACTCAGTATTTAAGACGGGATTATTACTTCTTCCAGGAAGTCTTTTATGACAGTCCCTCCTGCTGTCTTTAGACTGGGAAGTATGAGCACGATGCCTTGTTAAATGACATAATTTGTCCCAGACACACAGTTGGTAAGGGAAGGTGACAGTTAAGCACTAACTTTTTTTCTGACTCTGTCACTGTTTTCTCTCCCATCCTCTCTGCATGCCTTGCTACGCAGAACTGAAGAGGCACAGAACAAAGGATGTGGATCCATCATCAACACTTAGATCTGGAGCCACACTGCAACAACCACCACAAAATACCTTCATGAATCTGGTCGTTTCCTGCATATGAAAAGTGAAAGTCACTCAGTCCTGTCTGACTCTTCGTGACCCCATGAACTGTACAGACCATAGAATTCTCCAGGCCTGAATTACTAGAGTAGGTAGCCTTTCCCTTCTCCAGGGGATCTTCCCAACCCAGGGATTGAAGCCAGGTCTCCCGCATTGCGGGCAGATGCTTTACCAGCTGAGCCATAAGGGAAGCCCAAGAATACTGGAGTGGGTAGCTATCCCTTCTCCAGCAGATCTTCCTGACTCAGGAATCAAACTGGGGTCTCCTGCATTGCAGGCAGATTCTTTACCAACTGAGCTATGAGGAAAGCCCACACGCAGGTCACTAGATTGGATGCTGGCTTGTCAAGCCTACCTTATCAACATCCCAGGAGTCACCAAGTCATGAGTTATTTGTCAAATCAAAATTACTAGTAAGCCCAGCTTTCCTTGTGGGGTGGGAAGACTGGACACCATCTGCTGTCTCCCATCTCTTGATGACCAGACACCAATGCTTCCCAGCGACATTCAGCAGTGTCACCCAAAACCAAGGGGCGTCGGGCACACTTGGAACTGTGTCTGTGCGTGTGTGCGTGCATGCTCAGTCATGTCCAGCTCTTTGTGACCCCATGGGCTTTAGCCTGCCAGCCTCCTCTGTCCCTGGGATATCCCAGGCAAGAATACTGGAGTGGGTTGTCTCTTCCTTCTCCAGGGGATCTTCCTGACCCAGGGATCAAACCCCTGTCTCTTGTGTCTCCCGCACTGGCAAGCAGATACTTTCCCTTGGTGCCACCTGTACCTACCAACACCAGTTGTATGCGTTAGGAGGTCACTGCCTGACTTACTTGTCTCCTTTGCTTTTGGAGATGCCGACCAACTTCTCGATGCCCCCGGCGTCCCGTAAGGCCTTGGCGTTCTCCATGTTCTTGGTGATCACCTCGTGAAGGGTGCAGCACACGGCCGTCACCGTGTCGTCCGACATGGCCTTGCTCGCGGCATTGTTGCTGTTGTTCCCACCTGGAAGCCGGTGGACCAGGTCTCGCATGGCGTATTTGCCTTCGGAAAAGAAGATGAAGGGAAGAGTTGACATGTGGTCAGAACAGAGGAGGTGGGGACTGGGGTGAAAGAGAGAAGACCAGAGGCCACGTTAACACAGCGTTGCCTGTTCTCGTCACGGATGCTTCTCTACATAGGTACTGTGGGTACATGCACGGACAAAACATGGTGAATGCGCAGCTTGTGGTACTGGATAGATGTAAGACTGACTCTCTGGACAAGTTATTTCAGGCTCTGAGCCTCAGCTTTTCAAATCATGAAGGAAGAATGACAGTATACCTACCCTTACTAGGTTGTTGCAAAGAGCAAATGAGTAAATGTCATGGGAAGCACTGAACACACGGCGATGACCCTGGACTCAGGACTCAGTAGAGGTTAGTTATCAGTGGGTTCCTGCTTGCTATTCAAAGAAATCAGGAAAACATATGGTAACTCTGGTACAACCTCAAAAATCCCCTGATGGGAGCTATGCTGGCAACTGTATTATTTAACAAATAAGAGTCAAAGCCCCCAAATGTACATATATATGAAATCTGCATTCTGGTCCCTATAAAGAAAAGAGAAACATTCAAAGCAGGAGAGGGAAACTTTATAAATAATATATAAAATGAGGTATCCTTTGAACTAGGGCAACTGGATGAACTGTTTGTCTCTCTGATGGGGTTTGACTCAATGGTTCTACCATATAACATTTACTAATTCGATGTTTTACTTCCTGTGAAAAAAATAAGATAACATACAACTTTGTTTCCTTAATTCACTTTATCATTATCAATCATGCTCCTCCCAGCGACAGAGGTACTTATAATGACATCTTTATGGAGTACTTTTAGTTTACAAAGCCATTTAGTTATTACCAATAACCCTGAAGACAATTAATTCATCCCACCTGCAGGTTCCAGTCCTGTCCTATTGATTTACTTTTGGAACTAAGTACAGGAGTGGCTGCAGCCAAGTTGGCTCTTCTTAAATTTTCAGATTGGGTGGAATTGGCATGTGTCCAAAGTTCAACTCCTGCCTTGCCTCTCACCCCCTAATCAGACATATTTAGGTGGCTCCTAAAACCCATTTGGAATATTCTTCCACCTTACAGGTCTCTAAAGGATGACTTCTTTTGCTATTTAAGTCTCTGGCACACGGAGCTTGGGGGCAGGATATGGAACCCCATGGGAGGAGGCAATGATATCTTAATTCCCAGCAGTAATAAATAAAACATAGGACTTCATAATTTTAGTATCAGCTCTTATCCTATGTTTAGGTGACTTATTTTAGCTTGAACATTAAAAAAAAATTGCTGAAGTCTAAATTACTGAAATAGGAAAGTGTCTTCATTCAACTGATGACAGCTGAGACGTGTCTGACAGGAACTCTTTGCCTGAAAACCCCCAAATGCAGCATATTTGTTTTCCAATGACAGCATGTAAAAGAGGTTGGAGAAGATCCTTGGTACGAGATCCGCCTCTGAGCATCTTGCTTTCTCTGTTTATCATTAAGTTGCACTCACCTCTGGCTGCGAGTTTACTTCTGTTGAGCTCAGCATGCTGGTGACTTCATCATTAACCCCCACAATTCACTGTCAAACAAACCTGATTTACAAAAGTGTGAAGGTGGGCGGGTTCTTTTCCCTTATCATGGAAGTGATGGAGAGAGGAGACAACAAACTGGGTTCTTGTGCATACAGGGGCGTTCCCACTCCTGAATGAATATGGAAGACTGGTTCTGTGACCTTGGACATCGCCAAGGTTGAAAGCAAAGCCAAGGAGAGGAAGAGGATTTGACTAGAGCTTTTTTTTTTTTTAAGTTTATATAGTGTGTATGCATGTTCAGTCCTGTCCGACTCTTTTCGACCCCATGAACTGTGGCCCACCAGACTCCTCTGTCCATGGGATTCTCCAGGCAAGAATACTGGAGTGGGTTGCCATGCTCTCCGCCAAGGGATCTTCCCGACCCAGGGATTGAACCCGTGTCTCCTGCATTGACAGGCAGATTCTTTACCATGGAGCCACCTGGGAATGCCTTAGTTGATGTTATTATCATTTAAAAAATTACTTCAGGCAGGAAGTATGGTTTCATCTTATACAGTTTCCCAGTCCGTGAGCTCTGAATGAGAAGCAAGGTCCCCATTATGTTCAAGTGGCAGAAACTGCTACTCTCCCCAACATAAAGGTCACTGTGTCTTGCTCAAATTCTCAACAGAAATGAATCCTTGGGTCAGTTCTTCGAAGTTAGCCTCTCATGAAAATAACTTTATCTCTGACTTTTGCAATACTGATATGAGATGACTGTTGGACGTATTACAATTATGTAAAAAATCACACAAACTACTGTTTCTGTTGGTGAGATACTAACTGCAGCCTTGTGACTCTGCTTCCCTTCCTCCTCACACGGGTGTGTGTGGGCACCTGTGTTTGTAAATCAGGAGTGAAAACTAGTTTCTCTTCCTGTTTCTTTTTGGGGGGCTTCTGTTTAGGAGACCTGACAAAGTGTGCTGCCCCAGAAGGGCACTCCTTGAGAACTTCACGATGGGCCAACAGAGCTTTGTTCTCACCGAGTCTGCCTACTTCTTGATTATTTGTTTTTAACTGTCTGTATTTCAGGACTAAGTCTATTTCTGGTATTGATTTGTGCACTACCATTGGTTTCCCTGTGGGTGGCGGCAATGTTGAGTAGTGAGTGGCTTTATGGTCTAACCACCTGTGCTCCTGAATCCAGTCCTAAACTGACTGTCCATCACTCTGGATCACTGATACAGTCTTTTTTTTTTTTTAATTTTAATTGGAGGCTAATTACTTTACAATATTGTAGTAGTTTTTGCCATACATTAACATGAATCAGCCATAGGTGTACATGTGTTCCCCATCCTGAATCCCCCTCCCATTCCATCCCTCTGGGTCATCCCAGTGCACCAGCCCTGAGCATCCTGTCTCATGCATCAAACCTGGACTGGTGATCTGTTCCACATATGATAATATACATGCTTCAATGCTATTCTCTCAGATCATCCCACCCTCGCCTTCTCCCAGAGTCCAAAAGACTGTTATGTACATCTATGTCTCTTTTGTTGTCTCGCATACAGGGTTGTTATTACCATCTTGATACAGTCCTCTGTTACAGCTGATCTTTGTGACCATGGTAACTCAAATCTCTCATACCAGCATTAGAGGTATGCTCGTGCTAAGCTGCTTCAGTTGTGTCCAACTCTGTTCAACCCCACGGACTGCAGCCCACCAGGCTCCTCTGTCCATGGGATTCTCCAGGCAAGAATCCTGGAGTGGCTTGCCTTGCCCTCCTCCAATGGATCTTCCCAACCCAGGGATCAAACCTGTGTCTCTTACAGCTACTTGCATTGGCAGGCGGCTTCTTTACCACTAGCGCTGCCTCGGAAGCCCAACATTAGAGGAAAGATGTTTTAAGAAAAAGGTCAGCTGAGAACAGCCCTAGATCAGGAACATGACGACCCTTTTGTCTATGAGGTTTTAGTATCTTTTTGACATCCCTGTTTCTAGCACTGCTAAACCTGACCTGTGAGTTTTTGCTGAGTTGTTCTAAATTAGGAATTTATCTTCCATTTTTTATGGTGGTAAAATACACATAATAAAATTTACAATCTTTCCATTTTTACATGTACAGTTCAGTGATTTTGAGTAAATTCATACTGTTTTGCAAACATCACCACCGTATATCTCCAGAGCTCTTCATCTTGCAAAACTAGAATTCTTTTAAACTCTACTTAACCTTTAAACAATAACTCCCCATCCCTCCATCCACTAACAACCAACATTCTACTTTCTGTCTCTGTGATTCTGGCAACTCTTTTTGTTGCTGTTCAGTTGCTAAGTCATGTCCTTGTGACCCTGTGGACTGCATGGTGCCAGGCTAGCCTTCCTTCACTGTCTCCTGGAGTTTGTTCAAACTCGTGCCCATTAGGTTGACAACTCGAAGTATCTTATATAAGTGGAATCATACCGTGTGTCTTTATTTTCCTCAGCATAATGTTTTCCAGTGTCATTCGTATTGTAGAATATATCAGAATTTTCTTTTCAAAAAGTCTGGATGTTATTCCATTGTATGCATATACTATGCTCTGTTTATCCATTCATCTGCTTGTGGACACTGGGCTTGCTTCTATATTTCAGTTATTGTGAATGATGCTACTGTGAGCAGAGGTGTAAAAACATCCTTTCTCTGTCAGTCTACGTGTCTTTGGATCTAAAGTGAGTCTCTTGTAGACACCATGTAGTTGGCTCATAGCTTTTTTTGCTTTCTATTCTGCCAATCTCTGTCTTTGGATTGGAGAGTTTAACTCTTTTGTATTTAAAATAATTATTGTAAGGAGTGGGGAACTTAATGTGTGTTGTTTTTCTATTTTTTTCCTACATGCCTTCTAGGTTTCTTGGTCCCTCATTTCCCAGATTATGCTCTTCAGTGTTTGATTTTTTTTTTTTTTTTTTTGCAGTNTGAAATGTTTTAAGCCCTTTCTCATTTCCTTTGGTGTATATTTTGTAACTATTTTTTTTTTGTGGTTATCATGTGGACTACATATAATATCCTAAAATTGTAACAGTCTAATTTAAATTTATACCAATTTAACTTCAATAATGTACAAAAACCCTGCTTGTTTATGGCTTAACCCCAACACTTTCAGTTACAAAACTAACAAACATATTCAAACTATACTTTCAGATACAAATCTATATCTTTACATGTGTCCAAAAATATAAAATGATGGTTTTTTTCCCAATGCATCACTTTCATAAAGTATAGAGAAAATAAAACATGGAGTTTTAAGCCAAAGGTACAAGAATACTAGCTTTTAGACAAATAATTTTTTAAAATGCATTATTTTCTTGAATCATGTGAAAAACAAAAAGTGGAGTTACAAACTGGTTTTACAATAATACTAAGCTACTATCTATAATTATCCAGTGTTTTAAAGTCTTTGTCTAGCAATTCTGCCATTTGGTCTTTCTCAGGGAAGGCTCTGTTGGTTCATTTTTTTTCCCCCCTTGGAATGGGCTAAACTTCCCGACTTCTTTCTATCCACTGTGCTTTTGTTGTTGTTGTTCAAAAGTGGACATTGCAACCTAACAATGAAGCAACCCTGGAAATCAGATTCTTCCCCTCTGAGGTTTGCTGGCTTTTGTTTTTCTAATTGTAGGATTCTGTTTGCTGAGGTGTCAACCTTAGGTCTCAGGTCTTTTCTGAACCTGTACCTTTCTCTGGGCAAGCATGGTGACTTTCTAGTTTCCTCCACATAGGCATTTGCTTTGGAATGTCTTACTATCTGACTCCCAAAAGGGGAGAAAGACAGCAATGAAGGGGGAGGGAAGGGCAGCAACCCTTTAACTCCCCAGAAGCCACTCCAGCTGGAAAGTGAGGGGTGTTCAATAAATGGGGGTGCAGAACAACAGCTGCCTCTGTGTCTGTGACTCCATGATGAGTAACAGTGATCCAGACACAGACCCCCCCATATCTGGAGCACAGAGTCTTTGCTGGCCCACCCTAGATCCCACCAGCTGCATACAAGCTGCTCCATGAACACACGTATAGCTTCCTGCTGAGGGCTGGAGATAAGAAAAAGGTAGCTGCTACTCTGCTAAGAGCTGACAATGACCAAAAATAACCATAATCTACCATCTAAGCTTTCCTCTGGTGGTTGCAAGCCTTCATCAGACTCTAGAGTTCCAAAATAGTTACACTGGACAGATTCCGCCAGTGAGATTGCTGTCTGTGTGGGGGTATAGAATCCTGCTACCCACCATCTCCCAGAATCTTCTCTCTGCTCTGAATTTACATTGCTCAGGGGCTGAAAATGTGAACGCTGATTTCTCTGTGACTGTGAGTCTACAGGTTTAATGTGAAAAGAGCCTTTCTCTCCTTCGCCAAAGGAAAATTATTTGTCCTGACTAAGGATCCGCAGGACAATACTCTGTGGGTGGTCACAGCTCTGCAAAGCACACAGCTAGCTCCTTTTCTCCTTCCTTTTTTGGAAAGGAGCTTTTCTTGTTTGGAGCATAATGTTTCCTAAAAATCTGCCACTTTGAAGACATCTAATATAAACAGTTTATTATGAAAAGGGAGAAAGCAAATGTAAAACATCTCTATTTTAAATCTGGCTTATGTGGTTTTTCAGACCAAAGAGGTGAGGCATTCAAGAGGGCATAGCTGGGTTATTGAAAAAGTCTGCATACTTGTTTATACAGGAAAGTTCTGAACCAAGCTGCAGTTATTTTCTGTCTTTAGGCACTAAGAACTTATATCTTGTGTCTCCTGATAGCTCCTTTGAAATTGCCTTCCCCAAATCTGCACCCCATAGTCAAACTAATAAAACTTAAAAAAAAAAGTATTTTATATCTAAACCATCTCTGGCATTTCCCTGAGTGCCGCTGGGTAACATCAAAGAGCTTTCTTCATCATCTTATGAGATAGGGGTTGCTAGAAATAATTAGGTACTTTTGGCATTCTATAAGTTTTTATTTGGCTTATTACTATTGTAAGAGCTGTCCTATTTATAAAGCCTTCAGTTAAAAAAAAAAAAGACCTGGCAAATGAAAAAAAGAGAAACTCAACCTTCTCAAGGATGACATGTCTCATAAAGATGCTTCAGCAGTTATGAACCTTTCAGTTTGGTTAGAGGCATGCTCCCTTTCATGTTAAAGAATGGCATGATCATGGCCAATGAGTTATTAAAAGGAATATTCTATTTCTAGGTTTAAAAGGCCCTTTTCCATTGGTGGGAATCCTAACACTCTTCATGGGACAAGTTAAAAGATCCTGGAGAGTTTTTAGTGCCCTCACTGTCTGTAATATATAGTTACTCTAATGGGAGTCACTGACTAGCTTCTTCATTTTTTTGCGGGTGGGGGGGGAATGAAGCACATTTTTACTATCCCGTTCATATCATGTGTTACAAATCAACATTAAAAAATGACTCTCCAAATAAACATAGCTAAAAGTCATGAAGAAGAAATTCATGGAAGAATTTAAAAGTTCAGTCTTCTAATAACCAAAGAAATGCATTAAAATGACCCTCTTTCCTAAGAGTTCTCATCACAAGGAAAAAATATGTATATAGCTGAAACTCCAATACTTTGTCCACCTGATGTGAAGAACTGACTCATCGGAAAAGACCCTGATGCTGGGAAAGGTTGAAGGTGGGAGGAGAAGGGGACGACAGAGGATGAGATGGCTGGATGGCATCACTAACTTGATGGACATGAGTTTGAGTAAGCTCTGGGAGTTGGTGATGGACAGGGAAGCCTGGTGTGCTGCAGTCCATGGGGTTGCAAAGAGTCGGATACGACTGAGCAACTGAACTGAACTGATATTATATTTGTATTTCTTTAATGTTTTATCTGGCCCTGATGCTGAGATAGATGGAAGGCAAAATGAGAAGGGGGTGGCAGAGAATGAGATGGTTAGATAGCATCATTAACTCAATGGACAGGAATTTGAGCAAACTCTGGGAGATAGTGAAGGACAGAGGAGCCTGGCATGCTGCACTCCAGGGAGTTGCAAAGAGCTGGACATGACTTAGCAAGTGAGCAACAACAATGTTGTAGCTATATGAGATGATGGATATTCACCAAACCCATGGACTGACTAACTTCTTATAATACTAAACTTGTCTCGAGTTTGATATTGTTGGTTGTGATGAGAAAATAATCAGAGCAACTTGGCCTTATCATCAGCAAGTGGTTTCTGATTTTCTCTCATGCTCTCCTAAAGACCCTCCCACAGCCACAGATCAGTAACTGGGTCTCTTAGAAGAAACATCAAAAGATCCTCATCAAAGAACTCTAACGGGTACCATTAACACTTGACACAACAGAAAACAGGCTCTTGGTTACAGACACTCCTGTAAGCTGATAGACTCACAACAAATGAACATCTTTCAGACCACCAAGGGACAGAATCAGGGTTCCAGAACTCATCCACTTTGAGAATTTGGACTCCAAACTAACCCAAGATCAAGAGAACAAGGACTAATTACCTAGACTAAATGAAACAAATTTAGTTGTGGTTAATGTCCCATTTTGAACTAGGGTTTTTATAACATCTTCTTCTTTCTGGCTCCTTGGTCTTTTCTGCTTGATTTAACAGGTTATGCTTATAAAAAAAACTAGGTGAAATTCTCTTTTAATGGAATCTCATTCTAATTAATTCTTTAAAATTCAGGAAAAAAATGTCTTAAAAATTTTAATACACAATAAGCTATCAGGAAAAGGTAGTAATAATAATAATCCCTTTAGTATAACAATATATGTTGAGTGGTCATGTCTGCACCACTGAAAATAATAGTTAAATAATATAAAAAATGCCCCATGTCTAATCAGTTTACCTTCTTTGACTACAAGTTTTTATAGACTGAACTAGCATCTGTCCTCCTTTCTACTAGAACATAACTGAAAAAAAAAAAAAAACAACCCACAACTCTGTATCTATGACCATACCATAGATGTCTTGTTTAAGGGCAAATACAGCTTAATTAGGCATGCTGCTGCTGCTGCTAAGTCACTTCAGTTGTGTCCGACTCTGTGCAACCCCACAGATGGCAGCCAACCAGGCTCCCCCACCCCTGGGATTCTCCAGGCAAGAACACTGGAGTGGGTTGCCATTTCCTTCTCCAATACATGAAAAGTGAAAAGTGAAAGGGAAGTCACTCAGTTGTGTCTGACTCTTTGTGACCCCATGGACTGCAGCCTACCAGGCTCCTCCATCCATGGGATTTGCCAGGCAAGAGTATTGGAGTGGGGTGCCATCGCCTTCTCTGTAATTAGGCATGACAAGTCCACAAAAACAAGCAGATTTCATATATGGATTGACGTCTACAGTATCCTCCTAGGACACTGGCTTGGCTTGCGTCGCATGGCTTAAGGTATCCTAGCCCTATAGTCAACACAGCTAGGAGCACTGGGCACTTGGAGCTCATGGAGATGGAATAATCCCTGAGTTACAGGTGATGGAGGTGGAAACTGGCAGAAGTGCTCGGTCACAGACCCCAGTAGATGAGGAGAAAGGAAAGAAAAGATTTCTGCTACATAAAGGGAACAAGATTACAGACCTCAGATCTACAAACAAAACAAAAGTTAACTTAAGATTTATCATCACATAGGTCATGAGATGGTTGGATGGCATCACCGACTCAATGCACGTGAGTTTGAGTAAACTTTGGGAGTTGGTGATGGACAGGGAGGCCTGGCGTGCTGCGGTCCATGGGGTTGCAAAGAGTCGGACACGACTGAGCGACTGAACAGAACTGAACTGAGGTCTAGTTTTGATAATCACGAACAGAAGTCTTTGTAAATGAATCCACATTACTTGATCCACCTATGTCTGTACAACTGGTCAACCATCAAATTAATGGTCACAACTGAGGAAACTGCTCAACCACAAACATCAGTGGTTAAATCTGCGTCTTAGGGTAAGGATTTCAACAGCAGGAAGGACTGAGGAGGAAAACTAGTACCTTGTTCTGACTCCATCATGAACGCCTACATCATGTGCTCATCAAAATTCTGAGCCAGGAAACAGCACAACAAGAAACCAGTGCAGGGAAACAAAGCCAAAAAGGAAAAGAAACATCAGCTCGCGCTTCTAGCCTTCATCCCAACTAACTAATCTTTAACAATTTTCTGGAGTCAACTTCATCTCTGATGTTTGCAACATCAATATGGGACACTGGGTCTGATTATCTTGTGAAAAGACCGCTGTCTGTTCACCATGAATGGATTAAACGAGACTTTACGAACCGTGGTAAATTTGTGCTTTTTAAATTTTACACATGGAAGGCTGGTTTTTCTTAAGCCTGGATCCCTTGCAACAATTTGTTATTAATAGTAAACATCCCTTTCTCTTGATGCTTTTGTCTGTGTACTTTCCTTTCTCAGACTGGAAAGTCGTTGTGGCAATACTCAGTTCAGTCGCTCAGTCATGTCCAACTCTTTGTGACCCCATGAATCACAGCACGCCAGGCCTCCCTGTCCATCACCAACTCCAGGAGTTCACTCAAACTCACGCCCATCAAGTTGGTGATGCCATCCAGCCATCTCATCCTCGGTCGTCCCCTTCTCCTTCTACCCCCAATCCCTCCCAGCATCAGAGTCTTTTCCAATGAGTCAACTCTTCGCATGAGGTGACCAAAGTACTGGAGTTTCAGCTTTAGCATCAGTCCTTCCAATGAACACCCAGGACTGATCTCCTTAGGATGGATTGGTTGGATCTCCTTGCAGTCCAAGGGACTCTCAAGAGTCTTCTCCAACACCACAGTTCAAAAGCATCAATTCTTTGGCACTCAGCTTTCTTCACAGTCCAACTTTTACATCCATACGTGACCACTGGAAAAACCATAGCCTTGACTAGACGGACCTTTGTTGTCAAAGTAATGTCTCTGCTTTTCAAGTGGCAATACTAACCCTCGGTTTAATCACACCAGCCCCCCCCCACCTTTCCCAGAATGGGATCTGTTCATTTCTACAGCTGCCCCTTTGCTCCATTAAATAGAAAAAATATTTAATGAAATGTACTGATTTTTAAAAAGTGAATCTTCTTTTATGTATCTGCTAGTTGCTTTGGTTGATTAATGATCTATCCAAATAAACAGAGAGAAAGGAAAAGTCAGAGTAAGAAGAGATGAGCTGGAGATGAGGAACCAGTGGTTGCTGTGGGTAGAGGCCGAGACAAATTCCAGAAGAAACACTCACGGTCCTTATGCTTTTTTTCTAATAACTATGATTTGAAAACAAAACAAAATGAGCACAGCCTTATAAGACAGGATCAGAATCCATTTCACACGCCAGAATTGGTAAGCAGTTAGCTTGAGAAAATGATTCAGGCAGTAACTCAACCCTCTAAAGAGAAAGAATGTTGAGTAAAGCAAATCTTACAGGCGTGCAGAATACAGCATGCAGTTCTTTCCAGAGTCGTCACCTCCAAATGAATAACCAACTCCCTCTGCTTGGAAGACAAAAGGAATTGTATTTTTCAGCACCTTTAAGATCTTATGCAAAGGATTTCAGTGAATCAGGCTCTGAGAAATTCTCACATTGTTGAAATGTCAAGATGTAAGATAATGAGCAGAAACACCGACAAGAAGTTGGCAAAGATATGCCTGTTTAATTTGTATAAGAATCATTCTAAAAATAAAAATTGCAGTTAATTAACAGGGGGTTTTCTGAAACACCTTTTTGAATTAGAAATAAAGGAACTGTTGAGAAATACTGAAAATGAGGCAAGTAGCTGGTATAATATGTTTTAATAGGAAGTAAACAATTTGATGAAATATTGAGCTTGATAGCAAAAAGTTATTATCTCAGTTTGTTGCCCCGTTTTGAAAGCATAAAGGAAGTAAAGGTGCAAATCCAAACACTGATGATTCTAGCTTCAGGGGAGAAACCTAGGAAAGTTTTTTATTTTTAGGTCAAGATTGCTATCTAACACAGACCCAGTAACTCTCCCAGGATGAAAATTTCAGAGAGTAGAGTGTCTGAGACAAGATGAGGTCGGTAATTCTGTCAGAAAAGCTCGTTTTCAAGAAAATGAATCTGCAGGTAGTCCCTTGGTCTGATTAAGATTTGGGTAACAGTAATGCATTGATTTATACAAGGAACCTGGTGAAGAGTTACAGCATTGCACTCCCGTGTTCTTGCTTTCTCAAGCTGATCTACCCCTCTGCCAAAATAGAAGTTAGTGTCCAAAGGCCACAAAGGGCCGCAACTCATAGATTACATCATAGAGTTGGTTTAATGTTGTCAGGAAAAGTCACATCTATTTCAGTTTCTCCTTTCTCTCTCCCCAGGGCTATAGAAGTGGCTTCCCAAGTGGCACTAGTGGTAAAGAATCCGCCTGCCAATGCAGGAGATGCGAGCGGTGAGGGTTCGAGCCCTGGGTCAGGAAGATCCCCTGGAGGAGGCAATGGCCACCCACTCCAGGATTCTTACCTGGGAAACTGCAAGGACAGGGGAGCCTGGCGGGCTACAGTCTATGGGTCCGCAAAGAGTCAGACACCACTGAGCGACTGAGCGCCAGGGCTGTAGAAAAGGCAGGTACAATTTCCGATTTGCATAGGAGACAACTACAGGCCAAAGAGATTCAGTGGTGTGAATAGGCTGAAGGTTATAGAGCTGTTTCCTGGTGCTGGCATCTTTGCATTCGTCTCCTGGCCAGAAAATCCTCTCTCCAACCAGCCCTCCTTACACAAGTACAGTTGGTACCACCTGCATGATACCTACCCTGTAACCTATAATATTTATTCAGCTGTTCTATGGACATTCACAGAAGCTTCCTCTAGTTAGCTCATATATGTAATTGATCTTTTCAACAATAATATAAACCAAGAACAGTCTACATGACGTTCTAGGTCCATCCACATCTTGACAAGTGACCCACTTTGGTTCCTTTTTTGACTGAGTAAAATTCCATTGTATATATGTACCCCCATCTTCTTTATCCATTCCTCTACTGAGGTATATTTAAATTGCTTCCATGTCCTAGCTATTGTAAATAGTGCTGCAATGAACATTGGGGTGCAAGTGTCTTTTTGAATTATGGTTTTCTCTGGGTATATGTCTAAGGCTGAGGTTACATGGATGGATCTAGAGTATGTCATACAGAATGAAGTAAGTCAGAGAGAGAAAAACAAATATCCCATATTAACATATATATGTGGAATTTACAAACATGGTATAGATGACCTTATTTGCAAAGCAGAAATAGAGACACAGACATAGAGAATCAGTCTACGGAAATCAGGCTAGAAAGGAAAACAGGGTGGGGTGGGCTGGGGAGGGGGTGGATGGGAGGATTTAGGAGACTGGGATTGACACAGTCACTATTGATACTATGTATAAAATAGACCCCTGATGGGACCATACTGTATAGCACAGAGAACTCTACTTAAGGCACTGTGGTGTCCTAAATAAGAGGGAAATCCAGAAGGGAGGGTATGAATGTGCATGTATGGCTGTGCGGTAGAAGCTGGCACAGCACTGTGAAACAACCAGCTGTTGTTGCTGTTCAGCCCCTGAGTCACGTCTGATTGTGACCTCACGGACTAGCGCACCCCAGGCTCCTCTGTCCGTCACTGTCTCCCAGAGTTGGCTTGAAATTCAGAAAAGCAACTAGACTGCAATAAAAACTAATTAATTAGAAAAGGACTCTTAGAACAATGGGAAAAAAAACCAAGGACAGGATGACATCTAGTAACTTTTTGTTTACTGATACATGAATAAACAACTTACATGAACTCTTTGACTACACAATGTAAGAAGATGCAGTCACAGGATTTCAGTGGGGATTCATTCACATTTATTCTGCTGGCTTTGTTATTTTGTGATAGATCCCTGAACACAAGTTCTACAGGATGTAGTATCCTAAAAAAAAGGTGTCTCTGTAGCACACACATGGGAAATGCTGTATTTGATACTCAACTCAGAGATTTACAGTGTATATTAGCAACGTGAAGGCTCTTCAGTCCTGGGGTTAGACAAAATGAAACCACTTGGATTTAGGTTAGCTTTGAGTTTCCCAAATTTGTGTGAATGGAGAAATCTTTTCATGCATAACATTCATTCCCTTCCAAGAAAGAGGACTGGGATGCTGGGGGTGTGGTACTCACTTGGGGTGGTCCTGCTGGAATAAGGGGGGCAACATTTCTGTTCTTGTTACTAAGCTTGTGTGCCACTGAATACCCATAGACCTGTACCACCAAAAACATCCTCACATTATAGCAACTTAATTTGATATCGATAAAAATCAGAAATAAAAGAGCTGCTCTAGAACCATGCAAAAGGATGGGAGTAGAGAATACGTAGGAGCACTGGCTGACTCACTCTAAATGTAGGCATGCATGCTTATTCGCTGAGTTGTGTCTGACTCTTCTTTGTGACCAGGTTCTTCAGTGCATGGGACTTTCCTGGCAAGAATACTGGACTAGATTTTCATTTCCTTCTCCAGGGGATCTTCCTGATCCAGGGATGGAACCTGTGTCTCTTGCGTCTCCTGCATTGGCAGGCGGATTCTTGACCACTGAGTCCCCTGGAAATCCCACAATAAATATCCCTCATTCCTAAATGCACCTGTCTTGTGATCTCATACATCCACCTCCTACCCCCATACTTTGTTCACAGAGGACTTCACAAACCAGAGAGATAACGTCACAGAAGAAGGATTTATAGCCATCTGCCTACGGTTTCATCTCTTTCATTACCCAATGAGCTGCTTATGGAAGAATTCTCAGTGCAGGTTCTCAAACAGAGGAAACTCATAGGCTGAATTTCACTTCAAGTGTTCCAAGTTGATTTTCTTCCTAGTATCTACCAGCTCAGCCAAGCTCTGGTTTCCACTGGGCAGTTCTGATTCTAATTTATATTAGTGATGTGAGCTTTGAATACCAGTGGCTCTTTTCTGACTTAGGTGACTGGCTCCCCAAGTTCTGATTTTGCTTATATAAAACCTGGACACGAAAGAGCCACTTTCACAGCTAAAATTAACCTCAGATTGCAGGTAACTTGAGGAAGCTTGGGGCTGTCTGGACTATCATTCAATCTAACCTTCTAACACATATCATAGGACCCTAAATTATATGTCAGGGGTCTGAGTTTGGTCCAGATCTTGCAAGACCCCAGTCTCCCTTGTGTTTAGGAGATAATCTCCTTCCCTAGGTGTAAGACGACTTATGGCAGTCCTTACTAACAACAGTAATGACACCTTTCATTAAAATGTAATTGTCTCTTCATTTGTCCTCACTTTGAGACAGATTTTTAATAGTATTTATTTATACAACATAATATCTAGGTCACAGCTTATTTTTTTTAAGTTTCTGCCCTTACATCTTGGTATTTTTTCATAATAAATATATTTTCTTTTATACTGTTATTTTTGGCCACACCATGCAGCATGTGAGATCTCAGTTCCCTGACTGGGGATCGAACTTGTGCCCCTCCCAGTGGAAGTGCAGAGTCCTAACCAATGGACAACCCAGGAAGTCTTAAATTTTTATAGTAGTCAGAATTCCAATTTCAATTTTGGCTTCATTATTGGAACCCAAAGATAATGATAAATTATTTTAATAAAAATTGGTTGTGTTTTAGGTATTTCTCCAAATTCCCTAGCTAGTGAAAATATTCCTCCTATGAACTGTAAAAATAGTTTGGGCTATATAACATTGCCTGTTTTTTTTCTTAACTAACCACAGTGGACATTTCATATAAAATTGTTGGCATTATTCATGTATCCAGAATTCCAGTGTTTATATTGTAGGCTAATGTTGTGTGTGTACAGCTAAAACATAAAGGATTTATACTTTAATAAATTTAAAACTTTGATGAGTATGTTTGTGCTATCCTAAAAAAGAATTAACAACTATTATAATTATACGGGCCCTCCATATGGTGATAGATAGAAAAACAGAAAAGATGTGAAGATAAAGATAAAATAAAGATATAAAGGCAGAAGCAAAATAAAAAGTGAGCCTGGAGACCAAATACAGACCAAAGTTTATTTCCTGTAATCCCACTCAATGAAAATGACTAAATATTAGATTGGAGCTGATGACACATTTATTACAGGCAACACTTAATGGTGCAAAATTCTAGGAAAAGAAAAAAAGCTAGATGGTTCTTTGGCAGTTTCTTTATTGTAATGGGATTTCACTTGTAGCAAAGGAGGAAGATACGGCAAATGGAAGAGACTGCAGGGGTGATTGAAAAAGGCAGGAACATATTAGACACAGACTTTCTCTAGATCAGTGGCCCTAAAGCCCAGCAAAGTGTCTGGTGTTCGAATTTTCTTATCTAAACAGTTGTAGTTTTTGAAAACTTGAAGTGTGCATTCGACTTCAGAAATCTGATTTTCCTGGTTGTCTGCTCTCATTGCAGTGAAATTTGGCGACAGGAGAGCTATTCCCTTAGTAAGGATGACTTCTTAGCAGTGTCAGCTTCTAGAATGGACATTACAGGCTTTGCCCTGGCATCGGGTGGGGCTGATTCAGCATGATCTGAAAGGATCACTCAAGAACCTACACTTTGGTCTACAAAGAGCTTAATTATTACAGTGCAATGACTGTGGTCAGCACTATCGAAACAAACCAAACCAATCCATGAAAATCTAAGCCAAGCATCACTTCAAAACACAGAAGTTCCATCAACAGAGGAATGACTAAAGAAGATGTGAGTCATAGACGCAATGGAATATTACTCAGCCATAAAGAGGGACGAAACTGGGCCACCTGCAGAGACATGGATGGATACAGAGACTGTCATTCAGAGTAAAGTGAGTCAGGAAAAGAAAAACAGATGCCGTATACTAATGCATATGTGTGGAATCTTGAAAAATGGTATAGATGATCTTATTTGCAAACTGGAAATAGAAACACAGATGTAGAGAACAAACGTATGGAACCAGGAGGGGAAGGGGGTAGAATGAACGGGGAGATTGTGACCGACATACATGCACTATTAATATTTTGTATAAAATGGATAACTAATGAGAACCTATTGTGTAGTTCAGGGAACCCTACTCAGTCCTCTGTGGTGAACTAAATGGGAAGGAACCAGAGATCAACTTGCCAACATCTGTTGGATCGTAGAAAAAGCAAGAGAGTTCCAGAAAAACATCTATTTCTGCTTTATTGACTATGCCAAAGCCTTTGACTGTGTGGATCACCACATCATCTCTGAAAGAGATGGGAATACCAGACCACCTGACCCGCCTCTTGAGAAACCTGTATGCAGGTCAGGAAACAACAGTTAGAACTGGACATGGAACAACAGACTGGTTCTAAATAGGAAAAGGAGTACATCAAGGCTGTATATTGTCACCCTGCTTATTTAACTTTTATGCAGAGTATATCATGAGAAACGCTGGGCTAGATGAAGCACAAGCTGGAATTAAGATTGCCAGGAGAAATATCAACAACCTCAGATATGCAGATGACACCACCCTTATGGCAGAAAGTGAAGAAGAACTAAAGAGCCTCTTGATGAAAGTGAAAGAGGAGAGTGAAAAAGTTGGCTTAAAGCTCAACATTCAGAAAACTAAGATCATGGCATCCAGTCCCATTACTTCATGGCAAATAGAT
>SJYQ01005003.1:390488-452552 GCA_006410935.1 Redunca redunca
AAAAATGATGGCTCAGCCACGACACCAGCTGTGATCATCACTGTCCTTACCCCTGGATTCTGCCTCGTCCCACTTTGTGAGAAGGAAAACTGGCTCTGCGTTCCCCGGAGTCAATGGTACACAGGCCTGGCTCAGGATGCAAAGACGAGCTCCAGACCGATTTCTCTAGACGGTCCTGAACAGCAGCAGAAAGCCCAGGTGTCTTCCTGGGGATACTCTCTCACGTGACCGAGAAGAGAAAGTCAAGTTCAAATTCTGTCCTCGTGAATTTCAGGAGTGTTAATAGATTTCATTCGAGAGAATACCTCTGAGTAGAAGGTCATGGCTCTCTCCGGGAAGTGAGTGATGGTGAAGGGTGTCTACCTTGGAGATGAAAAACTGAGCTCTGCACGCTGCAGGGAAGCAGAGGAAACTGCAAGGCGCACCTCCACCCGTCCAGGGAGGTGATGCACACGGGGCGGCCGGGACACCGATTCTGTCATCTTTACCTCCCTACCAATGGCAAGACATAAAAAGCGCTTCCTGTCCGTGCCCGGCCCCCCCCCCCCCNCACGGGGCGGCCGGGACACCGATTCTGTCATCTTTACCTCCCTACCAATGGCAAGACATAAAAAGCGCTTCCTGTCCGTGCCCGGCCCCCCCCCCCCATATAAAAGGCATTATGCCAGGCTCTGGGTTTACAGCCAGGCCACTAACAACCAAGGGGCTTCTCATCTACCCACGGGAGGGATGGAAGGCGTGTAGAGTTAGAAGGACAGGAAGCATATGTCAATACTGTGACTGTGCTCATTGGGAGGGCAATAAAAACAGGAAAATCAAATCTATCCAATTGCTCGATCCTGTGGAAGAGGTCTGAATGTGCCTCAATAAATGCAGATCAGTCTGATTTTCATCCCAGTAGAATTAACTGGGGGGCTTCCCTGATAGCTCAGTTGGTAAAGAATCCATCTGCAATGCAGAAGATCCTGGTTTGATTCCTGGGTTGGATAGATCCACTGGAGAAGGGATAGGCTATCCACTCCAGTGTTCTTCGGCTTCCCTTGTGGCTCAGCTGGCAAAGAATCTGGCTGCAGTGCAGGAGACCTGGTTTGATCCCTGGGTTGGGAAGATCCCCTGGAGAAGAGAAAGGCTACCCACTCTAGTATTCTTGCCTGGAGAATTCCATGGACTGTATGGACCATGGGGTTGCAAATGGTGGCTCAGACGGTAAACAGTCTGCCTGCAGTGTGGGAGACCCAGGTTCGATTCCCTGGGTTGGGAAGATCCCCTGGAGAAGGAAATGGCAACCTACTCCAGTATTCTTGCCTGGAAAATCCCATATGGATGGGGGAGCCTGGCAGACTACAGTCCATGGGGTTGCAGAGAGTCAGACACGACTGAGCGACCACTTCTTCTTAGAATTAACTGGGAGCATGTGCCCGTGTGTCACTCTGCCTCTGACCACATCCGTGGCACCCCCTCCCTTACCAGATGAAACACACACTCATCTGGCCTGGCCATCCGAACCCCTGCAGGTCACGGGAGCTCTCTCCTCCCTCTGGGTGACCCTCTTGTAATTCTGTGAACACTGCACAGGAATCAAGTCTCTGGGGCATAACTTCTATTATTCCTGCTATTGTTCCTCTGTGGTTTGTCCTTTTGTCTGGTTACCTCTGACTTGTCCAGGCTCAGCTCGGGGGTCACATAGTTCAGGAGGTTGCTCCAGCATCCTCCTTTCCCAAAGATGCTTCAGTTCCCCTGCCCCCTCCAATCCAAGCCTACTACTTAGAGAACGCAAGGGTCTGTTCACCTCAGTAACCTCCTTGAGGACCTTATCACCTGAGCTCCTGGTACCTGGGACTAGCCTGGATTGAGGCAGGCATTCCACAAACACTGCGCTGAACAACACTACCCAACTCCTGCATCTAAACAGGAGCCATGAGCAAAGCACAACCTGTTCAACCCCAACCAATGCAAATGCCAGTAAGGCAGCCCAAAATAGGACTTAAAACTGAAGCACATGCTCTTCTCCAAGTGAAGGGAGTTGCTTTCAGAGCTTTGAATGATCTTGAATGCTAGTCCCAAATTTAACGTGATGTTGTATTTTTACCATCAAAATCTTGCAGGCATATATTTTTCGGTAGTGTGTTGAGTTGCCTGGGAAACCACAAGTGTCTAAGCAGAGCAAGAGAAATGATTTGAAGAGAACTGGTCACAGGAGGGCTTTAGGAGCGTTCTCTCTTGGTGCCAGCAGCCACCCAAGGGATGCCCATCATACACATGTGAGCTGTTGGAACTTCCCCCATGCCCTGGGGTGAGCCCACAGGGAGAGGATGGTGTGCTGACTCAAGCAAGGGTGAGGGGGTACAGCATGACCACTTGCAGGGCCCGCACTTGCTGTTTCCAGCTCAAGTCATCTGGCCTCACAAGCAGGGCTTTGAAGGGCTTCCTAGTCAAACCACCTAGTCAGGGTGGTTTCTGGAATTATCAGACAAAGATAGGAGTTAATAATGCTGTTGAGGAGAAGTGGGGTTTGCCAGGGCTTTTGGGGAGATGTCTGTACCAAAAGTGGAGTCATTTCCCTCAGTTTTAGCATTATGGCTCTTTGGGGCTCTGTTCAGGTCAGTTCAGTTGCTCAGTCGTGTCTGACTCTTTGTGACCCCATGAACTGCAGCACGCCAGGCCTCCCTGTCTATCACCAACTCCCGGAGTTTACTCAAACTCACGTCCATTGAGTCGGTGATGCCATCCAGCCATGTCATCCTCTGTTATCCCCTTCTCCTCCCACCCTCAATCTTTTCCAGCATCAGGGTCTTTTCCAATGAGTCAGTTCTTCCCATCAGGTGGCCAAAGTATTGGAGTTTCAGCTTCAACATCAGTCCTTCCAGTGAACACACAGGACTGATCTCTTTTAGGATGGACTGGTTGGATCTCCTTGCAGTCCAAGGGACTCTCAAGAGTCTTCTCCAACACCACAGTTCAAAAGCATCAATTCTTCAGTGCTCAGCTTTCTTCACAGTCCAACTCTCACATCCATACATGACCGGCTGCACCATGCTTTACCATGGTGGGGGTTGGGGGGGAATTTCCTATATGCTGGATGGCCAGCAGCACCCCTGGCCTATACATACTAGATGCCAGGAGCAGACCCACTATACCGACAAAAAGCATCTTCAGATTTGGCCAAATAGTGCCTGCGGCGGGGGTGGGGGGGGTGCGGGTGCAGCATGGCACCTTGTTGAGAGTCACTGCTCCAGAGACTCAGGAGGACGGTGTACTAACACATCTTCATCATCTTGGGCTGCTGTGTGACATAATAATACAGACTGGGCAGCTTAGCTGAAGCGGGCAGTCCAAGATCAAGGTGCTGGTAGGAGGGTTCCTGGCATTCCAGGTCTGTAGACAGCACTTTTCTCTGTGTGCTCACATGACCTTTCCCTGATTGTGCATCCTCTCTTTATAAGGGCACTAATCCCATCAGGAGTGTCTTGCCCTCATGATCTCATCCAAGCATAATCACTTCCTAATGGTCCCATCTCTGCATACAGTCAAACTGGGGGTGAAGGCTTCACTGGGTGGATTCTGGAGGGGGGGACACAAATGGTTTACCTTATAACACCAGGTAACCAGGCTTCCCGAGGGGCTCAGAGGTAAAAAAAATCCACCAGCTATGCAGGAGCCGCAAAAGATGTGGGTTCCATCCCTGAGTTGGGAAGATCCCCTGGAGGAGGAAATGGCAACCCACTCCAGTATTCTTGCCTGGAGAATCCCCACGGACAGAGGAGCCTGCAGGCTACAGCCCATGGAGTTTCATGGAATCGGACATGATTGAAGTGACTTAGCACACACCAGGGAATCCCTAGAGATGGGTGAAGGTGAGTCGCTTTCTAAACATCACGGGACAGTCATAGCAAGTTACTGATGAGAGGATTCTGTTTGCTAACATCTCCCTGTGTGTTTTCCATACTTCTCGGTAACCTCATGAGCCCCTGGAACTTCATGCCTCATGGGCTTTGTGTGATTAGAGGGGCAGACATGGGCTGTGATTTGGTGTAACTGACATAACACAAATTGCTTGTCAAAACTCCTTTCTCACTTGTCTCCAGAGTGTAATATAAGAAAAATAAATGTCTAAACATGCATTGGCATGGACGGTGTACTAACTTTCAATCTGACAAATAGAAATGTTAAGACTTGTCAAATGTGTTGTGATAACTCCCTTGCTCACCAGCCGCAGGGAAATAGCACCCTCCCCAAGAAGACCCCAGGGAGCCCTTGCGTTTTTTTCATGCACAAGGCACATTCGCCATCTACCAATGCAAGGCTTCCCACGTGGCTCAGTGGGTAAAGAAGCCACTGGCAAGGCAGGAGATGCAGGCAGACGCGGGTTCAATTCCCAGGTCAGGAAGATCCCCTCGAGGAGGGCACGGCAACCCACTCCAGTATTCTCGCCTGGAGAATCCCATGGATAGAACAGCATGGCGGGCTACAGCCCATAGGGTCGCACAGAGTCGGACACGACAAAAGTGTCTGAGCCACATGCATGCAATGCAATGCTGATGTACGCGTCCATCCCTTATCCACAAGGCCGCCTAAAATTCCCTCAAGTCTGGAAATACTTGCCATTTTCCAGACAGTCCCTTGGGCACGTATGTGTTCAATGAATAATTGGCTTTAAGACCAATTACTGTGCAAAAGGAACATAAAGAGTGCTTTTTCCTTAAGCAAGGATTATCTCACTGTGTATCTCTCCTGGAAGTTGGTCATTTCATTTAAATATGAAATTTGTCGGCCCTAGCTATTGAGTCTTAGTGAAAATATACAGTGTTTTCCCCTGTGTGATTACAGACTGCAGTTAACAAATAACAGTGGAGATATTTCCAGTGCCAGGCACATAATGGGGTCCAACGAATGTTCAATGAAAGAATCTAATGACTTCAATAAAGCACCTTTTCAATAATGTCTTCTTAGCAATTTGTTTTTTCAGTGGTTTAGACAATAGAATTGTGTGCGTGTTATCAGTCTGTGGAGTTCTCACTGAACGCTCTTTTTCCTTCCCTCTCTACCAAACTCTGATGTATTTCTTTCTTCTTTCATGTATTTCTCTCCTCTTTCTTCACTGAGGTCTACTGGTCCCTAGACCTTAAGACCAAGAATTCATGAATACTTTTTTTGCCAGAAACCATACTTAGGGGTATCCAGCAACTCAGGTCCCAGTGGAAAACAGATCCACAGAGACAGCAAATTATGCTTGCTCTTTCCTGTGGGCTAACACTCTGGTTGGGCTCCTCAGGTGACTCAGTGGTAATGAACCCGCCTGCCAATACAGAAGACACAGGAGAGGCAGGTTCAGTCCCTGGGTCAGGAAGAGACCCTGGAGAAGGAAGCAGCAACCCACTCCAGTATTCTTGCCTGAAAAATTCCATGGACAGAGGAGCATGGTGGGCTGTATTCTGGGGGGGGTGGGGGTCCCAAAGAGTCAGGCATGACTGAGCAGCTGAGCACACACATGTCCCCAACACCTTGGTTCTTATATTTTCTGCACAGTTGGCACCCCCTGCTACAGACTGGGCTAGCTCTTGATAGAGAAGGGGGGGGTGGAAATCTATGGCAGATAATTTACTCCAAATCACCTGGTTATGTTTAGTTTTATTTCAACTGTAACTATAATGCAATTTTAAAATAACACTTAAAATCAGAGCTTTGTTACAAGTTTCACATATATCCCCACGGAGAGACGCAATGTACAAATGGACAGTGGTCAGACCACATATAAAGGCAGAACTTTGATCCACAACCTGAAGCGATGTGCCCAGGAAAACAGCCTTTTATAGAGTAAACTCAGGAAGCCAGCCTGCTCTAAGGTAGACTTACAGGAAAGTCACGTTATCTCTCGTGACAATCCGGAAAGCTAAACAGTCACTTCTGGAACAACTGTCCTCAAATGGCTAGTACTTGATTAATAACGGGTAGCTTGAGCTTCCCAGGTGGCGCAGTGGTAAAGGATCTGCCTGTCTGTGCAGGAGACATAAGAGATGCGGTTTCAACCCCTGGGTTGGGAAGATTCCCCTCGAGGTGGAAGTGGCAACCCACCCCAGTATACTAGCCTGGAAAATCCCATGGACAGAGGAGCCTGGCGGGCTGCAGTCTATGGGGTCACAAAGAGTCAACTTGAGGCCCAGCTGAAAACCAACCAGAGAAAGTCAAACACGCACCCCTCGTTAATCACACGGGATGGTCCACTTCTCCTTGACCCTCCTCCAGCTTCCTCAGGCCAGCAACCTCTCGCCGGGGCCGCTGGAAGTCTCCCCTTTTCTCTGCTATGAAGCTTTCCAACCACCCTGCCTGCCTATGAGTCTCAGCCAAACACAAGTGATGGTGGCTAACTCCCCTGCTACAACATGCTTAGGACAGACAGCCTTTGCTTTTCTCATTTGGTTGGTCTTTGCTCATTTCTAGATCACCCACTCCACCAGCGTGAGCAGGTGTGCATTCTTAGGCAAACCTCCTGGTGGGCTGGTAGCTCTCCTTCCCAAGGGTCTCAAGGAGGTTCTTTATTAAAATATGCTGCCATCTCTAGGATGGACGTAGAACATGCAGAAAGATAAAAGAGCGAATTGAAATTGAAGAGCATTCTGGACGGGAGATAAGCAATTGCCCATACTACAACCTGGCAGGACAAGGAGCCTGTGAAAGATGGACACACAACTAACTCCATGGTTGACTTCACTCATCGTGGTAGGGAGTGCAGGTGAATGGACCAGAACCTGGGCCTTGATGGACAGGAGCTTCAGCCACACGGTGAATCACAGGTTCAATCCATGCATTTGAAACTTCTCCTGGTATGCCTACTTCTAGTGGGGAAAAGAGTGAGAAATCGAAAACACAGACCTTTAACACTAATAAATAAGTCTGTAGGGTATATGGAAATGTTCTAACATTAGGAAATCAAGATAAGAGATTTTTTTTAATGATAACTGAGACATTCCTCTCTGCTCTTATAGAATTAGATTTTTTGTTTGTAGCTACAGAGTCTGTAATGTGTAAAGCCTGTGAACTTAAAGCATGACACTAGTTGTTTGTTCATTCAACAAATATCTATTGATAGTCTGAGATTTTCTTGGCCTTGTTGTTCAGCCACTAAGTCGTGTCTGACTCTTGCAGACCCATGGGGTATAGGCTGCTAGGCTCCTCTGCCCATGGGATTACCCAAGCCATACCCTCCTCCAGAGGATCTTCCTGACCCATGGATAGAATTCACCGCTCTTATGTTTCCTGCATTGACAGGCTGGTTCTTTACCACTAGTGCCACATGGGAAGCTGCAAGCAAACTTCTAGAGAGTGCCATACTGAGTGAAATAAGTCAGACAGAGAAGGAAAATTAGCATATGATATCCCTTACAGGTGGAATCTCAAAAGAAATTATACAGATGAAGCTACTTACAAAACAGAAAGAGTCTCATAGACTTAGGGAACAATCCTATGGTTGCCAAGGGGAAGGATGGGGGAAGGGATAGTGAGGGAGTTTGGGATGGACATGGACACACTGCTATACTGAAAATGTGTAACCAGCAAGGACCTAGTGTGTAGCACAGGGAACTCTGCTCAGTGCTGTGTGGCAGCCTGGATGGGAGGGGAGTTTGGGGGAGAATGGATACATGTATAGCTGAGTTCCTTCGCTGTTCACCTGAAACTGTCGTAACATTGTTAACTGGCTATATCCCAATACAAAATAAAAAGTTAAGAAAAACAAGCTTCCAGAAGACCTGATGTCACCTCACCCTCCTGAGGCACTGGCAAAGCTCCATTGAGTGGTGCCATCCTTTGCCAAACTGAGCAGGAAATAGCCTGGTTTCAGTAACAGCTGTGCTAATGAGATTGGGGGAACCAGCCTCGGAAGCCATTTGCCCTTTGCCTTCATTAGGTATGCTATAAAAATGATCAATATTATATAACACTTGTGCTGCTGCTAAGTCACTTCAGTCGTGTCCGACTCTGTGCAACCCCATAGACAGCAGCCCACCAGGCTCCCCTGTCTCTGGGATTCCCCAGGCAGGAACACTGGAGTGGGTTGCCATTTCCTTCTCCAATGCATGAAAGTGAAAAGTGAAAGGGAAGTTGCTCAGTCATGTCTGACCCTTAGCATGGACTGCAGCCTACCAGGCTCCTCCATCCATGGGATTTTCCAGGCAAGAGTACTGGAGTGGGGTGCCATTGCCTTCTCTGATATAACACTTAAGTTTTGTCTATTTTCATTAACAAAGTGTTACTTTTGGTCTGTGCCTACAGCACTTTTCGCCTCCCATGAGTTGACTTATATTTTTTTTATTCAGACTACACAAGACACACATAGGACAGCAATTTGGTTTTAGATTCAATCAGCCTCTTAACGATATGACTGGATGTACACAGTCATCCGAAAGTTTCAAAGAGAAGTTAGAACAGGAAAACAGTGACAAGCAACTGGCTGTAACGCTCACTGCCAAGCCAGCTTCACCTCATATGGCTTGTCGATTTGGTCTCATTTGAAACTTACACTAAAGGTGCTTTTCTTTTTTTCTTGTCAAATAATTTCTTTCCAGGCTTCGATGGTTTTGTAAGTGGAGGCAAGCTTATCAAAGAAGTATCAGAGGAAAAGAAAAAGCTTAAATGGTGCTATGAGTGAAATAGATGAATTTCAATGTCTGTAGGAGGAGGCTGAGCTCTTTGGTGTAAAGCAGAGCAGATTCAATACCAAAGAAGGAATTCAACTACACTGGAAAATGCAGTCAAATCCATCCAGGGAATTCTCATCTCAAAGGATTTGCCTAAAAATGTGCATTTTACCTGTGATTTTTTGTGGTTCACTGGAGACATCATGAGATGGTCCTTTTTGTTGCACTACAAAGATGGTACGCTGCTGCTGCTGCTGCCAAGTCGCTTCAGTCGTGTCTGACTCTGTGTGACCCCACAGACAGCAGCCCACCAGGCTCCCCCGTCCCTGGGATTCTCCAGGCAAGAACACTGGAGTGGGTGGCCATTTCTCTCCAGGCAAGGACACTGGAGTGGGTTGCCATTTCCTTCTCCAATGCATGAAAGTGAAAAGTGAAAGGGAAGTCGCTCAGTCATGTCCGACTCTTCGCGACCCCATGGACTGCGGACAGCGGCATATCAAAGAGACGTGGATGGATTCCTTGGAGGGTGTGAGCAAGCGAGTGAGTGAAAGTCGCTCAGTCGTGTCCAACTCTTTGCGACCCCGTGGACTATACAGTCCATGGAACTCTCCAGGCCAGAATACTGGCGTGGGTAGCCTTTCCCTTCTCCAGGGGATCTTCCCGACCCAAGGATCGAACCCAGGTCTCTCACATTGCAGGCGGATTCTTTACCAGCTGCGCCACAGGTACCGGGTCACAGAACGCATTTGGTCTGCTCCTTTGCACTCTTTGTACTCGTGTGTCTGAATCTGTTTCAGGCATGCTTGTTTTGGTCGTTAAGCCTTAGAGTTCTTGGCATTCTTTCCTTTTAAAATGAATGAATAACAAAACAGGTTCTTTCTTTTTATCAAGCTCTACACATGTGCAGGTGAATGTCATCGTAGGTACCCAGGCTTCCAGCTCCTTGTGTCATTTCCAGTTCTTCATCGCCCACGCTTTCCCTCAGTGGCCCATTATTTGCCAGTGGGCGCCTTGGGAGAACAGAGATATGATGGCACAATAGACAGTCTTCGTGAAAGGAGTATGTTTTTCATTGGGAAAAAATTGTAAGCATCTGCATAAAAAAAGATTTGTGTCTACAATAAAGTGAAAAGTGGGCTTTGGAAAAAAAGGCCTCATTGCAATAGGCCTGAGACAACTTTAAACTGAGAACTTTTAACCTGTTTCTCATAGAACAGACGCACTAATAACCATTGCCTAGGAGCCCCCATTGGACTGGGAGGAACCCACGCAGGTGTAAAAGCAGGTCAGACACTCTACTAGAACTAATAGTAGTTAGAACTAGTGGCGCTGCTGTTGCCATGAGGCATAAGACTGGTGATGACTCAGTTAACTGGTGTTTAGTTCAGGGTCTCACATATGGTTCCAAGTACTCTTTATGTCTTTATTTCTCACGACTGTCCTATGAGATCGACACTGTGTTTATCTCCATTTCAAACACGAAGAATCAAAGACACAGAGAAGGGGAAGTAACCTGCCCAAGTGATTTAAGCAAGAAAGTGAATAATAATACCTCCGATCACTGAGCCAGAAATAAAAGGTCAGCAAGGAGAAGCAAGTCAGCTAGAGAAAGACAAACATCACATGAAGCTACTTAGATGTGGAATCTAAAAAATGACATAAATGAACTGACTTACGACACAGAGACCGACTCAGAGACTTAGAAAACAAACTTACGGTTACCAAAGGAAAAAGGTGGTAAGGCGGAGAATAAATTACAAGGTTGTGATGAACATATACACACCATTATGTATACAATTGATAACCAACAAGGACCTATTGTATAGCACGGGGAGCTCTACTCAGTATTCTGTAATAACCTATATGGATAAAGGATCTGAAAGAGAATGGATATATGCATAACTAAACCACTTTGCTGTACATCTGAAACTAATGCAACACTGTAAGTCAACTATACACCAATATAAAATTAAAATAAAATTTAAAAAGGTCATCCACAGGAAGAGATACTAAAAGGTAATATCAGAGCTACCAAGGGCAAGAAACACATTTCCAGTTCCCTTCATCAGGGGTCCCCTGCAAAACCCCATCTCATGGTTCCAGCCCACATGTATCAACTCTCAGGCCCACCTCCCAACCTCTGAATCACTATTTCCTCCCTTGGAAAGAGAACTCACCCCTGGTCTGGCTCTGCTGTGAGTGAAGTTTGTAAAAGCTGAAGGCTTGCTACATAGTAAATACTATTTTCTAGATGATTCAGGGTCTCTGTGAGAGGCATCATTTATTTTTCTGTATTAAAAGAATATTATCGTAAAGAGCTATTTGCACCACTCTGCTGTTTAGTCACTAAGTCCTGTTTGACTCTTCCATGACCCCATGGACTGTAGCCTGCCAGGTCCTCTGTCCATGGGATATCCCAGGCAAGAATACTAGAGTGGGTTGCCATTTCTTCCTCCAGGGGATCTTCCCATCCCAGGGATCGAACTCACGTCCTCTGCATCTCCCTGCACTGAAGGTGGAGTCTTTACCACTAGGCCACTAGGGAGGCCTTGCCCCACACTAAGTGGTTCCAGTTAGTTCTGTGTTTACACGTATCCCAAAAGTAGAGACATTGCCTTCACATCCTATAGTCTATTTTTGGTGTATTACTTTTAACGTACTCTCCAAGGTTCATCAGTAGACTGAGAGCTTTGAATTGGTTTTTGAGAGAAGGCATGGGTTTTCTAACAGCTACTTGGCTGGCTGAAGCTTTAGTGATGAGAACCATCAGAGCTGCTACCCGTCACATGAATGCTGGCTGAGGTCTGTGCGCGCATGCTAAGTTGCTTCAGTCGTGTCCAGCTCTGTGTGGCCCCATGGACTGTAGCCCACCAGGCTCCTCTGTCCATGGGATTCTCCAGGCAGGAAAAGTGGGTTGCCATGCCTCCTCCAGGGCATCTTCCCCACCCAGGGATTGAACCCGCATCTCTTACGTCTCCTGAACTGGCAGGCAGGTTTCCACTAGCGCCACCTGGGAAGCCTGGCTTGAGGTCTGGCAAGACCTAAATCATCTCTTTCCCACCATAGGCTTGACTGAGGAAAGAATGAAGTGGAAAGGTCTGAGAAAATGGGATTAAGGACATAGGAACTGGAGCTACAAGTAAGGCTCTCTAAACAAATACCACGACAATATTAAACGGACACAGCGGAATGACATAAAGATTATTTTAAACGGGAGGCATCTGGGATTCAGAGACAAGCCTTTCAGAGCCCCTCTTATCTGACTAATCGCAGAGCTTTTTGAGAAGGAAGCTGCCATCAATCCTCTCTCTGGGGAGCTTCCAGCCAAGAAGAAGAATGACCATTAGTATGGTGATGAGAAACTGCATATATACACGTTATAGAAGCTAGCAGACCCTCCATTTACTCCCCCGGAAGCCCGTTTCCTCCTCCTTTCCACTATTATGCTGAAATTTAAACCATTACTCTTGGTTTTTCGGTGAATTACTCACATTATTGAGTACCCTGCACGCATATGAATAGATACTGTCTTCTCTCCTGCGACTCCATTGTCAATTAACTCGCATTCCCTCTCATTGCCCCTGACCACTAAGACCCAAGTTGGCAGAATAGTTTTTCTCCCACAATCTGATCTGAAGCCAGTTTCTGGGTATATCGAGGCAAGCCAGTGGTGGCTGTTTTAGAGGTTGACTGTGCTTGGTGGTACCATACTAAGCAGTCTTTTGGCTTTGGAGAAAGAATACCCATGGAATGAAGAGCAAAGGCTGGAGAGGTTGAACTGCTACTGGCCCACATGTGAGACTGCTGGGGATGGTGATACGTATCAGGACCACAGAGAGGAATGCCACTACCGCCTGGCCAGACAGGGCTCATGGTGGGCTCACCGATGGGAGGGCAACTCCACCACCAAGTTGCCGTTGAGCTGGTTTCCTGGCTGCAGAAAGAAGTTGGTGCCCAGGGTCACAGCACAAGTGGTCGTGTGTGTTCTTAGACACACCAGCTCTTGAGGATTGGGTCCTGGGCTGGGGACCCTAAGCCATGGAGCTAGGACTGGGCTGTCTCCCACAATTCTGCCTTTGCTAAGCATATGCTGGAATCAAAATTAGGTGCCTTAGAGAAGGAAGTGGCAACCCACTTCAGTATTCTTGCCTGAAAAAGTCCATGGACAGAGGAGCCTGGCGGGCTGCAGTCCATGGGGTCACATGACTGAACGCGCGTGCATGAGGGTGGAGGGAGATGGGTGGGGAGCAATAAACTGGTGGAACTAAAAAAAAAAAAAATAGGTGTCTGAGCAACAGATTTTATCTCTGAGAATAAGTCCTTCACATCTCAATATTATTAGTGAATCTTCTGTTGAGAATTTAAATACATGCCATCTTTAAATCATAGCCTCCCAGGTGGCTCAGACGTAAAGAATCTGCTTGCAATGCAGGAGACCCAGGTTTGATCCTTGGGTTGGGAAGATTCCTTGGAGAAGGGGGTGGTAACCTACTCCAGTATTCTTGCTGGGAGAATTCCACGGACAGGGGAGCCTGGTGCGCTACAGTCCATGGGGTCGCAAAGAGTGGGACACGACTGAGCGACTAACACTTGCACTTTCAATCATAGCACCTAGCATGAAGCCTTTAATGTGGTTATCACTCAGTGAATATCACTGCCTGAGCTAACTTGGGTTATTACTAAAGAAATATTGGAAAACAGACTTACAGATATTGAAAAACTTATGGTTACCAAAGGGGAAATGTGGGGAGAGAGGGATAAATTAAGAGTTTGGGATTAACGTACACACACTACTTACTATATATAAGATAGATAACTAACAAGGGCCTACTGTATAACACAGGGAACTCAATATTCTGTGATAACCTATGTGAGAAAAGAATCTGAAAACGGACGGACACACGTGGAAGTGGATCACTTTGCCGTATACCTGAAACTAACACAATACTGCAAGTCAACTATAGTCTAACAAAATTTAAGGAAAGAAATATCGACCAGCGAGAGGCAGAATACACTTAAACGAATCTGGGAAAAGTTTAGTTTTACTCCTATATTTAATGTGTTCTAGAATCTGATATCGGAGAAGGCAATGGCACCCCACTCCAGTACTCTTGCCTGCAAAATCCCATGGGTGGAGGCGCCTGGTAGGCTGCAGTCCATGGGGTCGCTAGAAGTTGGACACGACTGAGCGAGTGACTTCACTGTCACTTTTCACTTTCCTGCATTGGAGAAGGAAATGGCAGCCCACTCCAGTGTTCTTGCCTGGAGAATCCCAGGGACGGGGGAGCTTGGTGGTCTGCCGTCTCCGGGGTCGCACAGAGTCGGACACGACTGAAGCGACTTAGCAGCAGCAGAATATGACAGAGTTTATATCAGTTCAGGTCAGTCGCTCGGTAGTGTCCGACTCTTTGTGACCCCATGGACAGCCTCAAGCCAGGCTTCTCTGTCCATCACCAACTCCTGGAGCTTGCTCAAACTTGTTCATCCAATCGGTGATGCCATCACCGTATTTCAAAATAATGACATTTCCTCTCTAACTTGTTTGTATTTTTTTCAAAGTCCCTGATTGTTTCATTGTTTTTAGTTTTTTTACATTTTGTTTTAATAAGACCCATATGTTACAGTTGGTCAATCAGTCTCTTAAATTTCTTTTTATTTTTTTAAGTTTCTTTTTAAAATTGAATTATAGTTGATTCACAATTTGTGTTAGTTTCCGGTTACAGCAAAGTGATTTTGTTATACATATACATATTTTCCTTTTTTCAATTATTTTCCATTATAGGTTATTACAAGATATTGACTATGGTTCCCTCTGTTACAAGTAAATCCTCATTGTGTATCTATTTTACACATAGCAATATGCAACTGCTAATCCCATACTCCCCATTTATCCCTCCACCACTTTGCCTTTGGTAACCATGTTTTCTTCTACAAAAATAAGAAATTCTTCACTAATTTGTGTGTCGTCCTTGCACAAGGGTCAGCTAATCTTCTCTGTATCATTTCAATTTTAGTGCATGTATTGTATAAGTGAGCACTGCTTCTGTATTTTAAATTCGTGGGCTCCTTGAACAACCTTAGTGGCACTTAAGACCTAAGTCTTCTGAAGATACTAATGCCCTTTAGTAAATCAACATTTAGGGTACAGTGCAAAGTGGCCCAGCAAGCATGAAAAGGGCAGTACGTGTTCATAAGAGGAAATCACTGGCTTAGTGGGAGCTAACACATAGAGGGCACAGGATCTCTGCCCTGACTGGTGTTAGAACTGCCTGTGGAGCTTTGGAGACAGAGAGATGATTGGGCTCCACACCAGGGACTTGGCCTTAAGAAGTCTGGGGTCAAGTCAGGACATGTGTCCAGGCTGTTCCCAAATGGGATTCCATGTTGAACCTTGCTCAATTAACCTCGGTGTGTGGAGTCCCTGCTTGGGCTGTATTGCTGGGACATATGTCTATTTATATACTTATGACTTTACCCTTTACCCTGCATTATGGAAAACCACACGCCTCTGCCAACACCCTCCCTCTAGCCTCTGGGTATATGGCAGCTGTCTCAGGGTGCTATCAAGACCAGAGAACAGCCTCATTCATGGAGCAGCTAGGAAACTAGAGGAAACAGAAAGCTTACAGGGAGAGTATGGACTGCTTAACCGGGTGGGCTGGGTGGCCCATCAGCACCACAGAGCTGGGTCTCAGCTATGAGCAAACAAACGTGCAGATGCTGTTGGGAATTTGAAAGCAGAACCACCATGACTCCCCATTTTTGCCTGCGTCACAGGAATCTCTCAAAACAGCCTGGGAAGAAAAATCACATTGCTTACGAAAACTCTGGTGGCCTACAAAACCCAGTTATATATAATATTAAGAAAATCATTCACCCACAGTCAACTAAAATTCAAATGAATGAAAACAGTACTCAATTTATAAGAAAAAGTCACAAAACGCTCTGCTTCCGATATCAATATCTATATCCACGTGCGTGGGCTCAGTGCCTCAGTCATGTCCCACTGTTTGTGACCCCAAGGACTGCAGCCCGCCAGGCTCCTCTGTTTATGGGATTCTCCAGGCAAGAATACTGGAGTGGGTTGCCATTTCCTCCTCCAGGGGATCTTCCTGACCCGGGGATCGAACCTACATCTCCTGTGTCTCCTGTACTGGAGGCAGATTCTTAACCACTGGACCACCACAGAAGTCATCTCTATATCTGTACCCATCTCTATCTATCTATAAAGAGAACTAACTTAGTTGAACCTTACTTAGAATTGCAAAAGAAAGAAGAAGCAAAATATATATTTTTTCCTGCCAAATAAGGTAAGCTTGGCTACAAGTGTCTCCAGTGGTCTTCTATCAATTAGATTTATATTTCTTGGAAGCATTTCTGACACTATAGGTTATTCTCACTTGTAAATGTTTGACAAACTCTCCTGCCAAGACCTGCACACAAGCGAAAAGTGGAAGATAAGTTTCACTACCAGCCCGTTTGTATGGATGGTATCAAGGGGAGGTAGCTACTCCTGCTGAGTTTATAAATGTACTAGCAAACAAGCAATTCCATGCATTTTCATTAAAATATACTCCACGGATAAATAACTTGGCATTTCACACATGTATCCCTAAAACAATTTCTGCCACATGGAAAACTGAACAAGACAGAGTGAGTAGGTATACTGTCTTATTCGCAGGGATTCATTGATTCCCAGAAGCACTATGATAAGGGATGACTGCACACACACACAAATTACTTGATAGATGAAAATTTCAGTAGTAAAATGTGACTATTCAGAATAAAGAGCTGTAGGAAATAAAAGCAAAGCAAATAATACCCAAGGAGAGAGTCTAGATCAGTGGATGGAAATCCACACTGCTCATCCATCTCAGCTGACCAACCCTCTCCCCATCCCACTGCTACGTCTTCTCCTGGGGTGGATCTATAGGCCTGATACCTCAACAGCAGCTGAATGTTGTGTCTGTTAGTTGCTAAGTCATGTTTGACTCTTTGCAACCCCAAGGACTGTAGGCTTGGGCACCGCCGGGCACCTCCGTCCCTGGGATTTTCCAGGCAAGAATACTGGAGTGGATTGTCATTTCCTGCTCCAGAGTGTCTTCTGGACCCAGGAATCAAACGCGCAGCTCCTAATGTGTTCCCCTGCATTGCAGGCAGATTCTTTACCACTGAGCTACCAGGGAAGTTGTGTATGAATAAGCTTTACTTACTGTCCCTAAACAAGTAAGACAAACTCCAAAGTGCTCCACAGATATGACCTACAGATAATTCTAAAATTATTTGAATGCATGTGGTCTTATATTTGTCAGTAGCACTCACAAAAGAAACAATACTATCTCTTGTCTGTTTTACTCGAAGGGGAAAAGAAAGAATACAATTATGGAAGAAACCTATCTTTAGTTAATGAGCCAAGAAATGCCTGTCCACCTGTGGCTAGGCATTTTATTTTTGGATTAGGCTTCCTGTAGCTGCTTCTGCATTTAGGGAATTAAAATAATTGGACCATGACTTTAAATATCTTATTTCCCCCACTGGTGATACACCTATGAATATATCAGCTATGAGTATCATAACTGATCTCCTCCATTTTCTACCAGGCATTTCCTCTTTTGTATCTAACAGACATTTCAAACTTTTAGCCCTAAGCATAAGTCCTGATTCTATTAGCTTGTGTTCAGTTTCCCTTTCCTATCTATAGTGTTTTGCATCCCATTCATTGAGGTCTGCTGGCTCCGCCCCCTTTGCTACAGCTCTGGAACATGATACCATGATCTCCTTCCCAGACTCTGAAGTCAAGCCCTCATTGACTTTCTTGCTTTCTGACAGTCTGGTCTCTGACCGGCAACCAGAGAGGACTTCAAGGACCATAAATCCCACCATGTTCATACAGCCACAAATCTTCAGGTACCCTCTCTAGGCTTAAAGGTTTCTTTTCACTCACTGTCACCACCTCCAACCGCTCCTGCCTCATTTACTGTTTGTAAATCACTGACCTTCTCACCACCTTAGGCACAGGCTGAGCTCCCTTCTGCAGCACAGTTTTTGTCCTGCCACTTCTTTTGCCCAGAAAACGCTTTCTCCAGATAGTTTAACATCTGGCTCTTGTCCATCGCTGAGGATTTGCTTGGGTGTCACCTGGTAGAGGCCTTTCCTGACCACTCACTCAACAGTTTCCTCCCCTTGTCACACTCCAATCCTGTAAACTATTTTGGGCATATCCAATGCAGAAGGTGAATACTGTTTGCTTCCTTTTGTAACTGTTTGCATTCTTGGACCATACAGTCCAGAAGGCAGGAACTTTGATGCTCTACTGGAATGAGCACATAGTAGGCACACAATTTATTGTTGTTGTTCAGCCACTAAGTCGAGATGGACTCTTTGCAACCCCATGGACTGAAGTACGCTAAGCTTCCCTGTCCTTCAGTATCTCTTTGAGCTTGTTCAAACTCATGTCCATTAAGTCAGAGATGCCATCTAACCATCTCATCTTTGCCACCACCTTCTCCTTTTGCCTTCAATCTTTCCCAGCATCAGGGTCTTTTCCCATGAGTCTTCATATCAGGTCGCCAAAGTACTGGAGCTTCAGCTTAATCATCAGTCCTTCCAATGAATATTCAGGGTTGATTTCCAGTAAAATTGCCTGGTTGGATCTTCTTGCAGTCCAAAGGACTCTCAAAGAGTCTTCTCCAACACCACAGTTCAAAAGCATCAATTCTTCAGCACTCAGCCTTCTTTACGTCCAACTCTCACATCCATACAAGACTACTGGAAAAATCATAACTTTGACCAGATGGACCTTTCTTGGCAAAGTAATGTCTCTGCTTTTTAATAAGCTGTCTAGGTTTGCCATAGCTTTCCTTCCAAGGAGTGAGTGTCTTTTAATTTCATGGCTGCAGTCACCATTCTTAGTGATTTTGGAGCCCAAGAAAATAAAATCTGTCACTGTTTCCACTCTTTTCCCATCTATTTGCCATGAAGTGATGGGACCGATGGGATTGATGCCATGATAAATATTGGCCAAATGATGAATGAGGAGATAATTAATTCCACATTTCCAAAGTCAGCAGACAAGGAGAGAATTATGCTCACCCCTTGAAGCATCCAGCTATTTCTTAGTACAATATCTTGGCAACTGTATTAAACCATCACATCAGACATTTATGGTATGAGGACTGAATTGTGGAGCTTCCAGTCTGAGAGCCACACTTCTTTCTATTTAATTAGTCCCCAGGAAGTTTCAAATACTCTGCTTATTGTCTCAATAATGATACTTTCTATGTAGATAAGAAATTATGATTGAGCATAAAATTCATACTGTAGTCTTAATTAGCTTCCAATGGAATCCTTAAATCTTGCCTGGTGTTTCTCAGCATGCAGTTGGCTGCTTTTCTCTATGTGGTAAAGCTCCCCCTAGGGAACCTCAGCTCAAAAATGGAGTGTGAGGAAACAGCTTGTCAAAACACAGCAAATCCATCAGAGAAGCACATTCTCCTAGCATCCACCCCTGGCCAGGTGGGAGCAATGGGAAGGTCATATCTAGAGTCCGCCAGGGTCAGGCTACCCTGCGACAGAGGTTTCCAAACTGGGTCCTACATGCCTGGGGACTTCGTGAAGATTCTCTGAGGGAATGCAGGGCTTGAGATTTTCAGGGGCTCCATATTTCAGATCCTTGGCTTCCCTATGCACTCTTCCAATAAACCTAATCTGTTTGAAAACCCACCCATGTGCATGTTCACTGGACAAAGTCAAGCCCCTCCCTGGTCCTGAGTGGCAAACATTCCCTGAGTCCATTCTGCTTAAAAATGGTCCAACTAGACATTTTCCCAAAGAAGATACCCAAACAGCCAGACTCACTGATTTGTCTAGTTAGACTACCTGGGACTCTAGGCAGCTGCCGTTTGTTTATTCTGTATCCAGTGGAAGCCAGGCCCTCAGCCTCCTTCCAGAAGCAGGAGCGGGTGGTTCGCAGATGACGCCTGGGTCAGAGCTGTGGTTGTTGCGGTCAGTGGTACTGGCTCTCTTCTGTGGTTTTGGTTTTCCTCCCCGATACTGCTCCCCAAATCCCTAAATCCTCTGCTCCGTCCTGCCCAGGGCCCACCTGCTCAGCTGGTTGGGGGTGACTCTGAGAGCCAGCTGGGAAGCTGCAAAGCAGGGCAGCTGAACATGCTGTCTTAGGCAGACATGGGAAGAAGACAAAGCCTGACTCAGCCAGTCTGTCCTTCCCGTTTGTGTCTGATTACCGTGGATGCAATCCTGTTTACACATAGGAGGTCACGCACCCTTTTACGATGGGCCTCCTTGCAAATTGTACTTAATTATGGAATACTTGGCATTCATTGTCTGTTGCTCACAGATCATTACTATCCAGCCGAGTAGCATAGCGCAGTCACTTGCTTACCATTTAAAATATTGACCCAGAGAGGTGCTCTGCTTTCGAATTCAAATGTTTTTAGTTTGGTTGTGGTCCTTTGCATCATGGAAAATAGGTAACTGAACAATTCCTCTACTTCCCTCTATAATGATGCTTCAGAAACAGTACCCTGTACCTTCATTCAAGAATTATCTTTGTCAGTATTCATCACCCACTCTACCTCTTTGTATCTCCTACCTCTTCTCCCCCAGCCTGGACCAGCAGTGAGAACTGGTGAGAAGGGAGCAGCATTGCTTCTTGGAGTAAGTAAGCGAGGTGTCACAGAGGAAGGTGTGTGTAACATTAGTATACAGCATCAGGTCAAATGAGGAATGTGCAATGAAGCCAACGGAGTAACTCCCTGGTCTCCCTATTGCCCAGCATTCCTTAGTTCAGTAGATTAGCATCCTGCCAAGAAATCAAGGTCAAAGGTGGGATCCTCAAGGGAAGCCATTAGCTTCTCCCCTTAGCTGATGCAGCCTTCACACCAAACCCCAGAGACCTCAGATTTGAAAGCAACTTAAAGCACACACTGCCTAGCATCACCTCTGCATATCAAAGAAAATACATTTTAATAAATCATCCAGGCAGAGGTATAAGGTAGCAGCCAAGGAGAGTATATTTGGAAAGTGATAAATAGCTTCAGCTCAGGAAAAAGCAGCTCTCAGAAAAGGTGATACTAACACTCTCATTTTTTGAAGGATGCTTTTGAGGCAGGGTTATATCTCAGAGTATTAATTTGTATATTTTCTATTTATTGTTCTTCTTCTTTGCTTGCTCACTGGCACCCTGTGGTCATTTTTTTCCTTCAACACTTGCAGGCTTCCCAAATGATGGAGAACTCAGATACCCTGAGTGGGGAAGGGTGGTCCCAAGGGGACACCCTACCACCATCAGAAAAACCAAGACAGTCCTTGTAGTCTTCTCAGTCCTGAGCTCTATCGTTAGCCTTACACTTGAATTTGATGTTTTTAACAGCTCTTTTGGAGAAGGCAATGGTACCCCACTCCAGTACTCTTGCCTGGAAAATCCCATGGACAGAGGAGCCTGGTAGGCTGCAGTCCATGGGCTCGCTAGGAGTCGGACACGACTGAGCGACTTCACTTCCACTTTTCACTTTCATGCATTGGAGATGGAAATGGCAACCCACTCCAGTGTTCTTGCCTGGAGAATCCCAGGGATGGGGGAGCCTGGTGGGCTGCCGTCTATGGGGGCGCACAGAGTCGGACATGACTGAAGCGACTTAGTAGCAGCAGCAGCAGCAGCAACAGCTCTTTGCACTCATCCTCATGATTCAACTAGTCTTTCGTTATAAGGGGCTTTATTAAATGGAAAAGTAAGGTTAGAATCCTTTGTCAAACTGAAGAGAGTCATGGCTTATTCAACTACATGGGTGTTATGAAAGATTATCCAACAACAAATAGCTGATGGGTTGTGCTAAGTCACTTCAGTCTGTCCGACTCTTTGTGATCCCATGGATTGTAGCTCGCCAGGCTCCTGTGTCCATGGGATTATACAGGCAAGAATACTGGTGTAGGTTGCCATTTCCTTCTCTAGGGAATCTTCCTGACCCAGGGATCGAACCCACATCTCTTAGGTCTCCTGCAGGCAGGTTCTTTACCACTAACCCCACCTGGGAAGCCTATGTATTTGCAAGAATTCACGCTTTGTTTTGACTCTAGCTATCAATTGCCTTAGTGGCAATGTTAACTGAAATCAGCTATTTCAAAGTCATTATCATTACATCCAATAATGTAAGGAGGAAGCTTGAATCAGAATCGTTGTTGGAAAAAAAAAAATGTCTGTGTCTCTTGCAATCAAAGAAAGAGAATGTCTCAGAGAAAAATACTCAGGGGATAATGACTTCAGGTTTAGACTGTAGTCATTATGAAACATTTCAAAATTAGGAGAAGACAGTTTTCCAGATTAGCAGGCTGTTTTTATTTCTGATGGGTCTTACGGAGCTTTCAAGCAGTAGTTCTCAACCCTGGCTAGATATTACAACCCCCCAGGAAGCTTAAAAATAAGTGCTAATAACTGAGTGTCTCTGGGGGTGGGCTTGGGTGACTCCAGGATACAACTGCAACCAAAGAATCACGGTCTTAAAAAGCGTTTTTCATCTGCTTTGGTTCACATAGCAAAAATAAGGCTTGGAGCTCTAGATTTAGGAATGTAGTATTGATGCTGTGTTCAAGGTGAGGAAAGAGAGTGAGAGTTGGCAAGCAAGTAAGTGTTAGTTCCTCAGTCATGTCCAACTCTTTGCGGCTCCATGGACTGTAGCCCGCCAGGCTCCTCTGTCCATGGGATTCTCCAGGCAAGAATGCTGGAGTGGGTTACCGTTTCCTTCTCCACTTACTTATTTACTTTTAGGTCTCATTTGTCAAAGATGTTATGCTATAGGTTATCACTGCAAACCAATATTGAATAATCAGGTAAATCGACAAATAACAATGGGAATTTAGTTATTGAAACCGCAATATTATGACTTCAATCTATTGTGCATTCAAATAAGTATAAGTATAAGATACTCATAAGTATCTGCTAGATGTTGGAACAGCCCTGTTCTGGGGCTTTCAGCAGCAATAAGTAAGTGTCTCCCCCCGGCTGCCCTGGAGCTCATATTCTAGCAGAACGATGCAACACCTCTCTGTGGCTGTGATCACGTTCACAGAAGTCGAGGCATTGTGAGGACTTTCAAAACATCCAAAAAAAAGAAAGAAAGAAAACAGAGAAAGATGTTTTTTTTCCTGTTCCTGAAGAGCTATCAGCTTGGGTGAGATGATACTACTGTATCTGAAGCGTTGTGCACTCATATGGGTCTTGTACTCAATATTCTTTATGTGCTAAATTTGGGGGAATATGTTGATCAACACATAGAGAGCACAAAACTAAAAACAGCGTTCTCAGGGAAGCTTTGTAAAAGGGGTGGAATCTTGCATATAGGATCCGCTGTTTCCGTTTTTCTAAATTCCATATATATGCATTAATATACTGTATTGGTGGTTCTCTTTCTGACTTACTTCACTCTGTATACAAGGCAGCAAAAGAGACACAGATGTAAAGAACAGACTTCTGGACTCTGTGGGAGATGGGGAGGGCAAGATGATTTGAGAGAATAGCACTGAAACATGTATGCTACTATATGTAAAAAATAGATGACCAGTGCAAGTTCGATGCACGAAGCAGGGCACTCAAAGCTGGTGCTCTGGGACGACCCAGGGGGATGGGGTGGGGAAGGAGGGCCCAGAAATAAATCATGNGGGAGGGGCATTCAGGATGGGGGACACAGGTGCACCTGTGACTGACTCATGTCGATGCATGGCAAAAGCCACCACAATACTGTAAAGTAATTAGCCTCCAATTAAAATAATTTTTTTTCTAAAAAAGGGAAGTAAAGGGGGTAGAACCTGAATTTGTCTTCGAGGATGGGTAAGCACTGGATCAAAGGGAGGTGTTGAAAGGGCAACTGTGGAAACTGGGGGTAGAAAAGCTCATGTGGAAAGAGAAGGGTAAGAGCAGGGACAGTGGGGAGAGAGCCCGGCTGGAAGGATGGCTGTGAACTAAGGAACCACAAGTACTGCGGTCGGATACACACTCTGAGGGTAAAATTGCTTAAGGTCTGAAAAATGTAGACAGTGCAGAGATCTAGACATCTCCTCTGACTAAGAAACACACAGCTGGGCTGTGATATACAGAGAAATATTCAGAATTTGTGTGTGCTCTGCTTCTCAAACCAACTAACTGGTGCTTAAATACTGACCATGCTCTTAAAACATTTGAATGCAGTGCTAAAAGCTGACTTTAACTAAAGCTCAGGTACAGTTAAAATACACATTAGATTAACTCAGCCCTCCACCTTAGCAGACCAATAGAAGTAATGGGGTGCTTTGGTGGGGCATGTATTACCTACAACTCTACTATTTTAAGACACAATATCTAGCATAAATAAGAAATCACAAGACATGCAAAGGAGCAGGAAAATATGACTGAAAATTAAGAGAAAGGATTGTCAATACAGGCAAATCCACAAATAACCCAGATAGCAGAATAATAGACAAGGAGTTTAACTACTATACAAATGCTAAGTATCGAGTGGGGAAATGGACAACATGTATCCAAAATAAGTAAATAAATAAATACATTCAGCAGAGAAATGGAAACTATAAGAAAGAACCATGTGGGAATTCTAGAACTGGAAAATACAGTTTAAGAAATAAAGAACTGATATGATAAGCTTTACAGAAGATTGACCCAGAACACAGCCTTGAAGTAGAGTAGAGGAGAAAAAGCCAAAGGAAAAGAAAGGAAGAAAATGAGGAAAGTTTTCTCTTAGAAACCATGACATATGAGTATTTCACATGCTTTGGAGGCCTGAGTACGATGAAGAGAGACATGTCCAGTCTAGGAAGTATGAAGACTCTTGGAGAAGCCTTAATACAAGCTGCTTATTGAAAAACAAAGTCAGGCAGCAGAGTTCACTTTGTGTCACTCATATCATGGAAACACTGAATATCCTTTACTGGGGGACTTTACAAAGGTTGAGGTGGCAGCTGTGATTTGATGGTGGGAACTCAGAAAGGGTGAGAGCGACAGAGTGATCCAGGCAGGAGACCATGGGCATGTGCTGGGCTCACCCTGCTGCAGGCTGAGATGGACGGGGACGTGCATATGAAGGGAAATGAATTAAAAAAAAAACAAAAACTCTCTGAAGAAGTATCAGCAAGACATCCTGATAGGTTTCCTGTCTAAGGATACAGAAAAGAAAGCAAGCCACCCACACTCCACCCAGCCCCCGGAGTATCCATTTCTGTTCATTTTCCATTTCTGGAAAAATGAGGGGAAATACAAAGCTAGGGTTTGGGTTAGAATGAGGAGCAAAGGGGAGGATGACCTGAAAGTTCACACTTCTGAGTTTCAGATAGAATGACAGAAAGCGGGTATCTTATGTTGGGCTGTGCAGGTGGGAGGCTTGTATCGGACAGAATTTCTAAACTGTTTCCTCAGCACATAGAAAATGCTAACATACCCTGCGGTCAGAGCTGAGCCCTGCTGGGGGCTACAGATCTAGGTGTTTGCTTTCCAGACCTTCCTACGGCCTAAGCACATCCAAGATTCAGCACGATCTGTGATCCATTTGTGGGGAGCTGTGGTCTGAGGAAGTGGGTTGAGGCACTGTTCCCTTCAGGAGACCCCTTAGTCCAAAATGATTTGCTGGTGAGAGCCTGTGGGTCTTCTCTCACACACGCCCTCTATTCTAACATTTGGAGAGTGACAAAGTGGCTAAATAGATGTTTCTCCAAAGAAGACATACAGATGGCCAACGGGCATATGAAGCGACACTCAACATCACTAATTATTAGAGAAATAAAAATCAAAACCACAATGGGGTGTCACCTCACACCAGTCAGAACTATTGTTTTAATTCCTAAGTCATGTCTGACTCTTTTGTGTCCTCATGGACTGTAGCCCACCTGGCTTCTCTGTCCATGGGATTCTCCAGGCAAGAATACTGGAGTGGGTTGCCATTGCCTTCTCCAGGGGACCTTCCTGATCTAGGGATCGAACTCTTGTCTCCTGCACGGGCAGGCAGATTCTTTGCTACTGAGCCACCTGGGAAGCTCTTTCAGGAGAATAGGACAGGTTAATCTTTCCCATTCTAAGCATTAAGAATAATAATTTACAACATTAACTCCTCAAAAAGAATAATAGTTATCAAACCTCTACAAATAATAAATGCTGGAGAGGGTGAGGAGAAAGGGGAACCCTCCTACACTGTTGGTGGAAATGTAAACTGGTGCAGCCACAATGGAGGTTCCTCCAAAAACTAAAAATAGAGCCACGATATGATCCTGCAATCCCACTCTTGGGCATAAACCCCTAAAAAGATGAAAACTTGAATCTGAAAGGACACATGCACCCGAGTGTTCATTATAGCACTATTTACAGGCCAGGGCACGGAATCAACCTAAGTGTCCATGGGCAGATGAGTGGATAAAGAAGATGGGGTTGCATATACAATGGAATATTACTCAGTCATAAAAAAGAATCCACATCAACATGGACGGAGCCGGAAACTATTGTGCTAAATGAAGTCAATCAGACAGATACTATATAGTATCACTTACACGCAGAATCTAAAATATAATAGAGGTGACTATTTATAAAACAGAAATAGACTCAAGACATAGAAAACAACTTATGGTTACCAATAGGGAAGGTGGAGGAGGGGTAAATCACTAATATGGGATTAACTGATACACACTACTATATAAAATATATAAACCACAAGGTCCTACTGTATAGCACAGGAAACTATATTCAATATCATAATAACTTAAAATAGAAAAAGAGTCTGAAAAAATGTATAACTGAATGACTTTGTTGTATACCTGAAACTAACACAGTATTGTAAATCAACTATCCTTCAATTTTCAAAAAGTAACCCCCTTGCCTCCCCCAAAAAGAAAAGAGTAATAAGGTCACTTATAATGAACCTGACTCACAGAAATACCAGGCAGTATTAGTCTATGAAGTTAATATTCAGTTAAAAAGTTTAAGGGACTTCTCTGATGGCTCAGACGGTAAAGCGTCTGTCTACAATGCAGGAGACCCGGGTTCGATCCCTGCGTCGGGAAGATCCGCTGGAGAAGGAAATGGCAATCCACTCCAGTACTATTGCCTGGAAAATCCCATGGACAGAGGAGCCTGGTAGGCTACAGTCCATGGGGTCGAAAAGAGTTGGACACGACGACTGAGTGTGTCTTCCCTTCCTTCCTTAAAAAGTTTAATACCACGTGCCATTTCATAGCTGTGACTCTCTGATGAGTAAATTAAACTGTTCAAGTCTGCAAATGAGGACCGTGGGAATTTCTTATCCTTTAATCTACCTTGAATACCCTCTAAGGTTGATGCTAGGATATTAGTGACTCCTAATGAAATCAACACTTTGTACATTACCATATGCCTGCACCAGCCGGGTCTGTACCGTCTCAAGTTCAGTTGCCCACATTAAATAGTCAGGATGAGAAACTGTGGCGTTCAAAGGATATTACATGTTTTCAGAAACAAGTCGTTTGTCTTTTATCATTCCATGCCAAAGCTGCTATTTTACCTGACATTGTTCAAAGATGTTACCGTATGCAAAACTGAATAGGGAATTTCATTTTAAGTTTGAAAAAATGAGTGTCTCAGACACGGTAAATTTTCATTAATTTTCTTGGTTCTAAGTGAAGGAATCTCTAAATTGCAACTAAGCGTTTTGAAAGAACTCTTAGGACTTTTTGAGGAGAGACTTCTGGGAACTGCCTGATTCTCTTGCTCTTTGATCCCAGTCTGGCAGAAGGGCTCTCTCTTCTCAAAGCATCTCAAGAAAAAGCCTTCTTTTTTTCAAGTGGCAAAATCTATAGCTCCTGGCCTGGATGCCCAGATGCTGGGGAAGCTGCCCCTCCAATCGGCCATCACCTTCTGGGTCTCTGGACTCTTCTGGGGCTCGCTGTGTCCTTTTTCCTGGCCTGACCCCTCACCCCTCTTCAGGGCCTGCCTCCTCCTCGTCTTACTGCCTCGTGCATCCTCCGGGTCAGAACCACTGGTTCATTCAATTTATGGTCTATGCACACACCCCTCCCCAGTTACATGTGTCCTTTTCTGCTCTGCAGTTCCTTGAGGTCCAGGATACCGAGTACAATCAAACACAAGGCAGAATGGCTAAGAGAGTATTCATTTTCAAACTTGCAAAGTGCTTTCTAATCTATTACTTTTAGTATTCCTGAGTAAAAATGATGACTTATTTCCACATGATGAAATGCCCCCTCCACCCACCCACTTCTGGTAAAGGGAAAATATAGCAGTTAACATGAAGAAGGAATATAACTTAAAAAACAAGATTCTGTTAAAGTCCTCTTTTCTACTTCTCAAGAACTGGGGTATTTGGGAGAGGTATTTCATTTCTAATGCATGCTCTCCTCTAAAGTTTTTTTTTTTCTGAAACTATTTGGCATTAAAATAAATACTGAAATGGTCCAAGTAAAGTTAGGTCTTTTTTTTTTTTCTCTTTTCTTTGCGGTCTTTAAGCAGAGGTCCTGAAGTCTGAATCAGCTGCAAATTGCTCAGTCAGTTTTGCCTTTTCCCCACATGGAGTATTTCCAAGGGGCCAATCGTTAAGTCTTGTTTAATAAAATAATCATTGGCTCTTCAATTTATTTACCATTTGCCCTTCCAAGAATTCTTATCTGCCAGACACAGCCGCCAAAATTCCCCAACAGGTGTCTGAAGTTAATTAACAAAGAACCCAAGCCTTTGCTGGAAAGGGAGGCAGCATTCATGAGATTAGGCTCTGGGGTTTGGGAGATGAGGGCTCTAACGCAGGCGCTTAATCTGAAGATACCAAGTTTTGGCCAAAGCACGCAGCTCTCTGGCTGCTAGAATTTGGCTCCAGAAATCAAGTTATTAAAAATGAGTCAGTAAAGGGTGCTCTGAAAAAAGACCTTGTCTGGGAAAGCGGGCTTCTTTTAAAAATACTAATTGAAATTACATGTGTTTTAATTAAAACAACATCTGCCAGGGTCTGAAGAAACATGTTTTGAAATGCAGAGAAGGTATGCCTCTAAACATGTCCTCAAACCTACTTAATAAAGTAAAGCTTACACATTTCCCAGGAATAAAAATAACACACTGCCTCCCAGGTTGCAAGAGGTTTCCAGAGACTCGAGTCTTTCTCTGGGCACAGGTAGGGTTCCCAGGGTCGGAAATGCAGATAGAGAAGGTGCCCACGAGGCTGTGGTGAGTGGCCTGTGAGAGGTCTGCTCCAGGAGCGGATACCCACATCCCAGGGGGCTCTGCTACATGGAAGCCACTGGCATGAGCTGAGAAAGTAATAAAACACACCCACGTGTGTACTTAAAAGGTAGTGCCATACCTTTTAAGAGCCCTAGGAGACGCTGTGAATACAGTGTGGTATTCTGAATACACAGAGGATGAAGACCAGGACGTGTTTCATTCCTATTGCTGGTTCAGTTGCTAAGTTGTGTCTGGCTCCTTGCGACCCCATGGACTGCAGCACGCCAGGCTTCCTTGTCCTTCACTATCTCCCAGTTTGCTCAAACTCATGCCATTGAGTTGGTGATGCCATCCAACCATCTCATGCTTTGCTGCCCACTTCTCCCGCCCTCAATCTCTCCTAGCTTGAGGGTGTTTTCCAATGAGTTGGCTAAAGAATTTAGACAAACTGTGAGGCATGATCTCCTAAGCAGCATCTGGAATGCAGCTTCATGGAGATGGAGCACAGACTTAGGCATTTATCCTGGTCAGGAAGATCCCCTGGTGAAGGGAATGGCAATCCACTCCAGTATTCTTGCCTGGAGAATCCCATGGACAGAGGAGCCCAGCAGGTTACAGTCCATGTGGTCACAAAGGGTGGACACGACTGAGCAACTCCCACCAGCATGTCCTCATGATTCAAGAACTGGGTAAAATCTATCCCAAAGTATGGAGGAAGATCGCGCTGCCTGCTGTCTCTTCAGTCATGTCTGACTCTTTGCGACCCCATGGACTGTAGCCCCCAGGTTCCTCTGTCCATGGGATTCTCCAGGCAAGAATACTGGAGTGGGTTGCCATTTCTTTCTCCAGAGGATCTTCCTGACCCAGGGATCACACCCATGTCTCCTGCACTGGCAGGCAGATTTTCTACCACTGGACTACCTGGTGAAGATCAGTGCCAGTAAGTCTAGAATTCCATGGGTACACACTTTGAAATTTCAGCTATGAGATCATTAAATAAAAGAGAATGTTTGCAAAGCAGCACAACGTTTAGGGCAGTTTGGATACAATGAAGGTTCCCCCACCCTTTTGCCCTCCCATGTCTCCAAACAAAAAAAGACATTTCTCACCATGTAAAGATCTGACACAAGGGCAGCGGTTGGGGGGAAGGGGTGATTCTCATTCCATCAACATTACCATTTTCTTTATTCTGTCTTCACTTCCACTTAAAGACAACATTTTTATGGTGCCCTTCAAATATTATCAGCAACCACTGTCTACAAAGAATCATCAGAGTGGTGAGATAAAATCTTTTATCTTAGTATTTCAAACAGATTAGGGCAAGAAAAAAAGCTAGGAAGGGAATGCCCTCCCTAGAATGAATGAAAGGGATGATCAGACAACCTTGAGGGGGGAGGGAAATAGCGGTAGATTTGATGCTTCAATACTCCTTAATTCCTGGGCAAGAAACTCCCTTTATTTTGTTTGTGATTTCGTGAGTGTGGGAAAGTGTGATGTCCACTGCTACATGACCCTGGAGATTTGGGGGTCCCTTCTCCTCCATCTCTCTTGGGGGACAGCAGTGTTTGGGAGCCAGCAGACTTCCCTGGGAAATAGCCCTTCCTGATGCCAGCAAGAGCTGGAGTCTGGCACTCCCCTTGAGGCTGGATCGGGTTGAGAAGGTGTTGGATAGAAGAAGCTCGGACAGTTGCTAAGGTGCAGAGACGATTGGCGCGATGTCAAGAATGGGTCAGATCATATGATTGTATGGAGGCATCCGTCTATGATTCCAAATATGGTGACCCAATCTCCAGATGATGACAGAGCACAGGGAAAGGATTGTGCAGGGCAGAGAGGATGTGACTACAGGACTGAGATGAGCTGGCGAAGGAAGGGCCAGGCTCACACAGCAGTGAAGGTCCCTCTCTTCAGTCCAGGGAGGGGAGCGAGGCAGCCAGGAAGATGCTCTCAGCGTTCCAGCCTGGCTGGCCTGCCTGAAAGGGTGGCAGGCAGCCATTTCCCAGGGAAGCGAAGGGAGGGTGCCCTGTGAGCTCTGCCAATACCACCCGCAGGGGTGTAGCAGTTCTTCCAACCTTTAGGAACTGTCAGGGCACACGCAGAAAGCATTGCTATTTCCCACCCAACCCAAGCCTCTTCCAAAGTGGCAACAGAATGAGTTTGACTCGAGTCCAGGATTTCTGGCAGCATCTGACCATCTTTCTTTCCTCTCTTCCTTGGATGCTGTGAAAAGAGCATCCTCTTCCCTGCCCTCTCTCTACGTGGGATTCCCCAAACCTCCTCTAGATCTGCTCTCCAGAATAAATAATCCACGTTACTCACCCACCAGAGAATTTGTTTAGCAAATATGTACTGAGCACAACAAAGGGCTAGGCACGGAAGGACATAGAAATAAATATGGCACCTGACTCCTGCTTATTATCTCATAGGGAGGAGATGCAATGCAATGCAGAAAACGAGAAAGACAGCACAAAAATAAAATTATAAAATGGAAATCTGCTTCCCCGGTGGCTCTGCTGTTGCTCAATCGCTCAGTTGTGCCCGACTGTTTGTGACCCCATGGACTGCAGCATGCCAGGCTTCCCTGTCATTCACCATCTTCCGAAGCTTGCACAGACTCATGTCCATTGAGTCGCTGATGCCATCCCACCATCCTTAGTCACCCCCTATTTCTCCTGCCCTCAAAGATAAATTAAAAGATTTTCTTAATCAAGTAGGTACCATCTACCTCTGTTCTGTGTTCAAGGAGCAGTGTTCATCGAGGCTCTGAGTGACGACTGGGGGGCGTGTGTGGGGGAAGGTGGGTAAATGCACAGAGATGAAAGAACAGGCCAGGGAAGGGAACTGCTCAGGTAAAGCTTTATGAGCAGGGACAATGGTACGAAGGCTGGTCTTGACGAAGAACTCATCGGAAAGAGTGGTTAGAGATAAGAGGCAGTTGGTGATACCACCCCGGTATCTTTCCTATCTAGTGTTCATATGTGAAATGCTTTTCGTGTTGTTAGAGTTTTGCTTGTTCACTTGATGGCAGAAGAAGCACCTGCCGTCTTCATCAGGAACTGTCAACGTGCTGAAATGGATGGCATTTTGGTAAACATGCTAGAGCAGGACAGTACTGTTTGTTCTTTTTGCCGAAGCTAATTATCACCATGAAAAAGAAACCCTTTCTGAATGATGAAATGACGCTTTACACAGGAGGATAATGAACATTTTTGGAAGGCTGCAAAGAAGTGGATGGATGTGCAGTCACGTGGACCACAGCACTACGTCATTCAGAAGAACACGAAGCTCTCCCCGTGGCCTACTTATCTCTCGTGGCAGAGACATCCACAGAGCCATGGGTGCAGCCTGAATGGGAAGACAGGGAGAGGCAGAAGATGTGACGCTCTTTTCAGGACTACCTTTTTTAAAAAATTAATTTTTTAGAAGAAACCAAATAGGAAATAAAAAATACCTGGAGACAAATGAAAATGAAAGCACAAAAATCCAAAACCCACGGGATGCAGCAAAAGCAGTTCTAAGAGGGAAGTTGATAGTAATACTATCCTACCTTAGGAAATCAGAAACACAAATAAACAACCTAATCTTACACATAAAGCAACTAGAGAAAGAATAAATAAGACAAAAAGCTAGCAGAGGAAATCATGAAGATCAGAGCAGAAATAAATGGCATAGAGACAAAGAAAACAATAGAAGAGATCAATGAAACTAATAGCTGATCTTTGAAAAGATAAAATTGATGAAACTTCAGCCAGATTCATCAAGAAAAAAAAAAGGAGAGGACTCAAATCAATAAAATTACAAGTGAAAAAGAAGTTAAAATGGACATCACAGAAATACAAAGGATCATAAGAGATTATTTATTGCAAGAGTCCCTGGGACTGCAAGGTGATCAAGCCAATCAATCCTAAAGGAAATCGATTGAATATTCATTGGAAGGACTGATGCTGAAGCTGAAGCTTCAATACTTGGGCTACCTGAAGCAAACAGCCAACCCACTGGGAAAGACCCTGATACTGGGAAAGACTGAGGGCAGGAGGAGAAGGGGGCAACACAGGATGAGATAGTTGGATGCCATCATCGACTCAATGGACAGGATATTGAGCCAAATCCAGGACACAGCAAAGGACAGGGAAGCCTGGTGTGGTGCAGTCCATGGAGTCACAAAGAGTCAGACACGACTTGGGGACTGAAAGACAACAACTATATGCCAATAAAATGAACAACTTGGAAGAAACGGACAAATTCTAAAAAGGTATAATCTACAAATTCTAAAATTATAAAAAGGTACAATCTCCTAAAATTGAACCAGGAAGAAACAGAAAATATGAACAGACCATCACAAGTGCTGAAATTGAATCTGTGATTTAAAAATTCCCAGCGAACAAAAGCCCAGGACCAGATGGTTTCACAGGCAAATTCTACCAACCATTTAGAGAAGAGCTGACATCTATCCTTCTCAAAATCTTCTGAAAAATGGCAGAGGAAAGAATACTTCCAAAGTCATTCTACGAGGCCACCATCACTCTGATACCAAAACCAAAGATACCACAAAAAAGGAAAATTATACACCAATACCACTTATGAACATAGATGCAAAAATCCTCAGCAAAATATTAGCAAACAGAATCTGACAGTACATTAGAAGGATCATACACCACGATCAAGTGGAATTTATTCTATCAGATCCTCATTAGAGCTTATGGGGTGGAGTAATTATTGTTCAACAGTTTATTTGAACTTTTTCGTATCATGGAGTCCAAGGAAGATGAACCATTCTTTAACCAGAGTTATGGTAGCTGTCCTTCCCTTCACCCTTAATTAAAAGAACAATCTAAGAAGAGATGTAATTCAAACTGGACCCCTGTGATGGAAACAACTGGATTCCTTTTGAAATTACGAGTGGCTATACATCTAGTAAACTTTAGTAGGATAGTGAACTGATTTTTGGATGATTTTCTTTATTAATATAAATCTTTTTCTTTAGTTAATATATATATTTTTTGGCTTACTTAAAGTTTTGCTGATTTGCAGTTCACTATAACATCTTGGCCAGACAGGAAGAAATCATTAATAATTCAGTTATTCATTCAGCAAATACTGTTGAATGCCTGGTATGGGTCAGGTGTTGTTCTAGGTACACGATCTACATCAGTAAACACAAAAGATGGAACCTCCTCCTCTCGGTAGGGTGGCATTCCAGTGCAGGGAGACGGGCAAGAAACAAGATAAATCAATAATATGTTCCATGTCAGAGGGTTATTAGTGCTGTGAAGATCAATAAAGCAGTAAAAGGGGGTAGGATTTCAAGAAAAGGCACCAGAAAAGGTTGTCTTGGGAAAGTAACCCTTGAGTAAAGACCTGAGGGGTTGAGGAATAACCGCATGGACATCTGAGGGAAGCGGAGATGGGGTGCGGGGAGCCGCATGTTCAAGGGCCCCGAGGCAGCCTCGTGGCTTAGGTCATGAAGGAACCACAGTGAAGCAGCGGCCAAGTGAGAAAGGCGGTGGGGCTGGAGAGGGAACAGAGCTGGATCGTTCAGAGCCGCGCCTGCCTGACAAGGACTTTACCTCCACACTGAGAGAAATGAGGAGCTGATGCAGGGTTTTAAAAGGAGAAAAGACACGCGGTACGGTTTTGACAGGACCATTCCGGCTGCTCCTTTGAGAGTAGGTGGTGGCACTGGGGTGGGGGGCAACGAGATCTGGAAAGTGGCCATGGTAATGACCCAGGTGAGAGAGGATGAGATTTGCCGGTGGGGAGGGACAAGGCAATGAAGATGAGAAGTGTCAGGTTCTGGGAAAATTCAGAAGGAAGCCAGACCTGCTGATGGATTGGGTATGAGAGTGCAGAATCAAAGGACCATTGCAAGGACAGGTCACCGCGGGGAAGCCTGTGGAAGGACTGGGCTTGGGAGAGCAGACAAGGAACTCAGGTCTGGAGATGTTGTATTTGAGATGCCTGTCAGACATCCTGTGCACGTGGTGGACAGACTATTGCAGGCAGAGATGTGAGATTCATGCCAGAGGTATCTACCTGGGAGTTTTCAGACTATCTTTAATACCAGGTCACCAAAGCTTTGGGGCTTCCCAGATGGCACAGGTGGTAAAGAACCCACCTGCCAATGCCGGTAGATGTAAGAGATGCGGGTTTGATCCCTGGGTCGGGAAGAGACTCTGGAGGAGGGCATGGCAACCCGCTCGAGAATTCTTGCCTGGAGAGCCCCATGGACAGAGGAGCCTGGCGAGGTATAGTCCATGGTGTCACGAAGAGTCAGACATGACTAAAGCCTTAGCATACATACACACCCCAAAGTTTTGATTAAGTTGATAGAGAAAAGTCCAAGTTCAATTTTGTTTTTGTTCTTGGTTCAAAGTCACTGCAGCTTTCTTTTCAATAGATAGTTCTGTATAGCATTGTCTCATAAAAACCCATTACTTTGATACAATATTTAAAGCAAAAGAGTTAGCAAAGGTCACATTTCCTTCCTCCTAGACAGAAGAGAAGAGAATAGTGTGCTATTTCGTTCAATTCTGCTTTTCTTACTCAAGGATAAAAGATATTGATTCCTTAAAGCCTATGACTGAGATATTTTCACTCCTATTTTTAAACGGCTGGCTCCCTTTCCTGTCTGGTGACATTTGAGTGTAAAGGCTTAATTTAACATGGGCAATATGGACTTCCAAATGTTCCTGCCTCAGAGACAGTTCTAGATAACTGACTTCCTGGAGAGAAGAGATGCCTTGAAGCTAGAAAATCAATCAATAGTTCCCTACTTTGTTATATTTTAATCCACCAAAAGAAATAAAACACACAAATGCACAACACCTAGTAGCTTGTATCCAAGTAGCAGAGTGATTAGCTATTGATTTTTCCTCCATGGTACAGAGGAGCGCTAGGATTTGATTGGAAGCCACTGCGCTCTCCTGTCTGAAACAAACAAGTAAGGAAAGGGAAAGCAAATACACAGAGGCCTAACAGTGTAGTTTAAATATGTAACATCTACCACCCACATTTAAATTCAAACTAAGTATAAATATCGAGTTGTGAGCTTATTTCATGCCTGATGATGCACTGCAAGCATAACAAATAACTGCATTTATTAGACAGAGATTTGAAATCTGGTCCCTGTGAATGAGTAAGTGGCTTAGAGACCCGCAAGGGCTTCCCTGGTGGCTCAAGCGGTAAAGAATCTGCCTACAATGCAGGAGACCAGGTTCCATCCTTGGGTCAGGAGGGTCCCCTGGAGAACGAAATAGCAACCCACTCCAGTATTCTTGCCTAGGAAATCTCATGGACAGAGGAGCCTGGCGGGCGACAGCCCACGGGGTCACAAAAGGGTTGGACATGATTTAGCCACTAAACCAAAAGAGACCTGCAAACACTTGATGTTTATTGGAGGATATGATGGGTATTGTGGGGTGGAAAGTGGCTGGCTTCCAGATCACCAAGAGCTTAGTATGTCACTCTCAGGAATCTGGATAGAGGAAATAGACCACTGTCTCTATGCATAATCTGTGTATGAAATTTGAACCCATGCCTGGTATTCCAGCTGCCCCAGGAATGGAGTCGTCCCTCTTCACTCACTCACCTGCTTCCCCCAGACCCCCTGAGGGCACATAACCAGAACCTTTGCCACGATGCGTGGTCTAGCTCCCTGCTGTCTGATCCCCGCTGATACCTATTACCTGCGTTCAAACTTGCCAGGCTTCATGCTGTATTGATCAACTACCCTACCGGAGTCGTCTCTTTCACCCCAGGAGGTCAGTAGTCTATGGGGAGGTCATGTCTCTCCCAGGGCAGATCCTGGTGGTTCATCAGTTCTCCAGGCATCAATCAGCCTTGGCCTGAGCATCCTCCCGATTACAGGAGGAGGGATCTAGAGCATCTCTTCAACCTGCACAACCTGGACTCCCATCACCCACTATGCACCAGGCACACCAGGCCCCCAGAGACCTTGAACCCACCATCAGCCTGCTCCCAGATGCCCTCTGGAGGGCTGTCTGCAGAGGCCGCTCCTCCAGCTTAGTCTTCCCCCAAAAGAACCACCGGGCCCTATCTCACTGGCTTCAAGTCTTTGCTCAAACGTTAGCTTCGCAACAGCTGTCACCGTGACTTTGGCCTCTCAAACCCACAATCCCTGACGTTAAATGAAAGAAGCCGGATGCAAAAGCTCACATCTTACATGATTCCATTTACATGAAATATCCAGGATAAGAAAATCCACAGAAACAAAAAGCAGACTGCTGGCTGCCAGGGGATGGGAGGAGGGGGAAATAGGGAGTGACTGCTTAGTGGGTGCAGGGTCTGGGGGCTTCCCAGTGGCACTGGTGGGAAAGAACCCATCTGCCAATACAGAAGAAAAAAGAGACACGAGTTCCATCTTGGAACTCTAGGAAGATCCCCTGGAGGAGGGCATGACAACCCACTCCAGAATTCTTGCCTGGAGAATCCCATGGACAGAGGAGCCCGGTGGGCTACAAGTCCATAAGGTCGCAAAGAGCTGGACACGACGGAAGTGACTTTGCACGCACAGGGTTTTCTTCAGGGTCACAAAAATGTTTTGGAACTTGACACAGGTCGCGGTCATACAACACTGTATAAATACTAAATGCCATCCGAAAGGTACATTTTAAAGTGATTAATTTTATGTTATGTAAATTTCACTTCAGTTTAAAAAGATTGCAACCTCACCAGTGACAGCGTGCCTGACCCAGCACCACTTTCCCCCATAGAACATTTCAACCACACCGTGGGATTCATGTGTGTCTCTTGTTGGTCGCCCCTGTCCAGAATGTAAACTCCACAAGGGCAACGCCTTCCTTCTGTTTTGATATCATCTCTAGGCCTAGAGGGCTTCCCCTGTAGCTCAGCAGTAAAGAATCCGCCTGCAATGCAGGAGACCTGGGTTCCATTCCTGGGTTGGGAAGATCCCCCTGGAGGAGGGAATGGCAACCCACTCCAGTATTCTGGCCTGGAGAATCCCATGGACAGAGGAGCCTGTCTGCAGGCGACAGTCCACTGTGTCACAAAGAGCTGGACATGACTGAGCACTCACGAACGCTAGGCACGGAACAGGCCTGGAACAAAGTAGGTCACAGACAAACATTTGCTGAATTGATAGACTTATGGATGATTTCTTTAATGCTTCATTAATGAAAGATCCTCCCTTTCTTGAATACTAAACTAAAGGGAGATGATTCTTGAAAAATAGGACTGGAGAGCCAATCTGGTCTAATGCAAAAATAAAATTTAACTCAGAGAGGAGAAGAGCCCCGCATCCTATTAGAATTCCAGTTCACAACATGGAAAGCAAACAAACAGCCTGGCAAGGATTTAGAGGATCAGGACAACGGTATCCAGTGCTCAGCAATGCGGTCGTTTTTAATTTGCAAGGATTAGGAATGTCAACAAGTTTCGCGTTTTCCTCTAAATTCTAAAAGATAAATTAGCGCATTGATTTCCGCTAGAAGGAGAGCTGGAAAAACAAGGTCTCTAACACATGCTCTGTTTCTGCACGCGCATATATGTTCTGCATGGGGGTTCAAACACAGGAAATGCATTATAGTTTGATGTAAAAGAAAAAAGTGGAGACGCGGTGAATCGGAAGGGACGTACCAATGAGCTCCTTATTCCTGACGTCCAAGGCCATGTTCCGGAGCGCGGTGGCCACTGCGCACACCACACGGTCATTGTCGATCCGCAGCAGCTCCACGAGGATGGGCAGGCCCTTCTCCTTCCGGACAGCAGCTCGGATATATACCGACCACTGCAAATGAGCGGAGGCCGAGGCGTTAGGAGCTGGGGTAGGTGGAAACCCTCCGAGCAAACACGCCTGCGGGTGTCCAGACTGTCATCCACAGGCGCCAAAAAGGTTGAATTATCAAGGCCTCCTTTAGAATAGGTTGAGCGTGTTAGACAGGTATTTAAAGGTTTTAACTTAATTTTGCCTCCAACATAGGATAGAGGGTTCAGGGTTAATCAGTTCATCACACTTCATTTCTCTGGTGCCAGCTTTCTCAGTCCAAGAGTTAGAAAAACATTTGTGTGGTGTCTTTGTACCTGATACTTTAAGATATGGAGGTTTGGGATAGGAAGGACTGGTTATTGACATGAAGAGGAAAAGAAATCCTGGAAAAAGTAGAAAATGATAAATGGCTGCACACAGGTGATTTAAAAAAAAACAAAGAAACTTGAATTTGGAAGTGGGGCAGAGATATCTTACAGAAATTACTGTCAATTAAGTTGTTTGTGGAATAATTAGGAGGAAATAAATTAGAAAACAGTATGGCTGAGGAGAGGTACATATGACATCAAAGACGAAGTGTGAAAGTTATAAAATTCAAAAAAATTAAAATATATTATATCCAGGGCCGTAATTCAATGTCTAATTTATAAGGTAAGCATACAATTTGTTTTGAGTTAGTGGTGGTTAGCCTTAGTAGAACACATCTAAGGCTTTTTATGGAAATGTATTTGTCATATCAGGGCAATAAAGCATTCAGATTTGTTGAACCAAACACAGGTAGGCTCAGGTTTTCTAGACATTCGAGTATACACACTTTATGCTCCTGTACCGTGTTCCAGAGAAGAACGTGTGCCACAGAAATCAACCAGTATAAGGGTTTAATCGGTTGCAACTTCATTTATGAGCTAAGAAAATGAAATTCATAACACGAGGTTCTGGATTCTGTGGCAGAGTCTTCCTGGGGACCACCGAAAGTGGACAGAGTCCCACCCTCCCCGCCGGGCCCCACCCCCCTTTCCCCATGGGGACAGGCACCCCAGAGCTGGCTCTCACCTGCGGCAGGCAGGGAGCCCCCTCTGGCAGTGAACGTAGGGCATATGCCATGCCTGCCACATCCTCAGCCCAGCCCTGCATGAAATATGAGATTAAAAAAACACGCAACTTCATCCTGTCCTATGTTAGAGAAGTCACATTCACATAGTTTCTTATCCCCATCAACGTGGACCGTTCACTTTCTCCTGACCCTACACTGTGGTTCAGACTCTAGGAGGTGTGAGGGGGTAGGGGAGCAGAGGGAATTCACGACAGCACCTCTTGACTGCAATTAACTATTTCATAGCCCCAGTCTCAGGAAGCAAAGGAATGGATGGTCAGAAAGTCATAGACATGGAAAAAAAAAAATCTCAGTGTTTGGAAACGGCTTCTCGAAATTTAGCTGTCAGGATGGGATATCCCTCCCAAGGAAAGGAGCTTCATGAAGCCAGTTCAAACTCTCCGTCACATCCATGGGAAATTTCATTTGCAATCTGACGTGCTGAGACATGATTTTCATCTGCCCCTCCACTATTGCTAAGCCTTCTGATTTCTGGGTCCAGGAGTAAACTAGACACCTGAGCTTCAGCAGCCCATTCACCGTTGGGTTCTTCCCTGAAACTAAGGAAAACGGAGCTCAGAGTGTGGAGGCCATGTTTCCATATGGTAGGATGAACATCAACAATGCTTTTAACGCTAGGGAGATAGTCTGCGTCTTTTGGGAGACCAGAGTGGATATTTTCGGAACTCAGGCAGGGAACTCTTTCCCAGAACCACCTCATCCTAGACTCCAGATGCTGGCTTGTCCATTTGTGGTCTCTTCTAATCCCCAAACTCCTGGGAGAGTGACACTACTGTTCTTATGTTATAGATGAGGAGATCTAGACACAAAGATGTTAAGCAACTGCCCACAGGTCTCCTGTGCCCCTTGATCCCGAGTCCTCTCCCTCTAACTCTGCTCTCCGTGATTCTGACTATGTTCCCTCCTCGCCATCATCTCATTGTCTCACCTAAACCTCTGCGCTCAGTCCTTCCCCTCCCTTCCATTCTTCCCAATATCGACAGAGGAGAATCTGGCCATGTTTGAAACAAACCAGGAAAGGTCCCCTATAACTTACTTTTTCCTCCTTAGAAGCCTAGATATTATATACCTTCCTGTTGGATGGAAAGATGGTTTGGTGTTTGTAAAATGATGAGTCCTTCAGCTTCGCCGAGAATTGATTTGAGAGGAATACAAATGGCTACGTATGACCAAAAACGTGCACGAGTTGTAGATATACTTTTCTGGTATGAGAAAATGGTACACAGTGATATGCTCTAAGTGAGAAGGGAAAAACAAGACAATGGGTTTGATCTTATGTGAGAGACACATAGAAAATAGCCTTTATTTTGAAAATTTTGGTTGTGTGTGAGTTTGTGTGGGTATGGAAAATCCCCAGTATTAGCTCAGCATGTGATGATTCACAATCAATTATTAACAATTCATTCAAAAGATGTTGCAAGCTTCTAAAGTTTTCTTGACATCCAAGGATTTAGGATAGTGATGCTTTTTAAAAACACAATTATTTATTTAACTTTTGGCCGCATCGTGTGGTATGTGGGGTTTTAGTTTCCTGATCAGGGATCGAACCTGTACCCCTTGAGTTAGAAGGCAGTCTTAACTACTAGGCCCTGGAGGACATCCCAGAATAGTGATGCTTTTTAAGTAGCAGCTGAGCAGTCTTGGAGCAGGTCATGTATAACCCACATGTGAACCTTTGTGTAACCCAATAAGAAGGAATAAAGGGGTGAAAAGAGAGAAAGGCATGATGCAATATTTGGGATATGGGGAATGTTTCCCAGGAGCACTGAACACAGAAGTGTGAGACTCATACAGAGTTTTTCCAAAAGAGAAGTGAGTTGCCTTGGGCAGCCCATGGGGGTGTTAGTAAAGTATATGAGTTGCCAAGAGCTTTGTAAGTGAAACAAAAGTAGAAACATCACTGGCGTGAAAACAGATGAACAAGAAACAAAAGGTTATGGTAATTCATTGTAACTGAGGTGGAAATCTTTGGACAGAACTTGATTTTTTTTGCAGACAGAAAGACAGCATCATTGTACTGAGCCCACCAGTGAGGAGGGAAGGGACAAAGCAGGTGTGGCTTTAGGAACGGTCCATGAGCTGAAGAGAGGATGTGTGATGATTCAAAAGGAGAAGAAGGAAGAAAAGGAAGGGGAGGGGAAGAATGAGAAAGAAGAGATGAAGGAGGAGGAGGAGGGAAAGAGAGGAAGGGGGAGGAGAGGGAAGAGGAGAAAAAGGAGGCGGAGGAGAGGAGTTAGGGGAGGAGGAGGAGGAAGACCTGGTTCAGGAGAAAACATGGCCCAGGCTAAGGGCCTGAGGCTGCAGAAGGATTAGTTGGCCAGTTGGTTGGGATGCACTAGAAAGGCAGGCATTGGACTATGACTACCTGGGTTAAGGAGAGGGTGTGCTTGCATCTCAAGGGAGCTCAACAGTGGGAAAGGCGGTCGTGGGCTGGGAGAGCATCTTGGACCAGAGATAGTCCAATCACCAACTGCCCCATCCCAGCTGAGAACCCAACAGGACAAGGAGGCTTGTCCTGGGCAAGAGGAAACACAGGAGAGAAGCTATCCCAGACAGAAATGAGTGCTCGATCTCCATTCCCTGCAGGGATATGCCGGTAAGAGCCCCAAGTTTAGTGCCAACCACAGAGGGCATGAGAAGATGAAGTCTGACAAATGTAGCTAAGTGGTAAGCTTGAAGGAGCTGAGAAATAGTTTGATTTGACTGAGTTTACAAGAAGTGTTCAGATGAAGTGCTTCCCCCCTGCCCCCACCTTTTATCACATCAGGCAAAACGAGGGCTCCAAGATGACTTTGAAAAGAGAACATTTCCGGCTGTGAACTTGCAGTCCTTTTCTGCTTCCTGCTTAGTAGATGATCGCCCTAAGAGGAGCCTTGGATGACCATATCTTCATGACACCTTAAAGATGGCAGAAGAGCTGTCAGCCTGGGGGAAATAATTCAAAGAGCGGAGCTTCCCTCCTCACATACCTTCCTTTACCTGTTACATCAGAGAAGGTAGCTTTTACCTCCTATCTTGTTTGAGCATTTGTGTATTTGGGGGGTCTCTTTGTTATAGCAGCAGCTGGAATTTGTCTAAATAATGAGATGTGCTAGTGTGTACAAAATGAACTCTAACCATTGAATTCTAGCCCTAGGTTTTAACTAGTGCTCTTGGAAGTATGCATGCTCATCTTTGACTTGTTCCTTGTAAAAATGACCCCTGGGATGCTCTTGTACCTTGTGTGTATACACCCCCTTGTGTGTATACACCCCCTTGTGTGTATACACCCCCTTGTGTGTATACACCCCCTTGTGTGTATACACCCCCTTGTGTGTATACACCCCCTTGTGTGTATACACCCCCTTGTGTGTATACACCCCCTTGTGTGTATACACCCCCTTGTGTGTATACACCCCCTTGTGTGTATACACCCCCTTGTGTGTATACACCCCCTTGTGTGTATACACCCCCTTGTGTGTATACACCCCCTTGTGTGTATACACCCCCTTGTGTGTATACACCCCCTTGTGTGTATACACCCCCTTGTGTGTATACACCCCCTTGTGTGTATACACCCCCTTGTGTGTATACACCCCCTTGTGTGTATACACCCCCTTGTGTGTATACACCCCCTTGTGTGTATACACCCCCTTGTGTGTATACACCCCCTTGTGTGTATACACCCCCTTGTGTGTATACACCCCCTTGTGTGTATACACCCCCTTGTGTGTATACACCCCCTTGTGTGTATACACCCCCTTGTGTGTATACACCCCCTTGTGTGTATACACCCCCTTGTGTGTATACACCCCCTTGTGTGTATACACCCCCTTGTGTGTATACACCCCCTTGTGTGTATACACCCCCTTGTGTGTATACACCCCCTTGTGTGTATACACCCCCTTGTGTGTATACACCCCCTTGTGTGTATACACCCCCTTGTGTGTATACACCCCCTTGTGTGTATACACCCCCTTGTGTGTATACACCCCCTTGTGTGTATACACCCCCTTGTGTGTATACACCCCCTTGTGTGTATACACCCCCTTGTGTGTATACACCCCCCTGTGTGTATACACCCCCTGTGTATATACACCCCCCTGTGTGTACACACCCCCTGTGTGTACACACCCCCTTGTGCATATACTCCTATTATGGCACCTCTCATGTATGTTTTTGGACTTTCTGTTTATATGTTTACTATTCTGAAAGGTACCTGAGGGAATTGCCAAGTCACATTCATCTCTTTATGTCAATTGTCTTCTAATTTCTGGCTCACAGACGGAAATTAAAAATGTTTAACTGGTAAAAGAAAATGTCAGGTTGATTTCTAGTACCAAGTGTGTGCTATTTAAGAACAGCATTTTCTCCACTGAAAGGGACTACATAAAAAGGACCAAGTGAAAGTTGCTCAGTTGTGTCTGACTCTTTGCGACCCCATGGACTATACAGTCCATGAAATTCTCCAGGCCAGAATACTGAAGTGGGTAGCCTTTCCCTTCTCCAGGGGATCTTCCCAACCCAGGGATCAAAGCCAGGTCCCTCGAATTGCAGGTGGATTCTTCACCAGATAAGCCACAAGGGAAGCCCAAGAATACTGGAGTGGGTAGCCTGCCTATCCCTTCTCCAGGGGATCTTCCCAAATGAGGAATTGAACCAGGGTCTCCTATATTGTGGGTGGATTCTTTACCAACTGAACTATCATGGAAGCCCCAAAAGGACCAAACCAACTGCAATTATAGACAGGACCAGTAAGCTGGAGATTCTTCTGGAGAAGGAAATGGTAACCCACTCTAGTATTCTTGCCTGGAGAATTCCATGGACAGAGGAGCCTGGTGGGCCAGAATCCACGGGGTTGCAAAAAAGTCAGACACAGCTGAGCGACTGAGCACAGCGAAGCAAGTTCTAACCACTTCTACAAAAGTGTAATCAGAGTTTGGAATGATCATACATCTCTTTGGCAGTCTCTCCTAAAGCCACACTCATCCTTAATTCTCTGTATGGGGATAGAACTTTTGGTGTAGGGTTTAGGAATAGTTGCTTATCCTCAGGGCTGGAAGGACACAATACTGAGTTTCATGTCCTGGGCTCTGATCATGTCAGGACACTCCAACTGAAATTTCCACTTTAGAATTCCTCTGTGTCCCCACCGCTTGGGTAATTAACCATGGCAGCTCCCAGGCTAGCCCAGATCTTAAGCTGGGCTCAGAAAGGATTTCTTCTACAGATAGTTTTACAGCTGCTCTAGGAATCCTTAGAATTTCCTATGGAGATTGGTTGTACCTATGAGGTATCAAGCCCAAATCAACTTTATACACGAATGGGCCCAACGGGCTTAAAGATGCTGCTGCAGTGTCTTCTCACTGGCATTACTGCTGGTGAAAAATCAGCTGTCATTCTTATCTTTGTATGCAACATGTCTTTTCCTCTGGCTGCTTTTAAGATTTTCTCTTTATTACTGATTTTGAGCCATTTGATTATGAAGCACGTTGGTATAGTTTCTTCATGTTTCTTAAGCTTGGATTGGTGAGTTTGTGGTTTTCATTAAACTTGAAAAATATGGAACCATTTGGAAGATTTTTCAACCATCATTTCTCAATTTTTTTTTCCTGTTTTCCTTCTCCTTTCTCTCACCTCTCCTGCTGCTGCTAAGTCGCTTCAGTTGTGTCCTACTCTGTGTGACCCCATAGACGGCAGCCCACCAGGCTCCCCTAAGGGAACTTTAACTGCATGTATAGTAGACCGCTTGAGGCTCATGGATGATCAGTAGCTTTGTTTTTTTCTCTCATCATTTCATTTTGTATAGTTTCCAGGGCTACATTTAAATTCATTAATCTCTTCTTCAGCAATATCTAACCTGCTCTTAATCCCATTCCATATGGCTTTTTTTTTTCTTCCAATTCAGTTTATTTTCAACTCTAGCAGCTTTACTTGGGCCTTTCCTATGTTTTCTACATTTCTAGTGAATTTTTTGAACACATGGAATAGAGTTATAATAACTGCTTGTCTGATATTTTTAACATCTTGGTTGGTTTTGAACTGCTTTTGAATGATTGCTTTTTCTCCTCATTATGAATCCCATTTTCTTGTTTATTTTCAATTGGATGTCAGATATTCTCAATTTTAATGCATTGGATGATGGGTATTTTTGTATTCCTATAGGTATTTTTAAACTTTAGTCTAGGATGCAGTTAATTTACTTGCAAACTATTGATCCTTTGCATCTCACTTTTAAGATCTGATAGGGAAGACTAGAGCATATTTAGTCCAGGGCTAATTATACCTAATCACTGAGGCAAGACTCTGAGAGTGCTATGCTTAAGGATCCACGAATCACAAGGTTTTCCTGTATGGCTCTTGGGAACGCACACTATATCCATTCCTGTGTAAGTGCCAAGTTTCATTTTTGTCTAATAATTTCAGGAATTTTTTTCTTCAGCCTTGGGTACTTCCGTCTCACTCATGCACTGACAGCTCTCTACCGAATATCTGAAGGGGGTCCTCTGAAGACTTCTGGGGTTCTTTCTAGGTGTGACTTTCTCTTCTTTGGTGTTGTCCTTAAGGTCTGGGCTTCCCTATGGCTCAGACAGTAAAGAACCCGCCTGCAATGTGGGAGACCTGGGTTTGATCCCTGGGTTGGGAAGATTCCCTGGAGAAGGGAATGGCTACCCACTCCAGTGTGCTTTCCTGGAGAATTCCAAGGACAAAGGAGCCTGGCAGGCTATTGTCTATGGGGTCAGAAAGAGTGGGACATGATGGAATGACTCTGACTTTCACTATAACCTCTAGGCGCCTTGGTCTCCCTAGATTCCCAGTTGTATCTCCTTAGCTCTGAGTGTCCGCCGAGCTTCTCCTGGGTTTTTAATCTTTGCGCTATGGTCTGCAAATTCTCCCAAGACAGTGATCTGTTTCTCAGAGCTCTCTTTCTTCACTGACTAATGCTTAGTGTTTTAACAACCAGTGTTTCATATATTTTTCTGGTTTATTTCTGTTGCTGCTGTTATTGCTACTTAAAGGTACTTGGTTCTCCATCTTGGCATCTTGGCTGGAAGGGAAAGTCCCTCAGCTTCAGCTGTTTCTACAATTTCTGAATGTAATTCTATCACTCAGCACTTTGCTATTCAATGACACTTACTGAAAGTAAGCCAGACTGTCCAAAAATGGGCTTACTCTCTAGTCAGTCTGGATGTGTGTGGCATTTATAACACAGATGCAGCCCTTACCATCAGGACTGCTTAGTGGGGTCCTAGGAGAAACCACTAGGTACTTTGTGGTTGGAACCAATGGCCTGGTTTTGATCCTACTCCTCCCCATCTCCTCCTGAGGTCGGATCATCCTTGTTCTGCCTCAGGCGGGTCATCACGTCCAAGTGAACGCATTGTGTCTAGGAGCCTGCTGACTAGGCAGAGTCCTCAGATAACCTCTGTTTATCTGACCCAGTTACTAACCCATGAGGCATGAGGCCTCAGGCCCCATTTTTTCATCATAATCGTTCATGACTCTGTTTCTTTGCATTTAAACCTTATGCTTTATACACCACTGTTAACTAGGACAACGATCTTTGTCTTAGATGTTAAGCCATGATATTTACTTTTATCTGTTACACTCCACTCATTTAGCCTGGTTCATTTTTAATGATATACCAATTGCTAAGCCACACTAAATTCAATGCCTCTCTTAAGTTCCCTGTCCTTAGGAATAAGTCTCAAATTTCCCAATTGTCTTTATTTTTTGTTCATTTGGGCCACATGGCTTCTATTTCCTTCTCACTAAATCTATGTCACTATCATGTTACCTCATTAAGTATTAACAGATTAACATCTAAGTATCTCTTTATTTCCTCTAACTCTGAACATAAATGGGAAAATAATAGACTCTCTGAGAATAGTCACATTTTAGGGAGAAAACTGACCACACAAAGATATCTAAAATGTTTGATTTAAAAGCAATACAACAGATGTATTTTGACAGTTCTAATCCTGAGTGTCCATAGAGTTCAACTACGATAAAAATAAACCACGAATGGGAGCATTCATTCACATTTTGGAACTCTTCAAACTACTGCATCCAACTGTTTTAATATTCTGTGACAAAATCGTTTTACTGTAAATGAGGAAAAGGTAACTGATGTCCATGTTAGCTAAGAAAAACATTTCACTTTGCTTCTGCCATTATGTTTTTCTGATGCTCATAAACCAAGTAATGAGTGTTTTAAAGTTTAAAAAGTATGTGGGGCCATTATGAAGATCTAGTTTGCTAGTCAATTTGCCACAGAAGTGTGTGCCGCACATCTCCCCATAAAGAGAAGTTATTGTTTCAGATGATGAGGTCTATAAAAAGCTCTCTCCATGTAAAATTCGGGTGTTTTACCTTCACATTTCTGCTTTTGTTTGGATCATAAAAGTTAAGGACACTTAAAGAACACCACTAAATTTCAACAGTTGCTGTAAAATACACATTCCTAGAACCCTAGGTTTAGACGGTAATGCTGTCTTCATGAAAGCGGGTGCTGTTTGTGCATCCTCAGTCAATCTTTTAATTGCTCGAGTTTGTTTCGTTTTGGTATAAGCTATTCTCATCTTTAAAAAGTAATAACTATTTATCAGTGTTGGCTTAATGACAATCTTCTCAAATCACTCCTATAGCTTATCTATCTTCCCTTCCCACCATTTAACATGGTGCCTTACTAAATTATAGAAAAAATGATGATAGTGTGATACAGACCTTTATGCATGCTTGTGTATTTGTATTTTAATAAGAAAATTCTTATACAAGCACATAGACTTATAACTATGCACAAATATTCCCTAAAGGCCCTTTGCCTTGACCAAGGATTATCCCCTTTGTCTAAAGCCATCAGGAAGGCCAGTGCTCTGTAAAGCAAGGATGACACCCTGAGAGTCAAAATTCCACTTTAACTGTTGGAATAAAAGTCTTTCCAAAATGCTTTGTCTTCTAAAATTACTAGTAATCATTTAACGTTTTCTTGACAGTCAGCATCATGACCATCAGTGACTGGAATAAATGAAATAGCCAAAACACTGAATGGCCTCTGACATTATTTTCTTTCTTGCATCCTTATAGTTACTTCTAACTCTCCTATCTTTTCACGTTGCCATCAGGATATCTGTTTGCTCTTCTTACCACAGATCTGCGTGCCTGCTTACAACAGTAACCCCTTGCCTTTTTAAATTTGTTGCTTGAAATCTGATGAAGGCTGGGAAGTCCAATGGTCATAGTTGTTAAGCTTTGTCTAAAATTCAGAACGGCTCTTGTGATGTTGATTTTAGCTGTTGTAGGCCATTCTGCCTCTTACTCAGTAATCTCTATTAATAATAAAAAATTACCAGTTCAATGCATCTGGATATATGGGGATTAATTTTACACTGGGGATAACTAATGTTCAGGTTAATGCACTGAAAACAGTCAGAAAGATGTTATTGCTAGAAAATTCTGAGAATTTTTATCAGACTTCTTCCTTAATTCTCATTATATAACCCAAAGCAGGAGAGAATTTTTGAATATCAAAATACTATAAATCAGTATAAAATAGTATAAATTGTAAATCTATTGTTTTATTACTCCAAACACCTAAAGACCGAGGCATATCTCAGCAGCTAACCCAGCTGACCTGGTTAGGTGAGACACAGAGCCTGTGTCTTTGATCGCCAAATTAAATACAAAGTCCAATGCTTCAGGAATCATGGAACTGGGCAATGACATCAAAATATGCATCCTAAAAAACACTGATGAGTCTGAAAACTGAAAAGAAAGCAGTTCTCCCACAATTCCTATCAATTTTATATCCTATTGACTACATATTCCCAGCTGAATCAAAGGACCAAAAAAAGAATCATAAATTGTGATCTTCTGAAGATGCGCTACTAACTGCTTAGTGACTGACAGATGTTTATAAATATAAAAGACTGCTATTCATAAGAAAGACATAGAGACATAGACACTAGTTTAGTTAAATGTTTGTGTCTTAGCATTATTGCTCAGCCAAGCATAGGGCTTAGCAGTGGGGTACAAAGAAATAAATAGAACCTAGTTTCTGCTCTTAGAGGTCTTACAGACCAGATTCTCTTCTAGAGGACATCCTTAGTAACTTAACAAGGAATAACTGAATAACTGGAGATATTTACCCTTAAATATGATGTGGAGGTGTACAGTTCTTGGTACGTGACATGTCTTTTTTCTCTGGCTCTTTAAATTTGTCTCTTTATTTCTGATTTTGAGCAATCTGATTATAATGTACCTTGGTATAACTTTTTCATGCTTCTGGTAGTTTCTTGAGTTGCTTAGATGTGTTAGTTTGTGGTTTTCATTAGATTTGGAATGTTTTCAATCCTTATTTCTTCAAATAGTTTTCTCTTTCTCCTTTCTCTCTCGTCTTGTTTCAGACTCCATTAATACATATATATCAGGCCACTTGAAGCTCACTCACTGATTCTCTGTCCATTTTTTCTTTTTATTTTTACTTCGTATTTCATTTTTTATAGGTTATAATCACCGTCTTTCAGTTCACTAAACTTTTCTTCTGCAATGTCTAATCTGCTATTGATTCCATTCCATGTATTTTTCATTTAAGATGCTACATTTTCAACTCCAAAAGTTTTATTTGCATCTTTATACATTTTTTAGGTTTCTAATTCATTTTCTGAACACATGGGATACAGAGNGGATACAGAGCTTAACTTTTGAAGCAAAGGTTGAAGTCTTATAATCAACATCTTCTAGCACTCAAAGACATTTCTCCATTTTTAACTTGTTCTTGTAAGAACCTATTTGGCAAGTAAAAATAATAATTCATTAAAAAAATCAAAATATAGTGAACTTGCCATCATCTAGATGGCTTTGCATTTCAGATCAGACTCTGCTCTAGAGAGCATCCCTTCCCATCCCCTTTAATCCATCCTCCAAGGTTAGGGAGCTGGGTGGGGACTTGCAGCAACTTAGTGTTCTTGGGTGTTAAGTGACAACCTTTTGGCCTATGACATCCTGCATCTTTGAGTCCAGCTCTGTGACTGACCTGCATGATGTCTGGGGAAGCCGCCCATGACTGGTTCTGCTTAAAGACAATGCACCTGGGACACATTGAGATGCTTTAACTTTCCCAGAGCCACAAAGCTTAGAAAAGTTTTGAACTGTGACTGGAGTCAAAGCCTCCTAATTTTAGATGAAAGTTAAGACTCAGGAAAAGTTCAAGGAACTGACTTCCATGACTGTCTCTTTCCTAGCTCTGCAAGGCTATCCTCTGGCATTCTGCCTGGTAAGACTCTAAATTTGAAACTTTTCTTTGGATGAAAGCAAAGGACAAATTCACTTCAATCGCCGCTCTACCTGAATTCTTAAGGGACCTTAGAGATGACTTAAGGTCAGAGAGGGAAAGGAATAATTATGCTCATTCCTAAAACTCTTAAGAGAAGAGGTGGGGCTGGCATGCATGAGTAAGTAGTCAGCTCCTGGGAAGTATCATCAGGGGCTGGGTCCCAAGAGCTGCACTCCAAGAGCTGGACGGTCACATCCAGGGAAGACGTTGCTGCAGTTGAGATTGTAGAAATGGAAAAGATGATGGCAGGGACAGAGAAGTGACAAGAGGCAGGTATTGGAAGATCTGATAAGAAGAGAAGGTATTGTTGCAGGACAATACTGAAGCCAGTGTGTGTGGAATGAGCTTCTGAGAGTGATGTAGAGCTATGTGTCTATATCGATATTGTTTTGAAGAAAAAATGAATGGTAAGGAAAGGAGTGATGTGTGAATATCCCAAAACTCTAAGCATTGATATTAAATGAATGGAAAATGGAAGGCTGAGGTTTAAACTCCCTCTCTTGATATTTTCCCCATATTCCCTCATTCTTCTAAGAGGTTAATGCTCTTTTATGCAAAAAGGCAATTTAGCTCATGGAACTAGCAGTGACCAAACTCAAGAATTCTTGGTTATCATGAATCCCTCCTTTCTACCCAAAAGGAAGGTCATGAAAACTTTCTGTGAGAACCCATCAGGAAGGCTGTGTGTTTATACAAATCCAGAGAAAAAGACCCTCCTAGTATCTTTCCCAACCATACAAGTGCTTTAATTTAACATTTTGTCAAAGATAACTAGTAACACTATTCTTCACTGTAATCCAATAACTTAAAAATGCAAGCGGTTCTTTTCCTTTGGGGACGAGACCAGCTACACTATTACAGGATTCACAGGGGTGTTTATACAAGATGTTTGGGTATCCGCTCTGTCAGTGGCAGTGCTCTGAAAAGCCTCGCCATGCTCCCAGTCACCTCTGAAAATAAAGGAACTCAGCTACACAGACAGAATGGAAAGCGTATCACAGCATCTTCCATGACTATACTGACATCTATTCCTCTGTGTTTTGCAGGCATCTTCAAGGACCTCCTTAAGAAGACTTTTTCAAAGAAATATATTTCTAAGTCCAACAGTTCAATGGAACTCCTTTTCCTCTAACATCCTTAGAAAACTAGATTAGAATAGCACTTCTCAAAATTGGACTTCTCTTATTTTCTAAGAACCTTCTCGTGCTTCCAGATTTCTTTCTTATTGTAACAAACCAGTCCTACCTTCCAGCTCCCTGCAGCCAAGTTCTGCAGGGCGCCCGCCGCCCCTTCCAGCGTGTCGGCGTTGGAGCACTCAGAGAGCAGTGTGAGGTAGGGTTTGACTATGGAGGGGTGCCACAGCATCTGGATCCCTTTTGGTGGTTCTGCACAGTCTGGAAGAGGTCCTACTCCATCCCACTGGCGGAAGAGAAATGAGAGAGTAAACATCTTTAACATCGTCACACTTCCCAACATTGCCCTCTGCAAACATCCAAGACGAAATCCAAAGCAGGGTGTCATTACATTTGGAGAACTGCAGGCAGGATATGGCATCAGCAGCCCAAGGACCACCCAGAACGGGAGAGCCATTCCTGCCCGCTGAGAGCTTCTGACGGAGGGTGGAGCAGGCACACATGTAAATGCAACTGGCAGTAGAACAGTTAAGTGCTCTGTGATCAGTCCTTACAGGGAGGAAGGAGAAAAGGTACGCTAGTTTTGATTGGGCAGGATGGAGGAAGACTACAGATCAAGGCAGCAACCTTTACAGTAAGCTAAGCATACGGTAGGCATAGCATCGGAGTGAGAGTATCAAGTGTCCACTTGTTACACCCAAGTGTTAACTGTGATGAATTTCTAAATTGCTTATAAAATACATATTTGTATCATGCATCGAACCTGGACTGGTGATTTGTCTGTAATTAACCTCCAATTAAAATAAATAAATTTATATTAAAAAATAAAAAATAAAAACCACTGTAAACCAATAAATAAATAAATGTCCAAGTAAAATGTGAAAAAAATACATATTTTGTCACTGCATCTATGAGCATTAAACTAACGACGGAATGTACAAAAGAGAAAAGAATGTTACGATTTATTAGATACTCTGCCATGAGCCACAGGCAAATTTTGATCTTCTAGAAATTCTGATGCTTGTTTTGAACTGAGTCTGAGTTAAAATATGTAATTAAAAAATTAACTGCACATACATTTTAAGTTATGGATTGTATGCAAAAGGCAAATGAATAGAGCCTTACAAATGACAGCTTTGAAGATCGTGTAGCAATTTGGATCAATGTTTACAATAGAAGTTAAATAAACAAAGCAGGACACAAAGCTGTAAAGGGCTTGTGCTGAGTATCAAGTAACATGCATCATAAAAATACGTAAGGATAACAAATATTTATTTAGAAAGTGTGTATGTCTTTCATTTGTTTCTACATTTCTAATAGCCTGTTCTATTACTCTTATAATTGAAAAAGTATTGAGTTCCAATAATGATTCTGATCTTTGATCACATTTAGCCTTTATCTTTCATTAAAAATAAAGGCAATGGTATAATGAAGGTAGAAACGAAGTAATATGTGTAGAAAAAATATTCCCATATTCATTTTTGAGAAAAGCCATAGCAAAACAGAAGGATTATTTGATAGTACTATGTCGGGAATATTAAGTTATTTAACTCCTTACTTGTATTTATCAATGATTGCTGAACATATAATCTAAATGACATATATACTAAACTTTCTCACAGATGTTTTATGTGCATAAATGTATGTGCATGTGTGTCCATATACATGTGTCTATATCTATAAGACAAAATTGTATTTCAGAATCTGTTAGTGCCTTCATTCTGAAATTTTACCTGGAAGAAAATATAGCTCATGTTGTATCCTTGTAACAAATAATAGAAATAATAAAAAATAATAAAATAATAAAAGTTTTTTAACAGACAATAAGAGTTGCAAGAATCTCATCCCTTATTTTCCAAGAGAAAAATGAAAAAGCCATACCTTCTTTTTCTCTATTATGATACAGCTTAACTTAAGGCTAAGGAACAGAGATGAATGACATTCCATCAATGGCTGAGACATCCGATTAAAGGTCATTTTCAATGACAGTGTCACTCAATCTCAACTTTATAACAAGAACACTCAAAGTGGAGACCTTCCTGTTCTTTCAACCTAAGCCACTTCTAAACTGTTCAAAGAAGACTTTACACCTGTGCACAGCCTATCAATGAAACCAGTCCATCTCTTTTAAATACATTAAAAAAAAATGAAAGTGAACTAGACTTGTCACATTGCTCCTGGTTCATTATTTGAGGCTGGCTCACTGCACTGGATAGAAAGAGAGCAGCAAGCAAAAGGAAACAGTCCTTTCGCAAATTTGTTAACTTCGATGCTGAAGCAAGAAACCGGCTGCAGGGACTGAATTTCTCTGCTACTGCAACAGGAAATGGAAAATTCTTTCTTTTTTTTTCATTTTTGTAGTGACCCAAGGACAAAAGAGCAGACAAAACCAAGGGGGATCTTGGAATGCAGGAATGGAAATAAACAGACCCTTTTCATCTTTCCCTCCCACATGTTGTAATTATTAACGGATTTCAGGCCCTCCTGAGCAGTATAACCTGTCTCCCCTCCTACCCCATAGGGAGAAGGTATTTGTCTTACTTGTCCCCTCACCCAATATACGTGCCTCATCCAATCAGCAAATGACCCGCAAGATCCCCATCCCGCTCCTTGTACCTTGGTTATAAAAGGGGACTAAGGAGCCCTGTTCAACTTTGGTTCTCCCTTGAGCTGGCCCGCTGTTCTAACAGTGTCTCCCACTCTAATAAACTTTATTTCCCTCTCATTCTGTCTCATGTTTAGAAATTCTTTTCCAACTTGCGCCTGGACCACAATTTTGTCATCTCCTTAAAACTCTGAAGCTATCATGTTCATATAAAGGTTTAGATTTCACATAAACATTCAGCTCAACGTGGATGAAATTTCCCTCTCTTGTAAGAGCCAACATAACAGAGGGAGGTATAGAGAAGCAATGTTTGCATGCTCATTACGGCATGCGACAGACATACTATAAAAAGTGCAAAAAAAAGCTGTGTTATCATTTGCTGGGTTTCATCTGGTTCTTTTTTCCTAACTTCTGTGCAATAAAACAGGATAAACAGCTGAATCAGTAGACAGTCTTCCTCCATTCTGACATGTGATCTATGTAGATCTTAAATACCTTTCATTACAATCTTTTCTCAGTGGCTATAGAGAAAATCTGAAGGCAATAAAAGGAAAACTGATGTGAATACAGATAGCCTTTGACAGCAACGATAGGAGTTCAGAGGGGATTCTGTGCTATTTCAGAACGCTGATGACACCCTGGCACATCAATACGGAGGAAAAAGAACTATCTCAAAGCCAGGGTATGCCGCCTTTATCTGGGTACTTTCCTCAAACTTCTGTTGAGTTAACAGAGAAAGAAGTATCGATCGACTGTCCATTATAAAATAGATTTTGATCACCCGTATAAGCCTGGAAGTCTTCTTTAAGAGCTGTGTTAACCCCGATGTCATGGCGCCTAGCCAGTCAACACCCACAGGTTATAGGGTCCTGGTGACACCAGGATCAGACTGAAGTCATGAGACAGTCCTGCAGTTGTACACTGTTAATGCCAACCTTCTCCTAGAGCCAAGATCCACAAAAAGTCAAGGGATATGCAACTCTTTTACCAAAATACTGGAAATACATCATTTATAAATTTAAATATAAGATGCATTTATCCAAACATGTCTTCAAAACTGCCATGAGGATTGAAGAAGGCAAGCACTAGCTAAGTCTTTAACACAGCCAAAACACTGATCACCCAGCTATTTTAATCCTAAGAACACAGAACTCAAATTTGTAAGTAAGCCTTATGCAAACTGTACTTGTTTTTTAACTCTTTGCTTTTAACTTTTAACAGGGCACATTACCAAAGTTTTCCTAAGAACTTGAAATATGAAAATAATATATAAAGAAACAGAATGCTGCCCTGTCAGGAGGGAGAACTTTCTGCACCCTGAACCCAAGGCACAACCAACAGAGACGGTATTTCCAAGAAAGCAACAGGGTTTTTGTTGATCATATTGGTTGCATCATTGCAAGTAGCAACATACAAACACACACTCACACACAAGGAAAGAGGCTCTCAATAGACACGGAGTCTGCCAGTCCCTTGGACCTCCAGCCTCCAGAACTGTGAGTAACAAACTTTTGCTTGTAAGCCATGCAGTCTAGGGCATTTTGTTACAGCAGCCTGAGCTGAGCAAGACCGTCACCACAGCAAGCACTAAGACGATGCCGTCTCAGAGGTAGGAGGACCCTCCAGCTACACTGTGGCTTTCCTGCCATGGAGCTTTCTTGAGGACAGGCTGGCAGTAAAGGAGTGTGTGAGGCAGGATTATATTGAGAGTAGATCACAGAACAAGCAAGCAGGTTTGTCATCCCAAGTAGCACCACATTCAATACCATATCATCAGAACTTTTTTTTCAGTTACATGTGTATTTTTCAGACTATTTTCCACTGTAAATTATTATAAGACATAGAACAAAGTTCTCTGTTGTTTGGTCGGTAAGTCCGACTCTTTTGTAACCCCATAGACTGTAGCCCACCATCTCCTCCGTGCATGGAATTTCCCAGGCAAGGATACTGGAGTGGGTGGCCATTTTCTAACCCTAACCCTAAATCTTCTCCAGGGGATCTTCTTGACCCAGGATCAAATCCACGTCTTCTGCACTGGCAGGTGGGTTCTTTATCATGGAAACACCAGGGAAACCCCACAGTTCTCTGTGCTATATAGTAAATCTTTATTATGCTTATATTTTATATGTAGTAGTATAGTATTCAGAGAAGACAATGGCAATCCACTCCAGTACTCTTGCCTGGAAAATCCCATGGATGGAGGAGCTTGTTAGGTTGCAGTCTATGGGATCTCTAGGAGTCGGACACAACTGAGGGACTTCCCTTTCACTTTCATGCCTTGGAGAAGGAAATGGCAACCCACCCCAGTGTTCTTGCCTGGAGAATCCCAGGGATGGGGGAGCCTGGTGGGCTGCCGTCTATGGGGGCGCACAGAGTCGGACATGACTGAAGCGACTTAGCGCTCACGCAGGCACAGGGAATAAGGTCTCACACGCTTCGGGGCAACCAAGCCCACAAGCCACAACTGCCGAGTCTGCAGCAACAACTAGAGTAGCCTGTGTCATGCAACCAAGACTTGATGTAGCCAAATAAATAAAAAAAAAGATTCCTTTCTCAGTTGCTTTGAGGATGGAATCATGGAAACCATTTGTTCCTCATATGAAGAGAAAGGTCTGACTTAGAGATAAAAATTGGAAAGTTAAAAAACTGGAAATTAAGGATGTTCACACAACGTTCTCTGCATACATGGGCTTTTTTAGGGCATGGTGGCTCACAAGTCCAGCTACTATATTCATAAAAGTCCTACTGAATAGAAGAATTAACAAGGGAATTTCAGCTGCTTCCTCTGCAAAAGCTTACAACCACTGCAGTCTCTACTTTCAAGGCGCTGGGCTGGGTAGCATGGAGATGCTAACAGAATGGTCTCGCCCACACAGAAGAAGAATTTACATTTTGGGAGGAATGCTAAAACACGCAGCTCCTTCTGCCCATGGATGTCACAGCCATCCCGGTCTATGCACAGAAAAGCCCTCTCACTGCTGTGTCTTTGGAACACAAACAGAAAAGGCCTCTTCGCCAGCGAAATGCATCTCTTCTGCTGAAATTTCTCCACCAACGAGAAAGTATGACAGTGCACGTGTGTGTGGGTTCACTTTTCTTTTCAAGGGATTTCAACAAAATAAATAGGCCAGGGATATTGCAAGAGAGAGGGAGTGGATTCGCAGCGACAGGAGAATACTCGGATTTGAAAATCCAACTCTCGCCTCCCAGCTGAAGTCACACATCAGAGATGTAGGAAGAGAAGATGACTCTAAAGTGGTAAACTGTCAGGGAATGTTCCTTTGTGCAGGGTTTGGTAAATCAGGCTGCAGTCAGGACTGACTACTTTCAAAAGCAACACCCTAGACGCAGATAGCTCACTTGGTAAAGAAACCAGCTGCAGTGCAGGAGAGCCTGGTTCAATTCCTGGGTGGGGAAGATCCGCTGGAGAAGGGATAGGCTACCCACTCCAGTATTCTTGAGTTTGCCTTGTGGCCCAGCTGGTAAAGAATCCATCTGTAATGTGGGAGACCTGGGTTCGATCCTGGGTTGGGAAGATCCACTGGAGAAGGGAAAGGCTACCTACTCCAGTATTCTGGCCTGGAGAATTCCATGGACTATACAGTCCATGGGGTTGCAAAGAGTCGGATGTGACTGAGCGAGTTTCGCTTAGACCAGGTCTGTCCTCTGTTGCCCACTTGCACTTGACTTGGTTTGAACAGCATTTACTAACTGATTTTGTCTTGACAGGGTTTTATTATCCCATTCAGCTAATGGAGGGGGGGAGGGGAGGAGGAAAGGGAGGGGAAGCAGGGAATATTGGTGATTTTTAAAACTCCAAGCAGGGACTTCCCCTCTGGTTCAGGGGATAAGACTCTGGGCTCCCAGTGCAGGGGTCCAGGTCTGCTCCCTGGTCAGGAAAGTAGATCCCACATGCTGCAACTAAGAGCTCAGTAAAAGGACAACCTTGACAACGGCAGGCTAGGTAACTCAGACCACCTTTCCCACTGGTAACAAATCGAGTCAAGTATTTTAAAATATCTGCTTGCAGGAATCAGAGTGCTAACAAGACAGTGAAGATCTTTCAGAAGGAGGAAAGCTATTGAGGTGGGCAGCTATTGACCCTCAAGGGCCATTCCTGACCAGAGCAGGGACTAAGACAGGGAAGATGACAAACATATTTAATGACCTAAGGGCATAAAAGGAATCTAAGAAAAGAAAATACCAAGTAGCTTGGCAAATCTTTCATGTTGTAGTTTAGGATCATGTAGGCAGTACCTCTAGGAATAGTGATGAGCTTAAATTCCTTAAATCCCTATAATAAAATTAAGTTAAACTGAGATTGCCACTGACTCAAGCCTCCTGCCAGAATTAAGCATCAACACTTTCCAGAATCAAGCATGAACACTCTCTGGAAAAGATCATACCATCCTAGGCCTCAAATTATTTTGATAGCTTTTCATATAAAATGTCTGATTTAATAAAAAAAAAAACCAGGAACATGAGGAAGAAAGACTGTGTGGATGAAAAGTAATAAAGTCGACCATAGACATAGAAAACATTTCATAAGAATCTGGATAAGGGAGCTATTTGAACCAGACTTTAAAACAACTAAGATTATTACATTCAATAAAGAAAAGATTGAGAATTTTGTTAGAGTACGAATATAGTTGAAAACATAATCATTGGACTTACAAAACCCCTTGTATGACTATGAAAGAAGATTAGGTGTATTTCGAGAGAAAAATAGTAAACTAAACTATAAATCAGAAGGAAATATCCAGACTGAATATAAAGAGCCACAATTACCGAAAAAAAAGAAAAAATACAGAGTGGAGGGTAGTATGTATAAGAAATGGAATAAGGGAGTCTAATAAATAGGTAATTGGAGTTCAGAAGGAGACTACAGAGAGAACTAGGCAGAAGCAATATTTGAAGATATGGTGCCTGAGAGTTTTACAAAGCTTAAAAAGACATTAAGTCACAGATTGAAGAAGCTCTGCCAATGATAGAAAGAAGAAGAAATAAAAAGGTCAGAAATTCTCCCATCCCTAAAGAAAACCATTTTCATAACATGATCTTATTGCCTGTTATTCCTTCTATCATGAATTGTAGCGTATTGTATAATTTCTTCAAAATTCCCATGGGGTCAACATGAAACTCATCTCCCTTTTGGCTTTTGACAGTTGGTTGGAGTTTTTTGTTTGTTCAGTACTTCCTCGGCCACACTGGGTCTTAGCTACTGCACACATGATCTTTCATCTCTACTGTGGCATGTGGGGTCTTTCAATTGTGGCAGGCAGAATCATTTTTTTTAGTTGCAGCATGCCAGATCTTTAGTTGCAGCACACAAACTCTTAGCATTTTGAAGAATTCCCAAGAACTTCTTCTTGGGAAGAAATTTCTTCTCGCCTAGCTTGGGTATTTGACTTCTCCTGGGAGATGTTCTGAAGAGGATGATTACAGGGCAGCTGGACCATGGAAAGAGTGGACAGAGTGATGCCAGTGACCTGCATTCATGCAACACACCCGTCTCCAGGTGCTCCTTATAAAAGATGTGCGGTGTTTTGTGCTTGAGAGATTAGAAGCCTGTCTTAAAGGCAAGGTCGGCCAGGGTGCTTCCCAAACAAGGCTTCGGAACAAGAGATTCAGGGACAGCCTTGCTGACTCACCTCTGTGCCCCTGTGGATGCTCACCCCTTAGGAGGTGGCTGGAGGGAGGCTGGTGATGCTGTGGACTCCAGAGATGGGATCAAGTGGCCGCTGTGCCCACAGAGGAGTGTTGTCAAGGCTGGTCCACATCACTGGGCTTGCCTGTTGTTTCCCCAAGTCATCCTGATAGAACCAGCTGGAACGCTAGTCAATCTCACGTTGAATTCTCTCTGCTCCTAACTTCTCATTCACATTTAGGAATAACTCACCCCATAACCTGCCTTTTCAGGGGGCTCTTTACCTGACTTGCCACCTTCCTTCATGTAGTCCTGTAGTCTTGTTGGTTTATATCTTTGATGATACATCCCTCAAAGACTGTCTAATATAGTGATTTTCAATTAGGGTGATTTTAATACCCAAGGGGACAACTGGCAATGTCTGGAGACACTTCTGGTTGTCACAACTAGGAAAAGGGGTGCACCTGATTGGTGTCTACTGGGTAGAACCAGGGATGCTGGTAATCCTCCCCCAGGACTGTCCCATAACAGGGAACTGCCAGCATGCTCATTCATTCAGTCGTGCCGACTCTTTGCAACCCCGTGGACCGTAGCACTCCAGGCTCCTCTGTCCATGGGATTCTCCAGGCAAGAACACTGGAGTGGGCTGCCATTTCCTTCTCCAGGGGATCTTCCTGACACAGGGATCCAAACCGTGTCACTTGTAACTCCTGCATTGGCAGGCAGATTCTTTGCCACTGAGCCACCTGGGAAGCCTCACAACAGGGAACCACCCCGGCTCCTAATGTGAACAGTGTCGAGGCTAAGACACCCAGCTCTAGTCTGCAAGACAGAGTATTGATTGATGGCGTGGAGTACTGAATAATAAAATGTAAACACAAACCAAACGAGACACCAAAAATAGAGAGCTGAGTCTGTAACGTCACTGAGAGTGGAAGAGCAGCATTTCTGGGTGATGGGATCTGTTTTATATGGGAGGCGTGTAAGGGGAAGCATCTCACTCATTTATGGGGAGCGGCAAAGGTCAGTCGCCGCACAAAAACGCAGACCCGTGATCCTGGCGGGCGCATACGATTTAGTGCTTCGAGAACGTGGAATACCATGTCTCGAGTCACCAAGCTCCTGGCATATGGTGAGGTGACATCAGGGTGAGACCACACTGCCACCAACCATGAGGGATAGTGGCAGCTTAAATCAGCAGATGGTTGGAAAGGAAATGGCATTAAGCCGCAAAGGGGAAAGTATGGTTACTGAGAAGGGAATGAAAACCACCTGGAAGAAAGAAAAACAACCTGGGATATTAGGAAACGAGGACTTAAAAGCATCAAGAGTGTCAGAAAGGGCAGATCCATCACGTGATAATAAAGCAGATCACAGGGAGCCCACACTGGCGCTGGCATCCAGAGCGATGAAGACAACTTTTGGCTTATGTACCCAAAGCCTTAAAAGCATTCTTTGCTCTCGATGTTTCACTTTCCAGATTTTATCCTTGAGAAGTGATCAAGGATGTAGGCAAGACTTAAAACTACATGGACCTTTACTGCAGTTTACATTAGTTAAACTTTGGAAGCAATCTAATTTCCCGATCATCAGAGACTGGCTCATACAACATGGTGGGCCCCTACACTGGAATTCTTGGTAGCCCTTCCACATTCTAGGACTCAGACAATAAAGAATCTGCCTGC